>JAPPVO010000007.1:119172235-119692364 GCA_030407325.1 Camellia japonica
GCAGACCTTAAGAGAACAGAAACTGTATGCTAAACTGTCTAAATGTGAATTTTGGCTTGATCATGTGATGTTTTTGGGGCATGTTATTAGCAAGGATGGAATTTCTGTTGATCCGCAGAAAATTGAAGCTGTAGTGAACTGGCCTAGACCAACGAATGTAACCGAAGTCCGAAGCTTTTTGGGATTGGCTGGATATTACAGGAGATTTGTCAAAGATTTCTCCAAGATTGCCTTACCACTGACTCAGTTGACACAGAAGGGGACGTCATTTGACTGGACTGACCGGAGAGAATCAGCATTTCAAGAGTTGAAAACTCGACTTGTAACTGCACCGGTCCTTACTCTACCCTCAGGTACAGATGGTTATACTGTTTTTAGTGATGCTTCTCATAAGGGTTTGGGGTGTGTCTTAATGCAGAATGGGAGAGTTATTGCTTATGCTTCCCGACAGTTAAGACCGCACGAAAAGAATTACCCAACCCATGATTTGGAACTTGCTGCAGTAGTGTTTGCATTGAAAATTTGGCGTCACTATTTGTATGGGGCGACATGCGAAGTATACACCGACCACAAGAGCCTGAAGTATTTCTTCACCCAGAAAGAACTGAATATGAGACAGCGGAGATGGCTTGAACTGATCAAAGATTATGACCTACAGATTCTGTACATCCGGGAAAAGCCAATACCGTTGCCGATGCTTTGAGCCGAAAATCGATTGGGAACATAGCCTGTTTGCTGACTGGACAGAAAGAATTGCTTTGACTTGAAAAGTCTGAGATTGAAATTGTTTTGAAGAACAAGGTGGAACCTTAGCTGCCATTACTGCTCAACCAGCATTGATTGAAGAGATTAAGGAGAAACAGCAACTGGATGATTACTTGAAAAAATCATCGAAGAAGAGATTCAAAACCGAGACCGGGGTTCAAATTTGACAACAATGTACTGAAATTTCAAGATAGACTGTGTGTACCAAATGACACTGAATTGAAAAGAAGAGTTCTCCAAGAAGGCCACAGTTCGAAGTTTTCTATCCACCCGGGGAATACGAAAATGTATCAAGATCTGAAACAGAATTTCTGGTGGCCGGGAATGAAGAAAGAATTGCCGACTTTGTGTCCAAGTGTCTTCATTGCCAACAAGTCAAAGCTGAACATCAACGACCTGCCGGATTACTGCAACCCTTACCCATACCAGAGTGGAAATGGGAGCATATCACGATGGATTTTATCGTTGGATTACCTCGCTCCAGGAAAGGTATGGATTCTATTTGGGCTATTGTTGATAGACGGACTAAATCTGCCCACTTCTTACCTGTCAAGACAATCTATAATGCGGATAAATTGGCTGTTATCTATATTGATGAAATTGTTAGATTGCACGGAGTGCCTGTGTCTATTGTTTCTGACAGGGATGCGAAGTTTACATTGAGGTTCTGGCAAAGCCTACAGACTGCATTGGGTACTGAATTGAGGCTGAGTAGTGCCTATCATCCTCAGACAGATGGACAGTCAGAAAGGACCATCCAGACTTTAGAGGATCTACTGAGAATGTGTGTCCTTGATTTCCAAGGAAACTGGGAAAGTCATTTGCCGTTGGCTGAATTCGCCTACAACAACAGCTACCATTCGAGTATTGGTATGGCGCCTTTCGAGGCATTGTATGGCAGAAAGTGTAGATCTCCAATTTGCTGGGCAGAAGTTGGGGATGGGCCTTTGCTTGGGCCCGAGATTGTATATGAGACGACTGAAAAGATCAAACTGATACAGCAAAGATTGAAAACCGCACAGAGTAGACAGAAAAGTTATGCGGATGTTAGAAGACGGGATAGAGAGTATGAAGTGGGTGATCACGTTTTGTGAAAGTGACACCAATGAAAGGCCAGACTCGTTTTGGAGTCAAAGGCAAATTAGCGCCGCGGTATGTCGGACCGTATGAGGTGATTGAGAAAATCAATCCGGTGGCGTATCAAGTTGCACTTCCTCCTGAAATGGAGCATATGCATAACGTCTTCCACATTTCGATGTTGAGAGACTATCTTCGAGATCCGTTTCATGTGATTGAGCCTACCCGTATCGTGTTGAGTGATGACTACACTTACGAGGAACGGCCTATACAGATTGTAAACCGACGGATCAAGAAACTGAGAAACAAAGAGATCCCGCTAGTGAAAGTTGACTGGCAGAATCATGGTGGTGTGTATGCCACTTGGGAAAGGGAAGATGACATGGCGAAAAGATATCCTGATTTGTTCCCACTGAACCCTGTTTTCTTCCAAACTGAAGGTAACTCGAGTTTAGAGGACTAAACTCCTTATAAGGAGGGGAGACTGTAACAACCCTCGTACTGATCACCGATGTAACCACTGAATTATATACTGATTACTGCTAAACTGAACTGATAATGACTGATAATTGAATTAACTGAAGTACTGAATAAACTGATTGAAATCGAAACTGAAATTGAATAAGTTATTTATTGAATTGCATATTGCATCTGTTTGATTGATTGATTATCTGTTTGAATTATGTGTTTAAACTGCTAATTGAAGGCCTTATCGGCGGCCGAATGAAAACCGTTTAGTGTTTTGTAATCAGTAGAATATTTGTGATTTAATGGTATAATTATCTGAAAATTGATTAGGAATGATTAAATTAGATTAAAATGAGTTAATTGCAAGTTGACTTATTTACAAATTGCCATGTGAGTGGACTTTTGTTTATTCATAGAGGCCTTGTTTATACACTTAGATCAACATTTCATCAGCCCTTCTTGGTTCCACCGAAAGAGAGAAATAGAGAGAGAAGAGTGTTTGAGTTGGTTCATTTGGAATGCTGAAGACTTGATTGTGTTGCATTGCAAATTGGACTCTTAAGCTTGAATACAAGACTTAGGTAGGATATTCATCTCCTTATTGTTGTCTTTGAGTTCCATCTTGCATGATTATGCATCATTGTAGGAATTAAACCATGATTTAGTGTTAATAGGTTGAATTAGCTCCATTGTTGCATGCATGCTTGAATTGGTGCATTTGAAGTTGATTCATGGTGGATTGTACATGCATGTCCATGTTTAATTAAAGTCCATGTTTTCAGTTTGTTTTCCAACTATTGAGCTCATTAGAGCAAGATTTGAGCTTGAATTTGGTTTAAAAGTCATGCATTGCATGTTTTGAAATTGTTCTTGAAATGGGTTTGAAAATGGCTTTAATTGACTCACCTTTGGCCCTTGCATGTGTAAATTAGCTTTTGAAACTTGTTATTATTGTATTGGGATGTATTTTCCAGAATTTGGGGCCAAGAGGTTGAGTTTGGAGTTTGAATGCTTGGTTTGAACTTGGAAGGCAAATCTGGAAATTCCAGATTTGGCTTCTTCGCTCGAGCGAAGGATTCCTCGCTCGAGCGAGCACCTTTATTCAGGGCTCCGCTCGAGCGAGCATCGAGCGTGGTATCGCGCGTAAAATTCGAGCATCCAGTACTTTTACTGTTCATCAGATCGCTCGAGCGAAGGATTGTTCGCTCGAGCGAAGCCTTTGATTTTGAAGCTCGCTCGAGCGAAGGAAGGCTCGCTCGAGCGAAGAGCCTATTTTCAGCAACTTTTGAAAAATGCCTTCCAACTGTATTTTTGCATCCTCATCTCATCCTAGGCATTCTTAGGCCTAGTTTAAGACATCTTAATGAGGATTTAGACGTAGAACCACACCGAGGAAATTTAGGGATTTAATTATCACCCTTTCCGACTGTGAAACTTAGTGTGTTCTATTTGTTAACTGTTTAGGGTTGGCTCTCGGGGACGCGCTCTAGCTGCTATTAGCCCAATCTCTGTGAGTAACAATTGTGTAAAGATATGTTCAAAATGACTATCTTTTGAATACTGAACTGAACTGTTTACTGAACTGGAATTATTTACTGAATGAATGTATGTCCTTTATTTCTGAACTGTATTGTGGCATCCTTAGCACTACTGTTACTGACTGTTACTGTTACAGAGATCTCTGTCGGTTCCCTTGTGGAACCATACTGTTTACTGAATGACTGGCCATCATTACTGTTCGGTCTTTTTGACCTACTGTTACTGTTATGCTAACGGATGTACCACATATGACTGTTTATCGCACTGAACAACTGTAATATTGATTGAAATGAACTGATTTCATTACTGTAAGGACATTACATTCTTAACCTCTTTATACATTATGTTATTCACTGGGCTTTAGCTCACTGTTTATATATATATGTAGGTTCTCAGCAGCCAGACCAGAGCTAGGAGCGTGGGTTGGTCCCCAGTTGTGTCAAGCCAGCCTATGTGCCTCACCGTGAGGTTCCGTGTTGCCGTGTGATGGCCTTGGGATTTTGTTTTAAGTTTTTCCCATCGGTCTCTTCACTGTTTTGTATTGACCTAACGGATTGTATAGACTGTTTACTGTTTACTGTACTGTTACCGAGGGGTTAAGTCCCGTACTGAATGTTGTATCTGACTGTATATAGACCGTACTGTTTGAACTGTATGAATGCATGAAAATGTTTTTGGCATACAGATTTTCACAGCTCAATGGACACTAGTTATTTACTGTATTGGCTTCCGCCAGGCCCTGAACTCTGTTATACTGTGTTATTGTTAAGCAGGCCTTCGGTAATCATGGATTACTGGCCGGTTACGGGGCTAAACCCATAGGGCCGGGTTTGGGTCGTGACAATACCACTATAATTTTTTGTAACACCAAAAAATATTTTGTAATTATTAATGACACAAGTATATTACTACTAGTTCTCAAAGAAAATAGACAGTATATTACTATTATCTGTCAAATAGTTTATAAATACTATTTCTATTTTCCAACCAGAATATTACTTTGAAAACACAGAAAATTAAATACAATGAAGACACCAAAAATAAGGTCTGTCTTAAGATTGTTGTACAATCTTCATTGTATTTAAATAGATTAATTCTATTCGTGTACTTAACAACAAACAGAATACAAAAAAAATAAAGGAAATGAGAGAAAAATGTTTGATTACAAAAATCAAACTAGAAATAAAAATAAATAAATAAAAAACAGATTTTTATTTTGTTACAAAAATAAAATTAAAATCTGATTTAAATAAACAAATAAAACAGAAAAATAAATTAAACAACTTACTTGATTAATTTCTTCGAATAATAATCTGATCAAGTCCAGTGTTCAACACTGTGTCCTTAAGACAGATTCGTCCTCTCCTCGGTGCTTTCAAAATATGGACGTCTATCTCCCAGGATAAAATGATCAATCAACAAATAAATGCAGCACTACAATTTATTTGTTCAATGAATACACTTAATATATACACTCTTTCTGACAGGAAAAATAATAGAATAAATGCAGCAAAATGTAGAGAATTTTAGCAGAGGAGAAGTACGAAAATTGATCTGAATAATCAAATGAGGGACTGCCTATTTATATAGGTGAAGTGGTGGCTTGGTGGCTTTTTAATTTGAATTAAACAGGTGCAAAACATGTTTGAACAGGTAAATACCTATTCAGTTTGAATAAACAGATACAAACCTGTTGGGTTCAAATTTTGAACAGATAAAACCGTAAGGGACCTGTTTGGATGTAGGAAAAAAACCGGAACAGTTTATTTCCGGAATTAATTTGAATTCTGGATTTGATTTTATCAAATGTTTTTTTGCCCAAAAAGATTATCATTGGGCCGGCCCAACCACGCACTCGCACCCAAGCCCAGGCCCAGCCCAACCCGCCCGACCGGACAGACGACGGCAGTGTGCGTGTGTGGTGATTTTTGGATCCAATGGGTCTAGCCCATTTTGCTCATAACCTCCCTCTCTACAAAACTTGGGTATCCTTTGGGGCACACCCCAAGGTCCAATCCCAAGCCTTATAAATGCACTCAAAACTTCCCACCAAATCAATGTGGGACAAGCCATTTTTCAACCTTAAGGAATTTCCACCGAAACTCCATTTCCATGGAGCTCACTTTGGCTTCAATTTCTCATTCACCCGATAATGGTTTTAAACAACCAAATATACCACGTGAATCACAACGCGGCATAGAACGCGTTACCACTTAAACCTGCCAAAATTGACGCACGGGTCCCACCTAAAAAATAGACCAAAGTTAGGAAAAAATTCTGTTTTTACCTAGAATTTTCCAACCATTTCCAATAGGTGAAAAGGGAATTATGAAAAAGTACCCCTTTAACATAATTACACTTGTTCCGCTTGATTTTTTTATTCACATAACACTTAGTTCTTTTTTTATCAGTAATTTGTGACTTGTATAGATGAAAAAGTAATGTTATCATCTCCTTTCTACTAAAGATAATGTTATTTCAATATTTACTTACTATCCACATTAGTTCTAATCGAATTAAACTTATTAGAAGGGATATCTGTGTAATTATATCAAATTTGTGGAACTAATTATATTTTTTTAAGGGTATTTATTCATAAATTTACCTACTTATATTCCACTTAGTTCAAATTATTTTCTTATGTTTCAATAAGTCATATGGGTGACATAATTACAAAAATACCCCTAATAATATGCACATTGACAATGTGAATGTTTTGTAATATGAACATTCACACTATAAAATATGAATGCTCACGTTGCCAAATTTTTAAGCATTCAAAAATATTTGTAAGGGTAAAGTTGTCTATAAAATACTTTAAATATGACAATTAGAATTTAGTGGATTAAATGTTCAAATAATAAGATTTATTCGAATATAAGAATATGTTATGAACTAATTGTGATACAAAATACTTGAAAAAAATATTTCTTAATAAATCTCCTTTTTTTTTTAAAAAAAAAATTTCAAGAAAAGTGAGTGTAGTTTAATCTTAAAAAAAAAATAAAACCTTTTAATTTTTTTAGAATATTTTTATATTTAAACTTTAAGTTTGTGTTTCCTTATGTGAGACTCAAAATTAGTTTGTTTTGTAATGTAGTGTTCGAAGTTACATCCGGGGGGTTGGATGGGATTCTTGCAATTGGAAGAGAAGTCCATGATGAGCTCAGTAGGAGAGAATGTCTTCTTCTTTCTTTTCAATGGAATTTCTTCTTTTCCTTTTTCTTCCTCTGGATAGACTTTAGGTACTTTCTCTTCAGGGTCAAGCAAAAGTTTTTTGAGGAAAATACATTTCAATTGCTCAACTTGGCCTCAAAACAGGTCATTGGCTTCGAAGCCAGTGTTTTTCCAGAATCTTTAAAGCTTATACCTTAAACTCAAGCAGAGTTAGAACTTATTCAATTTGAAAGTCTTCAAAATACGATACTATGCTTTCGGACAAAGAAGATTTCCTTCGAAGAAATACTCTGTGGCCTTTTAAGGAAGAAGAGTGTGCTTTTTGAACTTTGTCTGTAGCTTTTAGATAAAAAGTTATCATAAGGCCACTATTGGTTAAAATAATGCTAGATCTGCAAATTGACAAAATGAAACCCATGCCTTTAAATTTCAAAAATATGCAAGTACTTTTTGGACTTTTTATTAAGACAGAACCCTTCGAAAAGAAAAGCTTGTGATCATCATTTCCTTTTCTCCAAAAACCCTTTCCCTAGTAGGCATCACTTTAGGTTTGTTTTGCATGACAAACCAATCAGGCACCCCTAGTACCCATGGACCTACTGCCCCAGTTGTTGCGCTTGCAACTCTTGTCTTTGAAACTATCTTTGAAGCTGTCTTTGAAGGCCAATCATTGGCTCTAGTGCCTTGTCTTGAGTCAAATTCAAGCTTTTTTTTAGGCTGGTTGACTGTCCTATAGTAGTTGTGTAGCCTGGTCTCATGTAGATGTCTCTTACCCCTTGACAGATTCCTGGTGTTTGGAGGCCCAACCAAGGGTGGCTGCTGCCTAGAACCAATTCGAAATGGCCTCCTGCCATAAGTATTAACTGGCCTATGGTCTCTCTGCACATCTTTGTAGTATTGAAAGAAAAATATAAAGTAAATAACTAGTTTCTGGATCTGAGTCTGGGCCTTCTTTCTGTTGGAGATCTGGTCCAGCTCTGTATATCGGTCTGCAAAAATGAAGAAGAAGAAGAATAAAAGTAAGAGGAAGAGGTTGCGTTGGTCGAATATGGTGAAGAGGGAGGTCACTAGTGAGAAAGGAGTTGCAGGTTGGCTGTCAGAGGCAATGGCAATGGTGTCGGAGGTGATAGTTGGGAGTGAGGGCTAGGGTTAGGGTTTGAGAAGATAAGGGTAAGTTTGGTATTATGGTATGTGTAATGAGAAGAGATAAAAATTTCAAATTTATAGAAATTGTGTAGAAAGAAAAATGGTGTAAGGAGTTAATTTTGTGGTACAAATATAATTACTCTTTATCCATACCTGTAACTTTAGAAATCCTTGTATATATATACTATCTACGCATGGAGTTTGAAAAATAAGGGGGACCATGGCCACCCTTGGCCAATTGTTCCGTCCCTGGATGTAGTACTGGTATTTTTATTATTAAATGTCAAATAGATATTTTATGTTAAACTGATAAGTCCTAGTAAGGTCATTCTATATACAAAATTATGGATTTGTTTGGCCTAATTTTCTATAAAAGGGAGTCCTTTATGTAAAAGGCACCTTATAAGAAAGGCAACTACAGAAGGATTTGAGAAAAGATGTTTGGTGAATGGTTTTTTTTCAGTCCTTTGAAATTAGGAAGTGCAATATGTTTGGTAGTAACATTACAGTAAGCACTAAATAACTTCACATTGACAATATTTACAAGTTAGAGCATCTCCAATACTAAAATGATAAAATAAATAATTAAAATTAAATTTTGATAAAAATATCAAATTTTAATAATATTACTTCAATGGTGCACTAGCTATTTGAAAAGAGCATAGTGGAAGTTAAAACTTGAAATTCATGCCTTTTATTCCTTTGAAAACAGCATCTTACCCTAACTTTGAATTTGGTCACTACTTGCATGTCTTTTTTTTTTTTTTTTTTGAACAACCAAACATTGTATAGAAGCCATCAAGGCCAAGAGGGAGTTACATCATTTGTAAGAATAGCAGTAAGAGATCCAAGTGGATTGGCAACCCAATTCGGAGGCAAGCTATTATAAGCATGAGCTTTTGCCAACCAGTTGGCTGCCCGATGGTTTACTCTAGAAGTCCATCGCAACTGCAGATTACCTCGGATTTTAAGCTAACGAATATCAAGCATGAAGGAGAGAATCTCCCAAGGAGGAACCGTCTCTGAAACCCCCAATTTAATGACTTCTTGATTATCACTTTCAATAATGGCTGAGGTTAGTTTGTAGGCTTGCGCCAAAAGGGCTGCCATAGCAAAGGCAGAGGAGGAATTGAAGGAGGAGACTAAACCATCCACAATACGACCGTCGGAGTCACGGAGAATAGCAGCAGTGGGGGCTTTGTCTCGGTTGTTGTTGAAGCTTGCATCATAGTTGATTTTGAACTCCCCAGTTAGAGGTAGGTACCACCCTTGTTCCCTAAGAAGAGCTAGGGTGAGACTCTCGGCGTTGGAGGAAATATCGCCAAAATGCTGATGTTGGTCCTTCATCCATGCCTGAGCTATTGTGGTTGCAATAACTGGTGGACTGATTGGGAGATGATTGACTATGAACTCGTTCCGTGCCTTCCAGATATACCACCCTATGAAAAAAAATCTACTCAAAAGATAACTACCTTTCCTATCCCTTCTGTCTGCCTCCAACCATTGAGCCGTCCACTGCACTATATTGAACAGTCCCTTTCTCCATGCGAAGATTAAGCATGCTGCCAAACCACATTGCTTTAGTCAATGGGCAATGAAAAAGGATATGTTCCACTGATTCATCATCCTCCAAGCAAATGGGGCAGATCCGAGATTGGGAGCAGTGGTGATTATAGAGATGGACTTCGGTAGCTACGAGATTCTTACATGCTCGCCACCAAAAGTGCTTGATTTTTGGGGGAGCTGCCACTTGCCAAATTAACTTCCAAAAACCATCAAGGACTTGGAAAGAGCTAGATGGTTGATTCTGAAACCCTTCTTGCTTAGAGGACTTTGCAACCCAATAACCAGGCTTAACAGAGTACACCCTTGATCTAGTTGGCTGCCAAACCAACGTATCCTCTCTATCCTCCAAAAAGATAGGAATAGATTGGATTGCTTGGCATTCCTCCTTGGAAAGAAACTGAATTAGATGCCCAATTCGCCACTGTTTATAAACAAGATCAATGGCATCCGCAACGCGTAACACATTGTAATTCGAAGGTGGTGGAGAAGAGAGTTGAAAATTTCTCGTATCTGGGATCCATTTGTCCTCCCAAAAACGAATGGATTTACCATTTTGCACTTGCTATCGAGTCCCCTTGTGGAGGAGGTCCCTCCAATTTAGCAAGCTATGCCAAGCCCAAGAACCTCTTGCTCCACAAGAAGCTGTTAGAAAGGTAGAATGAGGAAAGTACAACCCGTTATACAAACGGGCTCAGTAGGATTGAGGATTAGAGATTAGTGTCCAACCTTGTTTCACGAGCATTGCTTGATTGAAAGCCGAAAAATCTCTGAAAGCCATGCCCCCATAAAAGTTTGAGGAACACATAGACTCCCAATTAGCCCACGGAATGCCTTTGTCCGTAGGGTCGCCTTTTAGAGAGAATAGTCGACTATTTAACTTTTTAGGTATATTAGGTGATTGTTAAATCAACCCTAAATCTCTTGAGATGTCTCAAATTCAATTGGATTAGCAAGTCATCAAGGTAGCAGAATAGCTTAAGCATGCTAAAGCTACTGTTGGTCTTTGGAACAAAGGATCAAAGACTTTGAAAAATATCATAGGCACGTAATAGAAGGGTTTGATAGAACATGTGGTCATTATCAAATATTTATAAGTCACTTTCAACCATAGTATCGAACCTAAGGCCAACATCTTTTCCTATCTTTTGAATCCCATCTATCATAATGGCTCAAGATCTTTCTGTTTTAGTGCCACATCTAAAGCAAATGAACCTCTCATCAAGCTCTTCTTTAATCTTTTTACCCTTTGTCTCCTTAGCAATTTTCTCTATCTTCTCTTTGTGAAGTCTCTTTAATTCCACCAAGAGGACTCTAGGATTTCTTCCTTTATTTTTCTAATCAGTCAATTGAAGGTCAGTGGACACTATATTAATTCCCACCATATTTGGGAAAAGGTCACTGTCAACTGCCATTATCCCTTTATCTTTTTCAGCATATTTCAACATCCCTTTCTAATTAAGTCCTGCACACAATTTAGAAATGTGACACAATTGTTAGTTAAATATCTAAAGAAATTATGCCATTTGCGGTACTCTTTTCCAATTCTATCTCTTTCTTTTGAAATGTTATGGCCAGGAGTTAAAGTTAAAAATTTGTTAGCCAATAACTCATCAAACAATGCATCTGCTTTTGATAAGTTAAACGAATACTGTCTACTTGATGCAGCCACATTTCTTTTGGCTAGTTGTGTTGATGGCATATCAATAGGTTTCTCAACCTTTCTCAAGGTCTCACAAACCATAGGTTTCTTTCCAATTACTTGTGCTATATCAACATCTACATCAAAGTCAAATTTAACTTCTTGGTAAGAAGTACCAAGTGAAGTTGCCTTTCTTTGATGTTCCTCTCTAAGGATTGACTCATAACTAGTTGCCCTTGAAGACAACTCATACAAGTCTCTACACATCATTCTTTCAAATTTTTTCCTTAACTTAAAATCTAAACCATTTTGAGCCAATCTTATGACTTCTATCTCAGGCACATATGCATAACATTTATTTTTTTCCCTTTTAAACCTATCTATGTATTGTTCTGTTGTTTCTCCTTACTTTTGTTTGAATTTCAACAGGTCTACTAAAGTAATTTCAGGTTCAGTTTTGAAGAACTGAGCATGAAACTGACTTTCCATTTTTTGCCAAGTATGTACAGAATTTTCTGGCAAGTTAATAAACCATGTGAATGTAATTCTAGACAATAAATTTGGGAACAATTTCATCCATAGAAAATCATTTCGTCCAACTTCCTTGCATTGCAGAACAAATCTTCCTATATGTTCAATTATGGACTACCTTTCTTCTAATATAAACAACGAGAATTCAGGCACTTTAAAG
The DNA here is from genome assembly GCA_030407325.1 of Camellia japonica. Lineage (NCBI taxonomy): Eukaryota > Viridiplantae > Streptophyta > Magnoliopsida > Ericales > Theaceae > Camellia > Camellia japonica. The sequence goes on from JAPPVO010000007.1 coordinate 119,184,304, forward strand.
TACCTTGGGAGAGGTGCATTATCTACCTCTGGAGGATATAGACTTCTAAACATAAGTCTGTCTGGCCTCCTTAGACCTGGGCCATACATTTCCTGAATTAAATTTATTATTTGTTGCCTATTGTTTATCATAGCGTCCATTCCTATGTATGCTTATTGTTGCCCTCCCCCCCTAAAATTCTGGTTGATAATAAGGGAGGGGAGGTCCAAACCCTCTAAGCCTTGGTCTCATTACTTTGGATTCATAGAATAATTGTTTTATGACAGGTTTTTGCATATTTAGAGGCCTTACTTGATTAGGTGGCCTCAGTCTTTGCTCTGCCATACCATAATTCAAATGCAGGCCTGTCAAATGCATAATTATCATACATTTGTGGCCTTGGTTGCCCCCTGGGTGTTGGTCCCAAGTTATTTGGTTTATAATTAAAGACTGGATTTGGGGGATATTCCCTTATTTCTGTGTATTCGAACACAAGGTTTGTACTTATTCTCTCCTCATATCTTTCTTAAAGTATAAAAGGTTTGTAAAATTATATATATTCATTTACAGTTGTGTGTTTTTGAGGAGTAATAGAGGGACCAAATTGTACCTTGTTTACTTGAGTCACTTCCATAGACTTCCTTGATTGGCTTGGCTTGATGTTGATCTTTTCAAATAAAGCCAACAAATCATCAATCATTATTTAGTTCTCAACTGCAGACATAGAACCGATCAGCTGTTGTGTGTATAACAGATAAGCCCTTCTTGGGTCTGTGGTAGGGCCACTTTTTTGTCCTGCAAAAGCAACACTCTGGCCATTTCCTTGGCCTTCTTCTTGCCTAGCCACTGAATGGCCATCTTCCACGTTGCCTTTAACTCATTCAAACTTACCATCAAGGTCATCTCCATCAACCCTTTTTCCAGGGTCTCCAAAGACTTCATGTTGTTTCTTCTTAGAAAAGTCCCACTGGGCATGCTAAATTATGTTAGCAAAAATTTGGTTTAAGTCAAATCGACAAGAGTGGATTCAACAGAGAAACCAATTTTCACAAACAAACAAATTGATCAAGCAATGTGGTTGGTGCCTATGCCTTGACAGATTCAATGACTTCTTCGGAGTTTGTAATGTGAAAAAACAAAAATGATCAGACTGGAAATGTGATTAATAACACTTTAACTTGTCACTTAATTACAATAGTTAAATTACAAGTTTCATAGAATTATAATCAACAGGTCCAAATTGAGTTACAAGCACTGATATTACTGTTAATCTACTCCTAAGTTACAAAACTACTCCTAGATAAGTTACACTACTGTAGACACCCCATTTTTGACCGCCCATAAGACTTGGGTGCCTCAGGTTGAACACTCGATGATGAAATACTATGCTGTACAAATGTTTGATTTCCTCAGCAAGAAGTTTCGATTTTGAGTTTCAGAGCCTAAAACCTTACACCTTCTTTGGACCAAAACCTTTTTTTCTTTTTCTAGCCTGACCACTCAGAGGCCTGCTGGCCAACAGGTGGTCGACAGGCCAATTTTTAGTGGCCAGCTGTCTCCCTACATAGTCGACCGGCCATGTTTCTCGGCTGGCAGATATTTTGCTGTCAGTTGTCCCCCCATGTGCATGCATTACACCAGCTGGCTCAATACAAATATTTCCGATAGAGGCACCTGTTTTTCTGTATATACTTGACCATCCCTCTTGGCTTTAGGTTAGAAAAAAAAATCTCCAGAAGACAAATCTTGCTAAACACTCTTCCTCTCTATCTTGCAATATACATACACTATACATTCCTTGTTGAGGTTTTTGAGCCAAAATTTCAGCCATTGAGAGTGAATACCTTGCGGTTTGTGAATAAAAGTGTCTTCTCTTCAAATGTATAACTCTTGCCATCTTTTGCCTACTTTTCTCACCTCTTTTTCTTGGTGTTTATAGTATGTTTTGGACTGATTTTGTGGGCTGAAACTTGTGATTTAAAAGCTACTAAAGGTGGAGGGATTAACCGCCATTTCTTGTACCTCACTACAAAGCTTTTATCCTTATGTTTCACACTTGTTTCCCACTTGTTTCCCAACTTTTAGCTGCTGGTTTTCAGAGTTTTCAGTGGCTAAAACATGTGGTTTTAAGGTCCAAAAAGTGGAGGGGTTAGCCACCCTTCATTAGCTTGTTTCTAGCCTTGTTCTCTCTAATCATTGCTTACTTTTTCTACACTATTTCCAGCACTGTTTTTACTGTTTCTTGGACTGTTTTAATGTGTTTACTTCATTTTTGCTTTGAATATCATGCTTGTGTTGTTGTAAGTCCTCATAGATTTGGTGATTTAGGCCCTAGACACTAATCTATTTGAGTTGATAGTTTTTCATTATTTTTTTTTTATGTAAAGAGTCTTTAATAATCAATTTTGCATAATCACCTTTGCCACCTCCCTCCTTTCTTGTTTTTCTTTGTTTAAGAGTTGTTTCAAACAATTGATTGTTGTTTGGGGCATGAGAAAGAGATCATCCATGCTTAATGGTTTAATCTCTTTGAAGGTATCATTACCAGGGCATTACATCTCTTACATGCTAAGGACAACTTCTTATTTGACACTTCTCTTCATTTAGTAGACGTAACTCTCACTTTTGGACAAAATGACTAAAGAATGGCAAGGTAATGTAAAAGAGGTTAAAATTGGACTAAAGAAGTAAAAAGAGCAATAAAATCAAGTCAGGTTCAGTCGGATGTTAATTAAACCTATTGCATCTTGACTCATTACGTACTCTTTAGTGACGTTTCATGATTCGAAAAGTAACGTCTACCACTTCCCTTGAGGCAATTCCATCATCACGGAAGAGTTCGCATCAATTGATGGTTTGTGAATCGAGTCTACCCCTCCCTTGATTAGTTTCATGATAGGGAGAGGCAGAAAGGATAAACATCCCCTAGAAACACTCTGTTTTTGCTCTATTTCATTTCTGTGGCAGCAGGACAGAACCTCAAAACAGCGACCGGTCGGCTACCATTTCATCCGGCCACTATATTTTATGCAAGCAGTGCCTTTTCATAGCAGAACAGAGCAGAAGCTGGGGCAAAAATAGCTTAATTTTCTGACTGCAAACAAAACAGTTTCTGGCAACAAAACAGAGGAGTTTTTGGGTGGATATTCTCATTCATGCATGTGCGACTCTTCACTTCCCATGGCCTGTTAAATTAATGCTTAGATAGTAATATGTTGTACTTAATTGGTAGTTTCATTCAAAGCTTGTAATAGCTAGTTAGTAATTAGTTAATTTGGCATTGTAATAATTAGTTTAAACATTCGGACATTCAGACCCTCTTGTACGAGGGCACACTTGTAATATTTGTGTATGTCTTCCAACTCCCATTTCTTTCTCCCTTTTATTTATACGTTTATAATGGTAGCATCATGTTTTACATTTTCAAGTCATTCCCATGACTTGTATCCATTTTCGCATACATTAGGTTCGGTTCATCATTCTAACCTTGTTATTATTTCCCACTTAATTGAATACGTGCGCACACTTTGAGTTAATCCATATGCCATGTTAATAAACCGAACCTATTAGTTGCATTTTGTATATGTTGCATTAATCACTTGCATAGCAGAGTATGCATTTTTCTAATGGTTTTGTTTCCTTTGGCTTGCCTCGGTTGAGTACTAGATGAGCATTTCTCGCTTTAGCATATTACATATGTGTTAGTGTTACCAGATCAAAGCATGTTTATCATGAGGCTAAGTGCTTAGTTGATGTAACTCTTGAATGCCGGTAGGTGAAGGTTTTTTCATTTAAATTGGGATGATTTGATACATGCACATATGAACTTACTTTTTCAAGTAACTCATATTCACAACACTTTTTTAAAATAAACATGCAATCAAAAAGTTCCAAAGTGGGTGAATTAGTTATACTTATGTGCCTCACATAGTAATGTTAGAATAATAATTGGAATAAGAGCATATAATGTACATAAAAATCACATCATGATTAGTAGAGGCCGATCTTTGATCGGGTGAGTGGAGTGCTCAATTCATGACCTTCCCCTTTCATACCTAAGTTCCAAGCTAAGACACTTTGATTATGACGGACAAGTGGCCTTTGGCACAAGTCACGAGTTTTCTAAATTTTTCAAAAATATTTAGATGGTGACTCTGAAATCTGACAATGCAGTCCATTTCTGGCATTTCCAATGATAAATGGATTTTCTAAAGATTTGCCGGATTTGGACTCTTTTGTGTTTTTCTGTTTTACATTGCACTTGTAAAATAAGATTCAGAATCACAAGAGTCTGAACTGTAAAGTTATCGTATCCGAGGAGACTAAACCCCTCCGAAGAGCACAAAAAGCAAGCTACAACTACTCCTAGATTTCACAAGTATTGTGAATTTGGTAGAATGTCCTTTCTCTTTGAATTCCCAGCTCGTATATGGCTTCACTGGTCGTGCCATGCTGCCATGTGTCTATTTGCTGGTAATGATCTACAACTGTCGCAACTGCCTTCAACTTCCTTTAACTTCCTTTTCTCTTGGAAGTGCCATGTGCTTTGTCTCTGATACTTGCTTTCAGACCACCATCTTCATGCCTACAATTCTTAGACCCTTATTGATTACACCCATGCTCCTATCGGCCGAGGATTTAAATTTTTGTGCCAACAGGAGCTTAAGATTCAATAAATTATTAACAACTATCAACTTATCCTTTTATTTATAAACGCTAATATTTTGACTCTTTCAATTATAAAAATATATTATTCTCATACTAACTTTAAAGGAGACATTTGTATGATTTTTAAAATAGGAGTGAATATATGAGATTAGTAAAATGATATTTACTAATAGTAGAGAATCTTGGTGTAACTAAGTTAATTTTTTTTTTAATAAATTCAATTACCCAAATAAAAAATAAAAAAAAAAATAAATAATTCAGTAATATATTCACCTACCAGAAGAAAGCAGAGAAAAAAGCAAACAGTAAGACGTGTTTGCCTTGTCCATAAACCAAAGCTTTAGGAATAACTAAGACGTGTTCGCGTAGTCCATGAACCAATGAGGGCGGGCTAATTTTGACATGTTCTAAAAAGAAAACCGTGTTAGTAAACAAGTGTATTAATAAATAAATAAATAAAACTCAGAATTTTATTAGAAAAAACAGTATGGATACAAATTCAATATTTACTAACCGTTCAAAAAAAAAAAAAAAAATCAATATTTACTATATAATTTGAAATACATACAATTTTTTATTAATAAAATTTGGAGTTTTTTTTTTTTTTTTTTTTCTGGGGGACAAATTGAACATATAGTCCTTATATTTTATATCTTATGTCAATTTGGGCTCCATGGTTTTCATAAAAAATTTTAAAAAAATGCCGAAAATAAAATAAAAAAAAATTAGTAAAAATAAAAAATACGAAAAACAAAAAAATAAGATTTTTTGAAAAGTGAACTTTAGAAATCAAAACCAAACAGGTTGAATATTGCTTTTTAATTTTATCAATTTAGTCCAATTAATAAAACTTATTAAAAAATTAAATTGAAATCAAGAGGCACAGTGAATGAGTCGTTAGTGTATTCCATTTTCTCCAAGTAATCAAGGGGCTGCCATCTAATTTGAAAATATTTATTTCCATTTGAATAATCATTTTGTCCTTAATTTCAATCCAATTTGTAAATAGGTGTTGTTAATTGGACTATATTGAATATGAAAAATAAATAAATAAATAAATAAATAAAATTAATACCATTAAAATTACAAATATTAAAGTAACATAAGTGACAAATCACATAAAATTCTAAATTACTAAACTGACGTGTTAAAACTTTTTAGTTTAAAAAAAAAAGAAGCTATTTAGTTTAAAAAAAAGCTAACACGTGAAAAAAATTGTTTAATATTAACTTCAACTTACAAAGCTAAAATTTCAATCACATAAACTTCTAAATTGACAACCACATCGAAAAGTCAACTGCCACATTAATTTTTGGGTTTGGATTCTCTATCCAACTCGATGGTACAATCCAACTTGCTGTGTGGCTCATTTTGAACCCATTTTCATAATTTGTACAGTTCATTTTACAGTATGCTCTAACAAGATTATGCACACAAAAAATCAAGTTGGCCGGACATTAGAAGACACTCGATCGGATCATATTTGTCTGCAAAATAATTAACAAAGATCCTGGGTTTGAAAGTAGTCTGTTAGTTATTTTACAAACAAATATGATCCGATCGAGTAACTCTCGATGTACAATTGACCTAATTTTTTATATGCGTAATATTTTCGAAAAACCTTATAAAACAAATTATTTGAATTATCGAGCGAAACTTGAATGAGTTCATAGTGGGCTGAACTGGACGGTCTAGTTGAAATACTCAGCTGAAGATAATCTAATCCCTTAATTCTTTCACCCAAAAAAGAAACTAACTTCCAAAGCATGCTGACAATCTTAAACCTCTAAAAAAATTTAAAAAATAAAAAAATTGCCAGAAAATTTAATTCCAACAGAGGCCCATACAAAGACCAAACGAGAAGTGGGTAGTTTTGTGCCAATAAGGAAGTTCGTGTATAAATCAAGCAAAAAAAGAAAAGAAACAGACAAGACTCATTCAAACTTTGAAACAGAGAGTCCAAGCTTGAAGGAGAGAGACACAGACCTCCCTCTCTAACTCTAGTTTGTATATTTATTATTGATTCCCTTAAACCCTGATACGCGCATCAAACTCGCTTTTGTACTTGAAAACGCGTTCTATACACTTATATCAATCATCAAGTCGGCAGTTTCCAAATTCACAACCAAACTCAAATTTTTTAACATTCCAAAAACCACAAAGCGCCACCTTTCACAGCATATCGAGAAATGGCTGCACTTACTCAAACCACCCCAACACCACCGCCACCTGAAAGATTCCCACGACGGCTTTCCGGTGGCGCTGCCGTACTGGAACCACCACGGACTGCGCCTCGGTGGATACCCATACGGGGCCAAGTTCTTAAAAACATTCTGAGAAGGGCCTTCTCGTCGTGTCTCGGTTTTTCGAACCATTCGAGAAGCCCTTCGGTTGTGTCCCGTGATTCTGGACATTGGTGACGACCCTTTTTCGGATTCACTCACTTTCTCATTGATTTTCTCGGGAAAATTAATACCCATTTCATCAATGGGGTCTCTTGTGTGTGTGGAGGTAGGAAAGAGAGTGTGGAGGACCAATTCCATGGAATTGTAGTTGGGAATTTGAGTCATAGCATTTGTATGTTCATTTTCAATTTTGATATTCTATTTTTTTAGCTTGAAGTGGGGTTTTTAAGTCGAGAGCAGTTTGAACAACAAGGCACACCCTTATGTCATCTCCATTTCTGTAGCTTAACAAGTAATGTTCAATGCTTAGTCTTAAACAGACTCTCTCTCTCTCTCTCTATATATATATATATAGACACACTCACCTATATGAGAAGTTAATGTTGGTTTTGGGACACCATCAGGTGATGTGTCAAAATGATGTGATTTATGAAGAAAGTAGTTGGAGAATATGAGGCAATTTGAGAAGAAATTAAAAAAAGGTTGCTTTTTAATTTGTTATATAAAAAAAAAAAAGTTATAAAAAGTCAATTCTTTTATTAAAAAAATCAAAAAATTATTAAAAAAATTAAAAAATAACTTTTCATTAATTTTTCAAAACACCGTTACGAAATGTATTGTAGTTTGTGATTGATAGAAAATATCGTCACCTACACTTGGGGAGGGCCAAATAAATTTTCCACGTATGCATATACTATTTTGTCATGATGGATGCAGAGATTGCAGTGTTTGATCGCATGGGGCTGAAAAGGGTGGAGAGGGTTTTGGTTGATTTTGGATTAATTTTAAAATGGTGAATCTCGTTATTTAAATTAATAAAAATTATTTTATATAAAATATATATTTTTTTGGATTAAAAAAATATGTATATTTTTGTTTGTTCTCGGAATAACACTAAGGATTGATTTGACATGTTTGAAAAAAATTAAAAAATCATTATCTTATTTAAGTCATATTATCTTATTTAAATCATATCTTTTTTCTAACACATCACTTAACCAAAATTCAATATATATTTCATAAAAAGTGAAAAAAAATACACTTAGGGCATGTTTGATTGGGTGGATTAGAGCATGGAATTGGAATTATTAATCCGTGGGCCTAATTATCCTATGTTTGTGTTAACATTTTGATTTAGGATTATTAATCCAATGGATAATTAATCCAACAAATTTATAGGATTATTAGTATGGGGCAGAGGTGGGATTATTAATCCAATGGATATTAATCCAATTAGATAATGAATACCACACTAATTTAATAGGATTATTAATACTTCACTATTAATCTTGTGAATCAAACATGACATTAGATCATTCCAAACAACTCTTTATAAATTTTGTATTTAGACCAATTGGATAATGCTCGCATTAAAAACTCATCAATGAGTGAGGCGACACCATGGCCCAAAACTGAAGTTTGAAGCCTCCACATATTCTTGACACGTGGAACGTATAATCAATATCACTCCATTTGAGCTAGGGGTGTGGGTTAGCTAACAACCTCAAATTCATTATCCGTTCCCCAAATTAATAAATTGAAAAAAATTAATTTGTATTTGTTTGTTAATTCGACGAATGTAAATTGAGCATATTGACGGTTTAGTGGGTAGATACAAATTGATTTAGCGATTTAAAATTTTATAAATTATCAATATAATTTAATATGTGTACTTTTTAAATTAAAAAAAAATTATATTACAATCAATGACTTAAAAAGATATTACAATCACTGCACGTATCATCTAAAAAAAAAAATTTAAAATTTAAGAATATTACAATGACTGCATACTTCATCTACATATTACAATCATATCCAGTGGTGGAGACACATAGGGCCTAGGGGGGTCATGTGCCTCCCCCTGGGTTTTGAGATTTTTTTTTTAACATAAAAAAATATATTTTAAATAAAAAAATTTATAAAAATATTATTTAAAGTGATATGTCCAATGATACATTTTTAAAATTATGAAAACAATAATAGTTATTTTGATTGAAAATAAAGAAATTATGATAATTCATATTATTATCTATGAAAATTTTATTATAATGGTGATGACTATCATTATTGACATGCAAACATAATTAATTTCAATAAAGATGTAGAATTTATTGGATTATTAGTTACATTTGACATGTGGAGTTTATCATCCATATGTTTCTTTCCATTCATAACTAAAATGACCACTATATAAATTATAATCAAGCAATACATTTTCAATTATAAAAAATAAAAAAAATTACAATAGGTCATAGTTAATATCAGAATGAGTCATAACTAACTATTACTTGATATATAATCATAACCAAAATAACAACCATAAGAAGTTATAACTAAATTATGGCCTTGTTTGGCATATACTAAAAAAGTCAAAAAAGTCAAAAAGTCACTATCCTATTTAAGTCACATCATCTTATTTAAGTGACATCACCTCTCTATCACATCATTTTAAATCCTGTTGGAAATGGTTATAAAATTCTAGTTAAAACCAAATTTTTTCCCTAAGTTTGGTCTAATTTTTAGGTGGACCCCGTGAATCGATTTACACGGGTTAAAGTGGTAACGCGTTCTATGCCGCGTTGTGATTCACGTGGTATATTTGGTTGTTCAAAACCATTACCGAGTGAATGGGAAATTGAAGCCAAAGTATGCTCCATGGAAATGGAATTTTGGTGGAAATTCCTTAAAGGTTTGAATAAGGCTTGTCCTACATTGATTTTGTGGGAGGTTTTGAGAGGGTTTATAAGGCATGGGTTTGGTACTTGGGGTGTGCCCCAAGGGGTACCCAAGTGTTTTAGAGGGAGAGGTTATGGGCAAAATGGGCTAGACCCATTGGACCCAAAAACCACCATGCGCGCGAGCGCCGCCGCCGCCGTCTGTCCGATCGGGCGGGCTGGGGCGCGGGTGCGGGGTGTGAGGTTGGGTTGGGCTTGTTCGGCCCAATACTAATCTTTTTGGGCCAAAAACTTTTGAATTTATTTTTATTTTTTGATAAAATAAAATTTAGAATTCAAATTAACCAGAAATAATCTGGTCCGGTTTTTCCTGTTCATCCAAACAGGGCCCTTCCCATTTTAAACTGTTTTGGATTTATTGTTCATCCAAATAGGGCCCTTCCCGTTTTTGAATCCAACAGCTTTAAATCTGTTTGAATTTCAAACCAAACAGTGCCTAAACAGTTTGTATCTGTTTAATTCAAATTGAACAGGTACAATACCTGTTCAATTCAAAACCAAGAGCCACCTTTACATCTATAAATAGACTAGCCTCCCATTTGGATTTTTAACTCCAATTTTCGTATTCCATCCTCTGCTTTAAATCTCTACATATTGCTGCATTTTATTTCTGAAAGAAAGAGTGTAAACACTTAGTGTGTTCGACGAACGATTAAATTGTAGTGCTGCTTTTATTCGTTGATAAAATCATTTTATCCTGGGAGATAGACGTCCAAATTCTGAAAACACCGTGGAGAGGACGAATCTGTCTTAAGGACACAGTGTTAAACACTAGACTTGATCAGAAAAGTTATTCAAAGAAATTAACCAAGTAAGTTGTTTAATTTTATTCTGTTTTTTATTTGTTTATTTAATCAGATTTTAATTTTGTTTTTGTAACAAAATAAAATCTGTTTTTATTTTATTTTTTTTTTATTTCAAGTTTGATTTTTGTAATCAAACAAATTCTCTCCTTTTCTTTATTTCTTTAAATTCTAGTTGTTGTTTTGTACACAATAGAATTAAATCTTTTAAATACAGTGAAGATTGTCCAACAATCTTAAGACAGAGTTTATTTTTGGTATCTTCATTGTATTTAATTTTCCGATTTCATAAAGACATATTCTGGTTGGAAAAACAAATAGTGTTTATGCTATTTGACAGATAGTAGTAATATACTGTCTCTTTTCTTTGACAACTAGTAGTAATATACTGGTGTCATTAATAATTGCAGAATATTAATTGTGTTAACAGAAAATTATTATGCTATTTTATTTTTCTAGTTTTAGTAACAAGAAAAACAAGATTATTTTGTGTTAAAATTTATTTTCTGGTTTTAGTAACTAGAAAATTATTTTGAGTTTTAATTTTTTCTGATTTTTGTAATCAGAGATTATGGCTACTACAACTGAAACTGCATCTGGCAGTGGTACTCCTATTGTTACACCAACATCGGTCCCTATCCAGAACCATGTTCATGTACCTATCAATCATGGAGAAAAACCGAAAAAATTTAACCGTACCGAGTTTAAGAGATGGCAGCAGAAGATGCTGTTCTATCTTACAACTCTTAATTTGGCCCGGTTTCTCCATGAAGAGGCTCCATCACTTAAAGAGGGTGAAAGTGATCGGCAAGTTGTTGCCGCTGTAGATGCTTGGAAACATTCAGATTTCCTGTGCAGAAACTACATCCTCAATGGCCTTGACAACATGCTGTATAATGTTTACAGTCCTCTGAAGTTAGCAAAAGAATTATGGGATTCTTTGGAGAAGAAATACAAGACAGAAGATGCCGGCACGAAAAAATTTGTCGTCGGTAAATTTCTAGATTTTGTTATGGTAGACTCCCAAACGGTAATATCTCAAGTTCAAAGTTTTCAGATAATTTTGCATGATATTCATTCAGAAGGTATGTCTCTTAGCGAGTCTTTCCAAGTCGCTGCTTTGGTGGAAAAGTTACCACCGGCTTGGAAAGATTTCAAAAATTATTTAAAACATAAACGCAAAGAGATGACTATGGATGAGTTGATTGTAAGATTAAGAATTGAGGAAGATAACCGAAAGGCTGAAAAGAGAAATGGGAAAAATCCCATTGAGTCCAAGGCTAATGTGGTTGAACAAGTTCATAAACCACATAACAAAAAGAGAAAGTTTACTGGAGATGGTCCTAAACAAGGCAACAACAATGGCAACAAGAAGTTCAAAGGAAAATGCTATAACTGTGGCAAGACTGGACATCGAGCTTCTGACTGCCGCCGTCCTAAGAAGGATCATGGAAGTACAAGCAAGAAGACCACCAATCAGGCCAATATAACAGAATTAGATTACATCTCTGACGGAGTGAATGACATCAACCTCTCTGCTGTGGTGTCTGAGGCTAACTTGGTTGGAAATCCCAAAGAGTGGTGGGTTGACACTGGAGCAACTCGTCACATATGTGCGGACAAGAAGATGTTCACTACCTACAATGAGGCTGCAAATGGTGAACAAACTTTTCATGGGAAATTCTTCTACTTCTACTGTGGCTGGACAAGGAAAAGTGATCTTGAAGATGACATCAGGAAAAGAACTGACCCTCAACAACGTACTGCATGTACCTGACATCCGGAAGAATTTAGTTTCTGGTTCTTTGTTAAGTAAAAATGGTTTTAGGCTTGTCTTTGAGTCTGATAAATTTGTATTAACAAATAGTGGTATGTATGTTGGTAAGGGATACATGAGTGATGGTCTCTTTAAACTAAATGTAATGACAGTTGTACCAAAAGTTGCTATGAATGAGAATAACACATCTTTTGCTTATATTCTTGAGTCGAATTTATGCCATGGTAGATTAGGTCATGTAAATTATGATGCTTTGCGTAGATTAATTGGTTTGGATTATATACCAAAGTTTGAAATTAATCCTAATCATAAATGTGAAGTTTGTGTAGAAGCAAAACTAACTAAGGCTCCTTTTAAATCAGTTGAAAGGAAAACTGAACCTCTAGAAATAATTCATACTGATGTATGTGATCTAAAATTTATTCAAACTAGAGGAGGCAAAAAGTATTTCATAACATTTATCGATGATTGCACAAGATATTGTTATGTTTATTTACTTAGAAGTAAAGATGAAGCCTTAGAAATATTTAAACTCTACAAAACAGAAGTTGAAAATCAACTTGGTAAAACCATTAAAATGGTTAGAAGTGATAATGGTGGTGAATATGATGCACCACTAAATGAATTTTGTGCACAACATGGCATTATTCACCAAACTACAGCCCCTTATTCTTCGCAGCAAAATGGAATTGCTGAAAGAAAGAATAGAACCCTAAAAGAAATGATGAATGCCATGTTACTAAGTTCAGGCTTACCACAGAACTTGTGGGGGGAAGCAATATTGTCTGCTAATTATGTTCTTAATAGAATTGTTACGACCCAAACCTGCCCCTATAGGTTTAGCATCGTAACCGGCTAGTAATCCTGAGATTACCTACGGCCTCTGAACAGATAAGCATATGATAATTACAAATATTAAGGGGCTAGCGGAAGCAAATATATAAATATAGTTGTCCAATGAGCTGTGTTGACTTACATGAAACGGAATAATTTAAACCTTTATTTACATAACCACAAGTCAACCATACATTATATTATACCACACACATTACAGTATTTTCGGTACAGACAACAAGATTAAAATAAAGTCCCATGCATAAACAGAATTAATCAACCCTTGACCCCAAGACACTTCGGGAACCTCCACGTGAGGCACAAAGGCTGGCTGACAACAGAAACACAGTCCCCCCACAAAAACCTTCAGGCTTGCACTCCAGAATGCTCACCTATAATATATATATACAAACAGTGAGCTAAAGCCTAGTGAATAACATTAAGGTAAAGGGGTTAGTGAACGAAATCCCGAACATTTTATACGTATAAAACAGATCATAGCATAATCATAGTCGTCTCATATCAGAACATAATAATGGCATATCCCATAGAACATATCACATAACGTCTTCCGACTAGAGTAACCGGTCCCGGACACCGATTAAACAAACACCACAATGAAGTGTCTAGCGAGATCTCGTAACTATCATGGACCCGCATTTTCATGCCGTCCCCCATGACTTGGGACTATCTATGGATGCCATAATAGATTTCAAACATGGATCTTCGTTCACAGAAATATATCATTTCAGAAATCATAGCTTGATATATCACATTTGGAACACAATTTCATATCAGCGTATCTTTACGATAACGTTACTCACAGTGGTTCCGTAGATGGTCAAGCACTTCTCGGACGTTGACCTACAATCACAAAGGCACATAACACAACGTATCTCATCATTACTCATTCATGTGGCCATTAAGGCTTAGCTTACATTACGTTGGTTCTTATTCGTTCTTAACACATGGCTTAGAACACACACACCCTTACAATCACTTAGTGTGATTCATACTTATTACAATGCTCAACTCACACATACACACTTGTCGTTCAATAACTCGTTACATTCTTTTCTTAGTGTGCGTTTCTAGCCCATAACCTCATTACTATAGCTTAATTAAGGCTTAGGAATGCCTAAGATGCAATGAGGATGTCAAAACATGCCTTGGAACACTTAGGCAAAATTTCAGGATTTTAAGTCCTCGCTCGAGCGAAGCTTTCCTCGCTTGAGCGAGCATGCAAAAATGTGACTAGTCGCTCGAGCGCACATTCCTTCGCTCGAGCGATCTGTAAATGATGCAAACTTCTGGGAGCATGAAATTTACGCTCGAGCGAACTCTTGGTCGCTCGAGCGGAGAGCACGACCTCAGAGTGGTCGCTCGAGCGAGCTCTCCTTCGCTCGAGCGAAGATGCAAAATCTGGAATTTCCAGATTGCACCTCCAACTTCAAATTCGACATTCAACCTTACAAAACTCATTTTTCTGGGCCTAAAATGAAGGAAACATATGAAGACTTATAAAATAACATGTTTTAAGAATTAAAACAAGAAATCATGGCCCAAAAACTTGACATTTCTTCAAAACCCAACTTAAAATCCCAATTTGACCCATGAAATCAACATGCAAGAACTTCATCCAATTCAAACCTTCCAAAACATGATCAAACTTGATATTTTGAGGGGAAACAAGATGAATGACCAAAATGTGAGTGAAACTAACACATGCATGGAAGAAATCTTAGATTTCAAACTCAAAACATGGAAATTTATGCATGCATGCATGCATGATTTGCAACTCAACTCTTCTTCTAAGGCTCAATTTACATGTTTAAACTCATAACCTTCATAAATCATGCAAGATAACACTGAAATTCATAAATAAATGGATGAAAATTCTACCTTAAGTCTTATTCTTGCTAAAACCTTGCTTAATCTAGAAGAGTGCATGCAAATCCTTGAATTTCTTCTTTAATTTCTCCCTCTCTCTCTCTAGAATTGCTCTCACTCTCTCTCTAAAATGTTCTCATCAGATTTTTGCACTTAAGGGAATGAAAAGATCAGCTCCAATAAACTAAAGGGGCTCAAATGTGTGTTGTATAGATTTGGCCACTAGGTGGCAAAACGGTAAATAAGTCCAACTCTTTAATTAGCTTATTTAATCTAATCTCATCATACCAAATCACATTTTAGTTAAATATGCCATGAGGTTCTAAAAATTCCAATTAAAATATTGGTGTAAACAATTCCGGGTTTGGATGCCGATAAGGCTTTCAATTTTCATTTTAAAGCGGTACTTCCGGACAGATATTTTTATAGGTGACAGTTGGAAAGCCAATTTTTGATACAAATTACATATTAATCCCGTCATCAATCTTAATCACTCAATTAACTCCCTAAATTACCGATTAACAACTAATCACGGGTCGGGGTTATTGCAGTCTTCCCCCCTTAAAAGAGTTTGGTCCCCAAACTCGAGTTATCTTATGTCAGAAAAACAATTCCAATTCTTAACATAACAGAAGCATAATCATGCTCACAAATAGGCTCATAATTCATAATTCAATTTTAACCTCAACTGTGTGCCGAGACAGAATCATAAGTCATATACAGAAATTAAGGTTCGTATTAATACAGAGCCTTAAACACATTCAGATTTCGTTCTAGAACAGATTCGAATACATGTTCATTTCCACATTCTACCCAGATTATACTTAGTTGTCACATTTCTTGCTCAAGCATACATTGTGCATTCTTTAGCACTAACAGAGCAGAACAGAACGCATAAGCGTAACAGAACAGATACTGATTCATATACGTATAAATGTTCGGATTTCGCACAAGGTCAAACGTGGTACACCCATTAGCTATCAAATCAGGTAGGTCTAAAGACCACAACAGGTAGGTCCGAAGACCACATACATAGCCATGGTATTGTTACCCCCAGGCAAGGGCCATCGGCTACGGTATTCTTACCCCCGAGCAAGGGCCATCGGCCAAGGTATTCTTACCCCCGGGCGAGGACCATAGGAACTAAGGGTGCCACAAACTTTTCAGAAAACTGGACAGTCATTCAGTATGCAACATATAACATTTCAGAAAGCAAAACTTATTTCATGACATAGGACATAAATATAGTTGCACACAACTTTACTGCATTATTACACACACCACTCATATTAAACACTTATCGGGGTTATAGATTATACTAATCTCATTTTCATAAGTAATTTTCCCCCGTTAAGTTACAGAAATTCGATTTATTAATTTCTGAGTCAATCATTCGGTCTTGTTCAATTTGGTTCTCAGTTCGGTATTCCATCACAGTCAATCCAAGTCATTCTGAAGTTATCCGGGGTACAAGGTAATTTCGTACAAGTTATCAGTAAACGGAATTCCGAAGTAACCATTCATATACTTTCCCCCAGTCTCAGTTTTCACAGATTCAATCATACTATGTGTCGATATAGAAACAGTCATATTGCTTACATATACCCCCGGATAGTCAAAGTTTATAATCGAACCAGCTTGTTGTCAACAAATTCTATCAGTTCTGAAGTATAGTAACACCAAAGCAGTCATTCTCTAGTCAAACAGGTTCATGGGTAAACAGTAATACCAGGTAATTAATCACATGTCATATATATATAGTATTCCCATATCTCCCAAGCATAAGGTACCAGATTTCATAGTCACATAGTCTGCTACTGACGGTTCACATTCTTCCTAAGTGTTCAGGACCAATTCAAATTTTTCAATCAGTTAATTCCCTTAGTAGCACAACCTTGTCATTCAGTCATAAGCAATTCACAATCCCCTATAATGTAGTCAAATCAGATAACGGCTTTCAATAAGGGTCTCCTCAGATCAAATCAATGAAAGTTCTACCCGGTCATATCAAATAACAATTCAAGCGTGAGTCATCAAACAGAAGTTCTATCAGTCAAACAAAGGTCTCAGCAAACTACAGTTCTATCAGATTAAATCAGGTAACGGTTCTTCCCTTATCACTCCCCGACGGGGTACATCAATTCTATAGTTCATACTCCATTCGCTTAGGTATATAGTCAGCAATTTTACAGTTGTTCTAAGTTCCTCGGTTCTCAAATCACAGCAGAGTTATGTATCACAGTAGTTCATATCGAAGAGTTCAGGTCATATACAGTGTTACATCTCCCATGTAAGTTCACATGTGGTACATGGGTATGTAGTTGTTCATATCAAGAGTAACATAACAATTTCCCAACTGAGTCCAAGTAAGCATAAGGTACACAATAGCAGGTCATTATACAGAAATTTCAGATTAGTCATACAGTCAATAGTCTAGTCAATGTTCAACAATCACAGTCCACAGTTCAGAGGTTATCAACAAGTAATCATATCAGTCATTCTGAGCAAAGGTATAGATATATGTGAGTTCAACATGTCCCATATACAGTCGATACTAGTGTGTCTCCGTATTTAACAGTTCAAGCACAGTTCAACAGGTCAATCACAATAGTTCATATTAGCTAGTAGGTCTCAAAATGTTCATTAATCACAATTCAATCCCATCCGTTCTAATAGTCTCACAAGCGAGGTCACATATATATACAGATACGAGTCTAGGATCAATTGTCAGTTAGGCATTCGTTCGCAAATTCATAAGCAGAAGTTCATTCTTTCCAACTGACATAGGTTCTCAATTTCAGCAATTCTCTACGTGACTGATTCATATACACAATACGAGATCATGGGTCTAATTATTCGATGATGTCGGTCGATATATAACGGTTCAATTCTAGTCACGGTCACACAGATTTCCCAGTTACAGTCAATCATATTGCGTTCCCATATTTAACAGTTCTAGCATGGTTCAAACGTTCACACTTAACAGTTCATATTAAATTTTTCACAGTACGGTACAAAGGTTTAACCCGACAAATTCCCACTGTTCCCAAGTTCTAATAATTTCTGAGGCACAAGTGGTTCGTTCAGTTCACAAGGTTCAATTATCATGGGTTCATAATTCTAACAATTCAAACTACCCAATTAACACGTCCACCATCTACATCATATCAACTAAGAAACATATGATTCACACATAAATTCCCATAAAACAATTACACATGGTTAGGTAATACCTGCGTTAGTCATTTCAGTGTTCTGAGCATTTTCTGGAACTAGGGTGCAGATTTAGGCTTATTTGTTATTCGGACGAGTTCGCGGGCAAGATTTAGCCAAGTGCCCTTTCTGACCACATCTAAAACAAGCTCCTGACAGACGGCGACAAATGCCCCAATGTTGTTTCCCACATTCTTTACGGACAGGTATATCTTTGTTCACATTACTCCCCTAACCTTCTTTGTTCACAGTTATTGCCCCAAATTTCTCATTCACGTTGATCATTGAATTACTTGACAGTTCAACTTTCTGTTTCTTCTGTTTCATTCTTTCTGATTCGGTTGATTTGGATATTTTCAAAGCTGCTATGTTTGCTTCGGACATTAAGGCCCTATCAAGAACATCCACGTATTTTGGTAATTTTAAGATGCCGACTCGGTCATACACCTCTAAGTCAAGCCCATCTTCAAATTTCCTAGCCTTTTTGTCATCAGTGTCTATCATATGGGGTGCATATCGGGCTAACTCAGTAAATTTGGTTTCATATTCGGCCACAGTCATTTTGCCTTATTTCAGTTGTATAAATTCAGATACTTTCCTATCTCGGATGCATTGGGGAAAATATTTTTCGAAGAAAATTTCCTTAAATCTATCCCATGTCACACCCTCATTATCATTTCGGACTAACATCCACCATCTCCTAGCTCCTTCTTTAAATGTAAATGTTGCCAACAAAACTTTCTGTGCCTCAGTACACGGAAATACCTCAAATATTTTCTCAGTTTCTAAAACCCAAGCCTCGGCTTTTAACGGTTCAATACCCCCCAGAAATTCAGGTGGTTTCATCTTATTATATTTCTGTGTCAGTTCTATCATATCATAACTAGCTGGTTTAGGTACACATGTTTGCCCTTGTTGCTGTTGTTTCAGATTTTCAGTTAAGGCTCCAACCATTTCCTCTAACCGGCTAATTCTAGCGTCAGAAGATTCAGATTCGCCTACATTCCTTGTCCTTTCCATTGATCTACACATAAATAGGGTAACTATTAACACAGGGAAAGTCCTCACTGATTTCACATTTCATTCACTTTTCAATTCATATCAGACGTGTTTACACTTCTAATTCAATTCAGATACGATCACGTGATCCTTACTTTCATATATTAATGTTCACACAAATTCCACATTCGGTATTGAAATTATCAAGACCTGTTATTCCATTTAACTTCTTTGATCATGCATATAGGTTCCATTTCAATTCATCTATGTTCACATAGTTACACATGATAATGCAATGTCCCTATTTCATTTCTAGGACATCCTATAGCTCATATGGACACGTGTGTACGGTATAACTCGTGCTCTGATACCACTCTGTCACGACCCAAACCTGCCCCTATAGGTTTAGCATCGTAACCGGCTAGTAATCCTGAGATTACCTACGGCCTCTGAACAGATAAGCATATGATAATTACAAATATTAAGGGGCTAGCGGAAGCAAATATATAAATATAGTTGTCCAATGAGCTGTGTTGACTTACATGAAACAGAATAATTTAAACCTTTATTTACATAACCACAAGTCAACCATACATTATATTATACCACACACATTACAGTATTTTCGGTACAGACAACAAGATTAAAATAAAGTCCCATGCATAAACAGAATTAATCAACCCTTGATCCCAAGACACTTCGGGAACCTCCATGTGAGGCACAAAGGCTGGCTGACAACAGAAACACAGTCCCCCCACAAAAACCTTCAGGCTCGAACTCCAGAATGCTCACCTATAATATATATATACAAACAGTGAGCTAAAGCCCAGTGAATAACATTAAGGTAAAGGGGTTAGTGAACGAATTCCGAACATTTTATACGTATAAAACAGATCATAGCATAATCATAGTCATCTCATATCAGAACATAATAATGGCATATCCCATAGAACATATCACATAACGTCTTCCGACTAGAGTAACCGGTCCCGGACACCGATTAAACAAACACCACAATGAAGTGGCTAGCGAGATCTCGTAACTATCATGGACCCGCATTTTCATGCCGTCCCCTATGACTTGGGACTATCTATGGATGCCATAATAGATTTTAAACATGGATCTTCGTTCACAGAAATATATCATTTCAGAAATCATAGCTTGATATATCACATTTGGAACATAATTTCATATCAACGTATCTTTACGATAACGTTACTCACAGTGGTTCCGTAGATGGTCAAGCACTTCTCGGACGTTGACCTACAATCACAAAGGCACATAACACAACGTATCTCATCATTACTCATTCATGTGGCCATTAAGGCTTAGCTTACATTACGTTGGTTCTTATTCGTTCTTAACACATGGCTTAGAACACACACACCCTTACAATCACTTAGTGTGATTCATACTTATTACAATGCTCAACTCACACATACACACTTGTCGTTCAATAACTCGTTACATTCTTTTCTTAGTGTGCGTTTCTAGCCCATAACCTCATTACTATAGCTTAATTAAGGCTTAGGAATGCCTAAGATGCAATGAGGATGTCAAAACATGCCTTGGAACACTTAGGCAAAATTTCAGGATTTTAAGTCCTCGCTCGAGCGAGCATGCAAAAATGTGACTGGTCGCTCGAGCGCACATTCCTTCGCTCGAGCGATCTGTAAATGATGCAAACTTCTGGGAGCATGAAATTTACGCTCGAGCGAACTCTTGGTCGCTCGAGCGGAGAGCACGACCTCAGAGTGGTCGCTCGAGCGAGCTCTCCTTCGCTCGAGCGAAGATGCAAAATCTGGAATTTCCAGATTGCACCTCCAACTTCAAATTCGACATTCAACCTTACAAAACTCATTTTTCTGGGCCCAAAATGAAGGAAACATATGAAGACTTATAAAATAACATGTTTTAAGAATTAAAACAAGAAATCATGGCCCAAAAACTTGACATTTCTTCAAAACCCAACTTAAAATCCCAATTTGACCCATGAAATCAACATGCAAGAACTTCATCCAATTCAAACCTTCCAAAACATGATCAAACTTGATATTTTGAGGGGAAACAAGATGAATGACCAAAATGTGAGTGAAACTAACACATGCATGGAAGAAATCTTAGATTTCAAACTCAAAACATGGAAATTTATGCATGCATGCATGTTTTGCAACTCAACTCTTCTTCTAAGGCTCAATTTACATGTTTAAACTCATAACCTTCATAAATCATGCAAGATAACACTGAAATTCATAAATAAATGGATGAAAATTCTACCTTAAGTCTTGTTCTTGCTAAAACCTTGCTTAATCTAGAAGAGTGCATGCAAATCCTTGAATTTCTTCTTCAATTTCTCTCTCTCTCTCTCTAGAATTGCTCTCCCTCTCTCTCTAAAATGTTCTCATCAGATTTTTGCACTTAAGGGAATGAAAAGATCAGCTCCAATAAACTAAAGGGGCTCAAATGTGTGTTGTATAGTGTAGACACCCCATTTTTAACCGCCCTTAAGACTTGGATGCGACTGATGGTTTTGGAAGGTGTGCAGGGCAAAGGTTCAGTTTCTTCGGCAAGAAGAGAGACAAATCTCAACTTCACACCCCATTTTGGACCAAAGTTATTTTGGATGGTTTTTAGACCTTAGA
This sequence comes from Camellia japonica, assembly GCA_030407325.1. Lineage (NCBI taxonomy): Eukaryota > Viridiplantae > Streptophyta > Magnoliopsida > Ericales > Theaceae > Camellia > Camellia japonica. Next base: position 119,206,249 of record JAPPVO010000007.1, read on the forward strand.
GCCCCCTCTTTCAAAACATTTTTGAAATAAAGTTTCTACAATGTTCTGAGGCTCTCTCATGTTGGTGTAAGCCCATTATTGCATTGCGTATGCCATTTCATCCATAGCATTGTGTATGCTCGGTCGTGTATCACCTCGTGTAGCGTGTATGCCATTCCATAACATTGTGTATGTTAGGATTGTATCTTAGTTGCATTTCACGCATATCATGCATATTGCATCGTGTTCGGGATAGGAGTTAGCCCGGGCACGGGAAACGAGGTACGTTCTGTATTCCGAGTGACGGAACGTGTCTCAATTCCCAAGTCACCGACACTCCGGATTATCCATGATGGAGTTAGGTTTTGTTATAGTTTTCATGTGCATTCATTCCATATTGAGTTGTGCAATTCGACTCCTCGGCCATCATGCATCGAGATGCATGATTGGTGGCACGAGGATCGAGGCATGTATACATTTGTGAAAATACATTGCTATGCCCCTTTCCTACTCTCTGTTGCAGCAAATCAAGAATCAGCAGTCTTCCGAGGCTTGGCGCGCTTTCCAAGAATAATTGCAAAACAGAGGCTAATTGGGGCATTCCAGTGGATTTCCGCAAGGCAACCCGAACATGCATCATTCATCACTCGGAGCGGAATCAAGGCAGTCCCTAGCTTGCATGCCAGTTTTATAGCTTTCTTAGTTAATTTGTTAATTTGTTAATTAATTAGGAATTTGTACATTATTTGGACTGTAATATTTGGACTGTACTATTCTTTCATTTGGGACTGTATTATTTATTCGGACCCTCTGCGCGAGGGCATAATTGTAATAAGTGTGGGTGAGTGTGATGTATGTCTTCCAACCCCACGTCTTTCTTCCCTTTTATTTACCTGCTTATGATGGTTAGATTAGGGCATATTTTAATTAGCATACAGTATGACAGCATGTTTGCATCATTCATCTGTTTTGCACGCACCGGGCTCGGCGCATCATACAAACTGCATTTGTGTTTCAATTCCAAATTGAATATGTGTTAGTTGTAGCATTCCATATGCCATGTTTAGAATAGCCGAGCCTGCTATAGTTGCATCTTTGCATGTGTTGCATTAGGCATTTCTGTATATTTAGGATCATGCGTGATTTCTAATGAGCTTCTGTTTTGGCTTGGAGTACTCGGTGAGTTTTATGCTTTAGCATCCTTGCATGCGTGTGAGTGACTGCCATGAATAGCATGCTTGCCATGAGGCTATGTGCTTATGTGATATAACTGCCTTGAATGCCTGTGGGTGGAGGTTGGGTTACTTGGAGTGGGACAATTCATCAAATGTTTGTTTTAAGCCCACTAGATAGTGGCAAAATCATGTTTTCTAAGCCCACCCGAGGGTGGCAAATCCACGTCTTAGCCTACCTGTGGGTAGCACCATCAAACCATTTTCAAACAAACAAACATGAAATGTTTTGTTCCAATTCAGGCGACTCAGTCTATACTTGTATGCTGTGCGCATCACATAGTAAATCTAGGCTAATAACCGGAATAAGAACACACAATGTTTTCAAAAATAGATATCATGGTTAGTAGAGGCCGGTCTTTGACCGGGCGAGCGGGGGTGCTCACGAAGTGACCTTCCCCCATCGTACCCAAGTTCCCGAGCCGGGCAACTTTGGTGATGACGGACACGTGGCCTTTGGCACCGAGTCAGGGTTTCCTAAATTTCCCAAAAATAAAATATTTAGGTGGCGACTCTGTATCTGGCAAAGCAGTCCATGTTTGGCACTTCTTTCAAAAAATCTGTTTTCAAAACGATTTGTCGGATTTGGACTCTTTGGTTCAAGATTAAGAACCGTGACACTTAAGTCCTTCGAACTGTAGTAGACCCGCAAGCGAACCAGAACGGGGGGGAGTCGCACCCTCCCCGGGATGCGTTCGGGGACGTCTACAGTTTCTGGCGACTCCGCTGGGGAATTTAGAGAACTTGACTCGAACTCATGATATCTGGTTTTGACTACACTTGTGTGTTTCTTTGCATTGCATTTGCATTGGTGCGCCTAGGACACCGTGTTTGCCATATGCCATTCCCGAACGATTTGCCGGAGGCTTGTCTTGTCAAGGCATGACCATAAAGCTGATCGGCTGTGGGCTCTGACAGCATGGGAACACAAACCCTGGTTTTACCGGGGCACCCTTTTTGACCATTCGACCTAGTACATATTCGGAATCCATAGTGACCATTCCAAACTAGGACAGGTTGCTTACCCGATATAGGTTGTTTGAAACCGCTGCGTGCGTAGTGAAACCCTAGCTCCTGACAAAATAGGACAGGGAAACCCTATCCCAACATAGGGGTGTTTTGGCTCTCACTTATCTGTTATGTGCTTTTAGAGTGCGTCTCTACAGGAATGCATGTATCAGTTTACAAGTTTGGGCACCAGGCCTGCGGGCACCAGCATCAGTATTTTGGGGCAATCAGTTCTACTTGAAGGTATCAGTTTACAGGCGGAACTTTGGGGCAGAATTCAGTAAAGAGTCAAATTTGTTTTGGTGAAATCAGGCTGAGATGCCGCATGTTTTCTCTTTTGCTAGGGTAGTCCTGGAACTATAGCTTCAGAAGGCTTCGATATCCCTTGGGTACATTGGACTAGTGCTGATAGACTTTGTTAGGTCAGAAATTTGATTCAAGGGAAACCAGTGTTCTTTCGCTGAGGCAAGGCAAAAAAACAAAAGGCCAGTCAGGGCTCACCGGTTCATCTGATCCGTCAGTCGCCAGTCACATCACCTTTGTTCGGACTCAGCAGACCGTGATGGCACAGGGTTCGGAAGAATTTGTGGCCGTGAACGCAGCGCTAAATCAGGGAACTGCCATGCAGGCTGAGACCAGTATTGAAACGCAGTGTCCATCTGGGGTGTCTGCCTCACATCCAGCTTTGGGCCCCCAGCCGAACTTTGACCCACTTCCGCCAGCTGAAAATTTGTAGGGTCCGGATCCCCAAGAAGGGTTGGCTCAAGCCCGAGTTGTCAGACCCCTGGTGCAGCCTAATGAGAGACTTTATCCCCTTGATGGTAATGACCTCAATCCGACCGCGGTGAAAATTGCGAACCTTGAGAAGCAATTCAAGAAGGCACAGGGCCTTAACTCCATTCCCGACATTGAGGATGGGCACACCGAGTCTGCCGTATGGCTCCCCGACAGATTCAAAATGCCATATATTGACCGTTTCGACGGGTCTGGGGATCCAATGGTACATATCCGACTTTTCTTGGATGTCCTGAAGCCGATGGGTCTGACTAAGCCACAGAAACTCTCTCTGTATGGAAGAACCCTGTCGGGTGTAGCAGCCACTTGGTACGCTAAGTTGGAGGACAAGTGAAGCAAGACTGGGAAGAATTGGCTGAGGCCTTTGTCGATCAGTATTCCTACAATACCCAAGTTGAAATGACCATGCAAGAGCTTGAAACAACCCGCCAAAACCCAATAGAGCCTTTTGTGGAATTTGTTGCAAGGTGGAGAGCAAAGGCGCACAGATGATAGATCGCCGCCCTTCTGAGAGGGATCAAGTGCAGATGATGGTGCGAAACCTCGAGCATGATATGTTGCAAAAGTTGATACTCGCTCCGCTATTCACTTTCAAAAGTTTGCATGAACTGGGGGTTCAGATCGAGAATGCGTTCAACAGTGGGATCATTCCCAGAACAAGTGAATCGACAAGGAGGGTGATTTCAAGGAGTACCAATGCTGGTAGTAGCACTATTCCCAAACCCACCGAAATCAATACAGTCGCCACAGCCGACCCTTTTGCCAATCCAAGCCTACAAACCGCCAGCCCAGCCCAAGCTCAAGGCAGAACTTTCACCCCCCTCTATATGAGCCTGACTAGCGCACTAAAAGTCTTGATGGAAAGAGGGCATCTCAAACCCCTTGATCCTCAACCTCTGCCTGACCCACTCCCAGCTAGACATAACCCCTCCAAGTACTGTATGTACCATCAACAGCGCGGTCATGGCACCGACCGTTGCTACTGCCTTCGTCATGAGGTCCAAAATCTCATCGACAATCGGACGATAACTCCACCTTCAGACCCCAATGACCAAACATCTCCTGCCTACCTCAATTTTATCCATATACTGCCATCCACCTATGACCTCAGCATATACATCACCCCAGCCCATCTACCCAAGCCTGAGGTGTTTATCCCAGAAAGCATGGACTTATGCATGATGGGTGCACCTGAACCTCAATCATCTCAAACCCGTGAACCCACTACATCTGAGCTGAAGAGAATGATCGAAGATCTTCAGAGAACTGTGACAGATTTGGCCTCCGGGACATTGGCTCCGTCATCAACCACATCACATACCAGGGAGTTCATGTCAAAAGGCTCCCCAGTCTTGGAACGGGCTGCATTTGAGGAATGCCAATCCCTTGGCAAAGTGGAGGCGAGTGGAAAGAACAAGATAGGGGCGGACATGGATCCCCATGAACATCTTTTGTTCGCTGTTGAGGCTTTGAAAGCCGAGGGACTGAGCAAAGAGCAAGTCCTCGCAGTTGTTGCAAAAGTTGTGGACGACACTTTCGCTACTCAAGTTGGGGGCAGTCTGAATCAAAGGGAAAACCGGGAGAAGGGCCGTCATACTAGAGGCAATCCTTTCAGCTATAATCTTGCACTCGGAAGAGATCAGCAAACCAGGCCAGCACCTGCCAATCCCTTTGCTGGTGCGCCCAGTAGAATCCCACAAACCCAGAAGTACCAACCCCGAGGTCAGAGGGTCTTCCATGCCCTCCACATGCCTTTATCCAAAGCTTTCCAAATCCTTGTTGGACAAGGCCATCTCAAACCCCTGAGCCTCGGCCTCTCCCGAACCCTCTTCCGGCTACACATGATGCTACCCAGTACTGCGCATACCATCAGCAAACTGGCCATACTACCGACAACTGCTTCCGTCTTCGCCATGAACTACAGGATCTGTTTGACAATGGGGTTGTCCTCCCGCCAAGCTCTGCAAAGTCTATCGGCACTTGATTAGTGAACTTGTGGGGGATAATGTGATGTGATCGAGGGATGAACCACCTGCAGGCAGCGCTCAGTTTACTCCAAATATGGTGGATGGCACGCACTGTTCTGAGCAATGTGCAAATACCAGTTTTTGTGTTTTCTGACTTGGGTATTGGGTCATTTTGTTGTTTTGTTTTGAGTCTATCTTTTTGTTTTGAGTCAGTCTCTTTTGTTTTGGGTCTGTCTTGTTGTATCGAGTCAATCCTGTTGTATAGGAGTCGGGTGATTCCGGGGGTGTTACCTCGGGCGTCACCATTTTGTTTCGCGTTTGTCTTTTTGTTTTGTTTTGAGTCTGTTTCTGCCAGGGAGCCAGTTATGCCAACAGATTTTGAATGAAACAGCAGTGATTTTCACGCTCTCACATTTGCTTCTGTCGTGTGCTAGTTGTGCCGGGATTTGAATGAAATGGCAGTGCATTCCACCTGCTCTCTTGTGCCTTGAAGTCATTGTAATGACCTGAGTTTTTCGAAACCTTTTGAACACTGCGGTAAAAACAAAGAGGGAGGAATTCCTCGGGATTTGCAAAACTTTGATCAAACTGAGATAAAGAGAGGCGTGCTAAGCCCTTAATGAATGAAATCATGCTTGTTGGAGTGAGTACTGAGAAGGACCCTGGCTTGGTCCAGACTGGTTTCACACTATCTTCAGCGCGAGCGATTTGTCGCTTTCTTAAAAATTTTCAAAAACAAAATGTTTTGCGCAGTCCTGCGAAGACCTGTGTGGAGTCGCTCTTGAGATTGTGCAGCCTAGGATCGCTCTCAGCCTCGAGACTCAACCCTTTTGCTTCCAAACCTTGAACTTGAATTCAGAAGGTTCAACGGTCAACTACGATGTGAGGCCTGTGTGGCCAGATTTGAAGCAGCCCTCGAACAAGAGGCACCAAAGTTAGATCAAGAAGATCAGACCTCATCAGAAGAAGCTTGCGAAGCTAAATCAGGAGCACCCCTCGAACTAGGGGCAAAAATGTCCGATATGCTCGAAGAGCCGAAGATGGATCCTTCTGCGAATCAATACAGCAGTCATTTTCCGGGATTCAGATGACTTCAGGGTCTCAAAACCATTTGGCATGGACCAGCTACACTTTTACCCTTTGAGAGGCTCGCTGGGCCGAAAACCCGAAAGGGCGACCCAGGCAAAAGTTAGAGCAAGACAAAAAAAAAATATACAAAAAATGCAAAAAGAAAAAAAAAAAAAGAGAAGAATGAAAAAAAAGAAATAAAGAAAAAAAGAAAAATGCAAAAAAAAAAAAAAAAGAAGAGAAAAGAAAAGAAAAGATGAAAAAAAGAAGAAAGAAGAAATGAAAAGAAAAGAAAAAGCTCGCAAGGTTGAAAACCCGCAACAGGCGCCTTGGCAAAAGTTAGAGCATAAAAAGGAGAGGTTAAATACCCGAGTGTACCTTAACCCCGAACTACGTAAGGCTTGATTCCCATCTTTGGGATACGTAGGCAACTTCATTCTGAAGTCCAGCCGTAAAACAATTCAAATTCGATTGTGTCCATGTAATGGTTTTGATCATCTTTGCCTTCTCTGTATCTGAGAGTCCAGTTGTGTTCGTCGCTCCGAGGACTGATTACAATGCGCTGCGGTGCCATTCAAACAAGGGGCAACTTTCCGTTGCCATTCAATGCGCCGCGGTGCCATTCAAACAAGGGGCAACTTTCCGTTGCCATTCAATGCGCCGCGGTGTCGTTCAAACAAGGGGCAACTTTCCGTTGCCATGCAGCTCTCTTCAAGCACGAGGCAGTTTTCCTTTGGATCCGAGGTTGCGCATCTCAGGAGTAGGTTTCATACTCGTTGAGCAATGGCCGTTTGCAAAATAGTTTTTGAGAATTTTTACTGAGGTTGACTATTTTCTCGAAAATCATTCTATCTTTTCCAAAACTGGACCCTTTTCATGGACCCAAAAAAAAGGAAAATTTTCAGTGCTCATAGCCTAACTTGCATGATTTTAAATCAAAAATCGAACAAGCATGTTAATCTAACTCTCATTTTGGTCAAAACTGTTTTAGTAGAAAGCAAAGACAAAAATGGTCAAAATGATGAACTAGGGGCGCAGTCGAGTCAGGAGTTCTGTCTTTTCCCTTTTGTCAAAATACTTGCCAAGAAGGGCACTCTACCTGCCAGAAAAGGCACAACTGAAGGGCACAACAAAAGGCTGAAAGCTCTCACATCCTCCGAGCAACGAGGTATCAAGCCAAGTGCGAAGCACGAACTGGAATGAGACCAGATATTCCACTCCTCATCTGGACAGATCTGATCACGTCCAAACTCCCAGCAGAGCATCATCAATCGATGTCAGCTGCAGATTTGCTACACACCCAGTTGTAGCACAGCCCCTCTGTGGAAGAAACTCACTAGCTGCGTGCAGAAGAAGAAGAATCTAGCAGAATGCTAGGGGCACGAGCCCACAACTTGCTGTTTATATCCATCAACCACCCAGGGGAGGGATTGAAAAATGAGAGATTGAAGAATAGAGAGATGTGCGATGAGAGAAAAAGTGAGAAAAGGGCTTTTTCAGAAAACAAGAGATTGAGTGCCGAGCGATGTGAGAGACACAAATAAGAAAGGGTGGAAAACAATACCCGGTGAAACAGGCTCCCTGTATACATCTGTGTGTCGTGTCTTTTGTTTTGTTTATCTCGATTCCTGCTTTGAGTCGTCCCGAGTGTGTCTCGTTGTGTTTAGGTCGTTTACCTTTTGTTTTTTTTTTGTGTTGAGACGTTTTGGCTGTGGTCAGTTGTAGGCTCAATACCCGGTTGAGAATCCTTTTCTCATTTTCAAAAGAAAAATCATCTTGTGCTCAGAGTGCTGTGCCATTCTCCACATTTGTGCAAAACAGAATTGGTTCTTTTATAAAGCCGCAGGGTTCAACCTAGGTCATGTCAGAATAGTAAAGCAAGGACCTATCTGAAGCTATTTAGGTTCCGGACTGCAAAGCAAAAGAAAAGAGGGAAAATTTGGAGCATCTTAGCATGTTTCAACTTTAGCAAAATCCGAGACTGCATTCCAGGTGCACCTTCTCAGGCCTCGCCATTTCTCTGAGTATGAGTGTGTCTCGACCCCAAGTGTAAGCCTGCTTCAAGTCAGAATGGCAGTCCAAGCAGCACCAGAGGGTTTCACATGCAGATGTTATCTCTCGCCAATTGAATAGGGTGTGCCCTTTTGAGCTGAGTATGTTGTGAAGTCCTCTAAGAGCAAATCAGAGGCACCAAGTACATATTTGATGCTCCTCTATTACATAGAATGTGAACTTTCATATACACTGTTGTTTCATGCGTGCCGCGTATCGTTATGATTCATGCATAGAATATGCTTGCTTTCGATTCCGCATAGAATATGCTTTGCTTGTTTCATGCATAGAATATGTTTGCTTTCAATATTGCATAGAATGTGCTTCCATACTCGCATAGAAAATGCTCGTATCTTTTGCATGGAAAATGCCCCCATACTTGCATAGAAGATGCATTTTATCGCACTTTCTTGTGCATTTTATCTCGCTCGCACTGTCTTGTGCACTTACGCTTTGTATCTCACTAGCACTGTCTTGTGCATCTTGTGGTTGTATCTCACTCGCACTATCTTGTGCATTTCAAATCACTCGCGCTGTTTAGCGTATCGCGCTGTTTAGCGTATCGCACTGTCTTGTGCATTTCAAATCACTCGCGCTGTTTAGCGTATCGCACTGTTTTGTGCATTTCTAATCACTCGCGCTGTTTAGCGTATCGCACTGTTTAGTGCATTTCAAATCAATCGCGCTATTTTGCGCATCGCACTGTTTTGTGCAGTTTATCAATCGCGCTATTTTGCGCATCGCACTGTTCTGTGCAGTTAATCATTCGCGTTATTTTGCGCACCTCAATCGCACTGTTTTGTGCAGTTTATCATTCGCGCTATTTTGCGCACCTCAATCGCACTGTTTTGTGCAGTTTACATTCGCGCTATTTTGCGCATCGCACTGTTCTGTGCAGTTTACACTCGCGCTATTTTGCGCACCACAATCGCACTGTTTTGTGCAGTTTATCATTCGCGCTATTTTGCGCATCACACTGTTCTGTGCAGTTTACACTCGCGCTATTTTGCGCACCACAATCACACTGTTTTGTGCAGTTTATCATTCGCGCTATTTTGCGCATCGCACTGTTCTGTGCAGTTTACACTCGCGCTATTTTGCGCACCACAATCGCACTGTTTTGTACAGTTTATCATTCGCGCTATTTTGCGTACCTCCATCGCACTGTCTTGTGCATTGCATTCATTGCGCTATTTTGTGCTTTGCATATCACATCGCACTATCTTGTGCATTTCAAATCAATCGCACTGTTTAGCGTATCGCACTATTTTGTGCATTGTATCATTCGCGCTATCTTGCGCACCTCACCCGTACTTGTTAGTGTATTGCATCGCGCTATCTTGCGCTGTGACCATTACTTGCATTGTGCATGCATTTTATCGCGCTATCTTGCGCACCTCACCTTTAGCATCGCACTATTTTGTGCATTCACCCTACTCGCACTGTTTTGTGCACCTTTAGTTCGCACTGACTTGTGCACTCACCTGGTCCAAGAGACCTTAAATCCTCCGGTCTAAGAAGACCTTAAATCCTGCATCATCATTTGCGCTGTTTTGCGCATCACACTTGCATTTATTCGCACCATCTCGTGCACTTTCCGGTCTAGGAGACCTTAAATCCTCTAAAGGTACAATTCCTTTGGTGTTTGTCGTGCCCGAACGACTTCCAGCGGTCTGGTATAGCCACCTGCTTGTGTTAGTAGTGAGTTCCTAGGAGACCAATTAAGACGGTGGAAACTAGAGTTCGAATGGCTCATGCCTAGAACGCAAAGGTTCGGGATTTCCGAGACTAAAGTCTGGTTTAAGTACCCAAGGGTATATCCTCGGCTTGAAATCTGTATGGCAGCCCCATAGATTGAGATAGCATCTGTATGCACCTCAATTCTGGATACTGATCCAACCTAGTCTGTCACCCTGTTGGAGAATAGGGAAAGCTGCGACCATAGTCAGGGAGAAAAGGTACCTGCGGTTCAATCAAGAAGAAACGAGAGATCCCCAGCAGCATGAGGTAAGTCATTGCCAATTACCCCTGTAAGGTACCTTTACCTCTTAGCTATTACATTGCATTTTAGCCACTACATTACAGTGCATTGCATGAATCCTCAATTTTCAAACCGGCTTCGCGTAGCGTATAAGTCCAATCTTCAAACCGGCGTCGCGTAGCGTATAAGTCCAATTTTCAAACCGGCTTCGCGTAGCGTATAAGTCCAATCATTAAAATCTTTCTGCATTTCATTTTGCATCCTGCCCCTGAACTATGCTGGTTTGATTCCTTGCAAAGGGATACGTAGGCAGCCTGCGGGCGCAACCATTTATTTATCTATATTTTGTTTGTTTGTCCAAGTCTTCGGCCTTATCAAAAATGAGTCGTCTCTGGGCTTTGACATTCACTCCCGTCACTTCTTGACTTCCGAGTTCTGTCAAAGAGGGGCAACTGTAGACACCCCATTTTTAACCGCCCTTAAGACTTGGATGTGACTGATGGTTTTGGAAGGTGTGCAGGGCAAAGGTTCAGTTTCTTCGGCAAGGAGAGAGACAAATCTCAACTTCACACCCCATTTTGGACCAAAGTTATTTTGGATGGTTTTTAGACCTTAGAGCCCCCTCTTTCAAAACATTTTTGAAATAAAGTTTCTACAATGTTCTGAGGCTCTCTCATGTTGGTGTAAGCCCATTATTGCATTGCGTATGCCATTTCATCCATAGCATTGTGTATGCTCGGTCGTGTATCACCTCGTGTAGCGTGTATGCCATTCCATAACATTGTGTATGTTAGGATTGTATCTTAGTTGCATTTCACGCATATCATGCATATTGCATCGTGTTCGGGATAGGAGTTAGCCCGGGCACGGGAAACGAGGTAGGTTCCGTACTCCGAGTGACGGAACGTGTCTCAATTCCCAAGTCACTGACACTCCAGATTATCCATGATGGAGTTAGGTTTTGTTATAGTTTTCATGTGCATTCATTCCATATTGAGTTGTGCAATTCGACTCCTCAGCCATCATGCATCGAGATGCGTGATTGGTGGCACGAGGATCGAGGCATGCATACATTTGTGAAAATACATTGCTATGCCCCTTTCCTGCTCTCTGTTGCAGCAAATCAAGAATCAGCAGTCTTCCGAGGCTTGGCGCGCTTTCCAAGAATAATTGCAAAACAGAGGCTAATTGGGGCATTCCAGTGGATTTCCGCAAGGCAACCCGAACATGCATCATTCATCACTCGGAGCGGAATCAAGGCAGTCCCTGGCTTGCATGCCAGTTTTATAGCTTTCTTAGTTAATTTGTTAATTTGTTAATTAATTAGGAATTTGTACATTATTTGGACTGTAATATTTGGACTGTACTATTCTTTCATTTGGGACTGTATTATTTATTCGGACCCTCTGCGCGAGGGCATAATTGTAATAAGTGTGGGTGAGTGTGATGTATGTCTTCCAATCCCACGTCTTTCTTCCCTTTTATTTACCTGCTTATGATGGTTAGATTAGGGCATATTTCAATTAGCATACAGTATGACAGCATGTTTGCATCATTCATCTGTTTTGCACGCACCGGGCTCGGCGCATCATACAAACTGCATTTGTATTTCAATTCCAAATTGAATACGTGTTAGTTGTAGCATTCCATATGCCATGTTTAGAATAGCCGAGCCTGCTATAGTTGCATCTTTGCATGTGTTGCATTAGGCATTTCTGTATATTTAGGATCATGCATGATTTCTAATGAGCTTCTGTTTTGGCTTGGAGTACTCGGTGAGTTTTATGCTTTAGCATCCTTGCATGCGTGTGAGTGACTGCCATGAATAGCATGCTTACCATGAGGCTATGTGCTTATGTGATATAACTGCCTTGAATGCCTGTGGGTGGAGGTTGGGTTACTTGGAGTGGGACAATTCATCAAATGTTTGTTTTAAGCCCACTAGATAGTGGCAAAATCATGTTTTCTAAGCCCACCCGAGGGTGGCAAATCCACGTCTTAGCCTACTTGCGGGTAGCACCATCAAACCATTTTCAAACAAACAAACATGAAATGTTTTGTTCCAATTCAGGCGACTCAGTCTATACTTGTATGCTGTGCGCATCACATAGTAAATCTAGGCTAATAACCAGAATAAGAACACACAATGTTTTCAAAAATAGATATCATGGTTAGTAGAGGCCGGTCTTTGACCGGGCGAGCGGGGTGCTCACGAAGTGACCTTCCCCAATCGTACCCAAGTTCCCGAGCCGAGGCAACTTTGGTGATGACGGACACGTGGCCTTTGGCACCGAGTCAGGGTTTCCTAAATTTCCCAAAATAAAATATTTAGGTGGCGACTCTGTATCTGGCAAAGCAGTCCATGTTTGGCACTTCTTTCAAAAAATCTGTTTTCAAAACGATTTGCCGGATTTGGACTCTTTGGTTCAAGATTAAGAACCGTGACATTTGAGTCCTTCGAACTGTAGTAGACCCGCAAGCGAACCAGAACGGGGGGGAGTCGCACCCTCCCCGGGATGCATTCGGGGACGTCTACATATAGATTTGGCCACTAGGTGGCAAAACGGTAAATAAGTCCAACTCTTTAATTAGCTTATTTAATCTAATCTCATCATACCAAATCACATTTTAGTTAAATATGCCATAACGTTCTAAAAATTCCAATTAAAATATTGGTGTAAAACAATTCCGGGTTTGGATGCCGATAAGGCCTTTCAATTTTCATTTTAAAGCGGTACTTCCGGACAGATATTTTTATAGGTGACAGTTGGAAAGCCAATTTTTGATACAAATTACATATTAATCCCGTCATCAATCTTAATCACTCAATTAACTCCCTAAATTACCGATTAACAACTAATCACGGGTCGGGGTTATTACAAGAATACCCTACAAGAAAACCAAAAGCATTCCTTATGAATTGTGGAAAGGGCGACCACCTTCTTACAAATACTTAAAAGTGTGGGGGTGTTTGGCAAAAGTGGAAGTTCCTGTTCCTAAAAAGACTTAGATTGGACCAAAAACAGTAGATTGTGTGTTTATTGGTTATGCTCAGAATAGTAGTGCATATCGGTTTCTGACTCATAAATCAGAAATACCTGATATAAATGTGAACACTATTATAGAGTCAAGGAATGCTGTGTTTTTTGAACATGTCTTTCCTTACAAGAAAGAATATGAATTAAGTTCACAGAAAAGAATTTATGATTGTACACAAAGTCAAGAGACTAATGACAATCAAACACAAGAGACTAGTAATGGTCTCAACCAACAGGATTTAACTGATGATGAACCAAGAAGAAGTAAGAGAGCGAGAACATCAAAATCCTTTGGTCCAGATTTTCTGACATACTTGTTAGAAAATGAACCTCAAAGCTTTAAGGCAGCAATGACAGGTCCTGAAGCACCTTTGTGGAAAGAGGCTGTTAATAATGAAATTGAATCCATTATGCAAAATCATACTTGGGAATTGGTGGATCTTCCACCAGGTTCTAAACCTCTTGGATATAAATGGATATTCAAGAGAAAAATGAAAGCAGATGGTTCAATTGACAAGTATAAAGCAAGACTTGTAGTTAAAGGTTACAGACAAAAGGAAGGTCTGGACTATTTTGACACATATTCCCCTGTGACAAGAATAACATCCATTCGCATGCTTATTGCTATAGCAGCGTTGTTTAATTTAGAAATACATCAAATGGATGTTAAAACAGCTTTCTTAAACGGTGATCTAAATGAAGAGATCTATATGGAGCAACCCGAAGGGTTTGTTGTATCAGGGCAAGAAAAGAAAGTTTGTCGACTTGTAAAATCCTTTATGGATTAAAACAAGCACCTAAGCAATGGCATGAAAAATTTGATCATGCAATGCTTACTAATGGGTTTAAGATAAACGAATGTGACAAATGCGTCTATGTTAAAAACACTGACCAAAGATATGTCATAGTTTGTCTTTATGTAAATGACATGCTTATCATTAGAAGCAGTCAAAACATGATCAAATCAACTAAGCAAATGCTTGACAAAGATTTGATATGAAAGATATGGGGGTCGCAGATGTTATATTAGGAATGAAATTACTAAAACATCTGACGGATATAAACATCTGACGGATATGCATTATCTCAATCTCATTATATTGAGAAAATTCTTGATAAATTTATCAAGGATGATTTGAATTTAGCTAGAACACCTGTAGACATCAGTCTTTATTTATCGAAAATAAAGGTGATGCAGTGTCTCAGTTAAAATACTCCCAAATCATTGGAAGCCTAATGTACCTAATGAATTGTACTCGTCCTGATATAGCTTATGCTATCAGTAAATTGAGTAGGTACACTAGTAACCCCGGAAAAGACCATTGGAAAGCGATCATTCGGGTTCTTAGATATCTAAGATTCACCCGTGATCATGGTTTGAACTTTACTCGATATCCAGCAGTACTTGAAGGTTATTGTGATGCAAATTGGATATCGGATACTAAAGATTCAAAATCCACAAGTGGATATGTCTTTACTCTGGGAGGCGCTGCTGTTTCTTGGAAATCCACGAAACAAACATGCATCGCAGGATCCACAATGGAATCTGAGTTCATTGCTTTAGACAAAGCAGGAGAAAAGCAGAATGGCTTCGTCACTTCTTAGAAGACATTCCAATGTGGCCAAAACCTGTGCCAGCTATTTGCATTCATTGTGATAGTCAATCTGCAATAGGCAGGGCACAGAATCATATGTATAACGGTAAGTCACGACATATTCGTCGTCGACATAATACCGTAAGGCAATTGTTGTCAAACGGATAATCTCAATAGATTATATAAAATCTAAAGAGAATATTGCGGATCCGTTAACAAAAGGTTTGACAAAAGAGCTAGTGTATAGTTCATCAAAGGGGATGGGATTAAAGCCTATTACATAAGAGTCGTCATAATGGTAACCCTACTTATATAACTGGAGATCCCAAGAACTAAGTTCAAAGGGACAACTAAGTTATGTATGGCTCGCCAGAAATCACCAAGGGATTAAAATTCCTACCCATTCCTATGGTGAGAGTGATATCTGCAACATATGTTGTCTGCAGGGGTATAAGGATAAGCTTTGCTTTTAATGATTACTTATATCTTGATTAAGGCATAAAATCAAGACGAGTATGAGGAGATACTTACAATAAGAATCACCTATATGAGTATTGAACTGGGGCCGGTTCTATGAGAATGAAAGAGGCTTCATTCTCTAGAAATACTCATGAAAACCAGGTGCGTTCAAGGCCAAAATGAACACAACAGTGAGAACCACGATGTGTTAGAAGATATTTTGTGTGAAATCTATTGTCTTGGCTTACACAAATGGCTGAACAATTCAAGGCATCGCGTCTATTGGTTAGCCAGTAAGTCCGATAGGTTATCACTAGGGAAGGTTCAAGGCCGAAAACTACCTATCCTGATGCAAGATATTTTCGACTTATACTCTTTCGTTAAATCTGCATTTTGTTGCATTTCTGTTGTCATCAAATTCCATTCATGTGGGGGATTGTTGGAAATGGTTATAAAATTCTAGTTAAAACCAGAATTTTTTCCTAAGTCTAATTTTTAGGTGGGCCCCGTGCATCGATTTACACGGGTTAAAGTGGTAACGCGTTCTATGCCGCGTTGTGATTCACGTGGTATATTTGGTTGTTCAAAACCATTACCGAGTGAATGGGAAATTGAAGCCAAAGTATGCTCCATGGAAATGGAATTTTTGTGGAAATTCCTTAAAGGTTTGAATAAGGCTTGTCCCACATTGATTTTGTGGGAGGTTTTGAGAGGGTTTATAAGGCATGGGTTTGGTACTTGGGGTGTGCCCCAAGGGGTACCCAAGTGTTTTAGAGGGAGAGGTTATGGGCAAAATGGGCTAGACCCATTGGACCCAAAAACCACCACGCGCGCCGTCCGTCCGTCCGTCCGTCCGGTCGGTCGGGCGAGCTGGGCTGGGCTTGGGCGCGGGTGTGAGGTTGGGTTGGGCTTGTTCGGCCCAATACTAATCTTTTGGGCAAAAAACTTTTGAATTTATTTTTATTTTTTGATAAAATAAAATTTAGAATTCAAATTAACCAGAAATAATCTGGTTTGGTTTTTCCTGTTTATCAAACAGGGCCCTTCCCATTTTAAACTGTTTTGGATTTATTGTTCATCCAAACAGGGCCCTTCCCGTTTTTGAATCCAACAGCTTTAAATCTGTTTGAATTTCAAACCAAACAGTGCCTAAACAGTTTGTATCTGTTTAATTCAAATTGAACAGGTACAATACCTGTTCAATTCAAAACCAAGAGCCACCTTTACATCTATAAATAGACTAGCCTCCCATTTGGATTTTTAACTCCAATTTTCGTATTCCATCATCTGCTTTAAATCTCTACATATTGCTGCATTTTATTTCTGAAAAAAAGAGTGTAAACACTTAGTGTGTTCGACGAACGATTAAATTGTAGTGCTGCTTTTATTCGTTGATAAGATCATTTTATCCTGGGAGATAAACGTCCAAATTCTGAAAGCACCGTGGAGAGGACGAATCTGTCTTAAGGACACAGTGTTAAACACTGGACTTGATCAGAAAAGTTATTCAAAGAAATTAACCAAGTAAGTTGTTTAATTTTATTCTGTTTTTATTTGTTTATTTAATCAGATTTTAATTTTGTTTTTGTAACAAAATAAAATATGTTTTTATTTATTTATTTATTTTTATTTCAAGTTTGATTTTTGTAATCAAACAAATTCTCTCCTTTTCTTTATTTCTTTAAATTCTAGTTGTTGTTTTGTACACAATAGAATTAAATCTTTTAAATACAGTGAAGATTGTCCAACAAATCCAACCCATACTCAACCCATATTTCACAAAAAGTCAAAAAGTGTACTTATTTAGAGCATCTCAAACCACCTCATAAATACTATAATGTGTTATAACTAAAGACCACAAATATCATAATTGCGACATATGATATACACTTTTTTTTTTTTCGGTATGTTTTATAGAATTTCTCTACTAAAATATATCATTTATCTCAATTTATCTTCTTTTTTAATTTTCAATCCACCTATAAAATAGTTACTCCCCAATATTTATATAAAATTTAATCTTAAATCATTTAATTTAAAATTCACATTTATCCAAATGAACTCTTAATATTTAAATTTAGTAATATCTCATTGTTGTTTATTATGAAATATATATATATATATATATATATATTTAATGTTGTCGTTAATTTGTGCCAATTCTTCATTGAATTCCTGATTACGCCATTGTTTTTTTATTACAATTTGTGATTCTTAAAATATAAAAATAATTCAAACTACCAAAATCATGAACAGAGCAGTCGTAAAGATTGTATACCTCTTTATTGTTACATCTATATATGTTTTTGAAAACAAAAATCAACCAGTATATATCACCTTTTTTATTTAATATTTTTAGAGTTAGATTTAAAAATAAAAAAATATAGATAAATGATACATTTATTTTTTTTTAATTCAAAAAATATATTCAAGTGAACTTTTTTTTAACAAAATATTAAAAAAAAAATTCAATCGAAAAAACAAACCAAATATCTAAATAAATAGAAAACAAAAAGTTTTACAACTTACTGGGGTGCTCGCGGTTTGGGGGTTCGGTTGTGGCTAAAGAATCTTCAAATTCGCCATCCGTCCAAAATTAGGCGGATTAGAAAAAATCAATCCGTAACCGCTCGGTCATCATCACGTATCCGTCCAAAATATAACGGATCGGTACGATTCAATCAATTTAGACGGATCGATATATCCGCTACTCACCCCTAATTTGGACTTCCTTCGAGAAATTATTCAACGTGTTGGAGCAAGTTTACTAGTGTTCGAAATAAATAGTTATTAGTTTAAATTATGAAATTTATTATTTTTATGTTAAAATTTTAAGAGATAAAATATTACGAGGAGTAATATAATGTCCAGAGAGTAAGGAATAATAAAATGTTCAAAAAGTATTACATAATTTTTCCCTTTTAGGGCACGATTTTGTTGTTCCTGTGCTGAAAAAACTATTCAGTACTGTTAAAACAATTATTTATCTTATAAACCCAAAAATAATGAGTCCTACAATTTAAGACTTAATAAATTATTATAAAAGTTAAAAAGTTATTAAAAAAATTAAAAATTTATACTATTTAAGGGTAGTTTGTGGGAGAAGCCACTAAGGCAAAATTATTATTTTGTCATTTGAATTCAACCATCCAAAAGTCAAAAAATTAAAATTCAAAAAGTCAAAAGGATAAAATGATTATTTTAATTTTACTACAATATTTTATTACATATTTTTTTATGAAAGTCAAAAAATTATCTCAAATACATATATTTTTTCTTTATTTTTTAATCAAAAGTCAAAAAATAGTCTCATATAATCCATCTCAAATAACTACTAAATAATAATAATTATTACTTTAAAACACCACTAAAATTTGTTACAGAAATATTGAATGATTTTTTTTCCTGTTGTGGCTCGTCGCTCTCGATTGCATTGTTGGATCCATATACAAGTAGCCACGTGTCCTATTGACCACAGGTAATAACCTTTAGGGACTAGGCTGAGCAAGGAATCTGTGAAATCCGTAATCCAATCAGTCCAGTTCAATCTATAGGTTTGGATTTGTTTTTTGAATCCATGGTTTGGTTCCGAATTGAAGAATTAAAAATCCGTAGTCCACGGATTAGTTCCGGATTTAACCCCACGGTTCCGGATTAGAACCAATCCGGACCGTATACAAATAATCTATATTTTTATTATATATCCTCCCCCTATAGTATCTTTTCTTATTCCATATAAAACATAAACTCAAACCTAAACTCGCATAATTTCTTTTATTACTTTTGATTGTTAGTTTTTAATTTTAATTTGTAATGGTCTAAATACTTATGGTGAAACCAATTTTCTTATGATTGTTTAAATTCTAAAACAGTATGTCGCTATTATAGAAAGACATGTTGCTATTGTGGAACTAATATAGCGCTATGTTTATGTTTTTATGAAATTAAAGTGTTATATATATATATTTTTGTTATTTAATTATGTGAATCCGTGATTCTAAACCGATCTAATCCGTATTTAAATGGATTGGTTTGGATTGATTCCAAGATTTAAACGGATTGGATTGGTTCCAATTTTTCAAAAATCGTAAATAACGGATTGATCTTGGTTTTATCAAAATCCGATCCAATTCGGACCATGCTCACCCCTATTAGGGACAGCCAAATGAATGAACATTTCTCCCTCTATTATTTTTAGAATAAATTAACCTTACATGACAACCAAACCCAAAATAATAATTTTTAATCATCTATTAAATAATAATTATTTAAAAATAATAATTGTTACATTTTTATATAGATGATAAAGATTTATCAAACCTAAAATAATAATTTATTTTTATTTATTTATTTAGAGGAGGAGAATAGATGTCAAATCCGAAATCCCTCTCTATTTTAAAATTTTATTAAAATGTTGAGCATTTGTTCAAGAACTCTCCGTAGACGAAGATCTAGTTAGACATGAAATATTCATAATCTAGGGTGGGTGGCAACCTGGTAAAAGCTTGGGATTTAAGTTCCTAGGTCTTGGGTTTAAATTTTCTCTGGATCAATCTTCTGAGCGTAGCACAGTTGATTAGGAGGTTAACCTCAGGATGCCTAATCAGCAGCTTGGTGTGGATTTAATGCTTCCTCGCTGTGCGAGTCCTAACTTAAACGGAGCTTGTCTTGGGAGGTCGGGACAAGCTTCCAGGTTATATTCTCCTAACTTAAACGGAGCTTGTCTTGGGAGGTCGGGACAAGCTTCCAGGTTATATTCTCTTACTCGGAACGGACAACAGGACACCTTGGTGATCTCCTCAAGGAGCGCTGCCTTGGACCTACGGGAGAGTGGGAGAATTTTCCTGTAACTAAAAAAAAAAAAAATTCACATGGTGTTTGAGATGATTTATATAAATATATATATTTTTTGATTTTTTTTTATAAAAATATGTATAAAAAAACAAAGTGATAAGAACTTAAAAAAATAAAAGATAAAAAAATGTGACAATATAAAAGATATCAGATAGTACCCAAGAGTTAAGAAGTCATACGAAAGTGGTTGCCAGAGCAAAATGAGTGGATGAGATATGTTTAAAAATAATGGAATTTGGTCACTAACTTCCTTATAATAAAATTTTAATGTATTAAGAATAAACACATAAAAAGTTTTCCTTAGGACATCCACAATGAATGTGTTAAAATTGTGTGTTAAAGTGCATTATATGACAAAAAGTGTTAAAAATAAGATCAAAAAATGTGTTAAGAGTTTGTTAGTGAGCAAATAGTGAATGAATGGTGGTATAATAGATGTGTTAAGGGGTGTGTTAAATATATATATATATATATATATGTGTATATAATAAATAAAACAAATAAATAATTTAGTTTAATAAAAAATTTCAAGTCCAAAATTAAATTTTAAGTCCAAAAAAAAATCCCAACAAGTTAAAAAATATATATATATATATATATTGTCGTTAACCGGTCAACCAGCCGGACGTCCAGCCGGTCAACCGGTAAGACCAAAATTTTTTTTTCTTTTCTTTTCTTGAAGGATTCGGAGCCGGACGTCCGGGGGACGTCCCACACGCACATTTGCTCTTTCCTTCGCTAGCTAAAACGCTCGCTACAGATAACACATATATTAACATCTGACACTAACACACACCACTAACACACGTTAACAGCTCCATTGCAGCCCCAAACAACACCCTCAGCTAGCCAAAACTTGGCACCTGACACTAACACACAGCTTAGTGTGTCCATTGTGGATGCTCTTCAAAAGTCAAACACATACCACTATTACTAAAATATACTTAGCGAGTAATTTAATATTTTAAAATTTAAAATAATATAACTTTTAATGTAAATGTCTGTTTTTAATAAAATTAGTATTTTTAGAATCCTTTCACCAAAATTTATCAAATAAGATTCATGTTGACTATGAAATTCTTAAAAAATAAAAATACTGTTAAAATTGACGTAAACAGTAAGATATTATTCTGGTTCACATTAACATTTATTGTTATAAAAAAACAGAATACATACTCAACGAACCAACTAAAATAACATATACAAAACATTTTAAAACTTGTATAATATTTATTGTCAAAAGAGTTCTGTGATATATATATATATATATATATATATATGCATGGGCAATATTGTCCAAGAAATTTTTTTTTTTTTTTTTTATTCTGTCCTTACTCAATTATGCGTTTTCTCCTTAGGAGATTTATAAAGTAAAACAAATTTGATTGTCATTTTCACCAAGGGTCTAATGAAAAGATTTTGGCTAAATTTTCTCAAATAGTATTTAGAGCTTTTTTGCCATATAGGCAAAAAAAAAAAAAAAAAGAAGCATATATGCATAAATATTTATAGAATTTTTTAAGAAAATGATATGGCTGAGATATTTTTAAAAATATAGATAATTTTTATAAGTTTTTTTTTTTTTTAATTACAAATTAAGATTTGTCATATTATTTCTATTAATTTTTTTTCATTGATTTTTTTGGTTTTTTTTCGTTGTGCTGTTCTTTGTCGTGTTGTTAGTTTATGTGAGCTATTAGACCTATAGACCTTGTTTGGTTTGATTTTGAGGAACAAATTTTGAAAAAAAAAATTTTAAATTGCTTTCTGTTTCTTACATATCAATCAATCACTTTTTCTCTTTCCTCTCTCATTCTCAATCACTTTTTCTCTCACACACATCTACTTAATTACAATAAAATATCAAATCATTCCAAACTTCCATACTCCAAATTTTAATTTTGATTCTAAATTTTAAATTTCATTTCTAATAAGAATAATTGAAGATAATGTTGCTCAATTTCAAGGGTGAAATCGTCAATTTAATAAAATATAAAATTAGTTTGACAAAAATAAATATCAAAAAAATATTCTTAAATTTTAAAAAATTGTTTTTACTGTCCAAAAATAAAATTATATAAAAATGATAAATGTTTTACATTTTTACATTTTTATTTTTTTGCCAAATTAATTTTTAGTATGTGTTTAAATATGATCATGTAATGGATGGTTATTTTTGTTAATATTTTTTTATGGTTATCATGTGATAGATGGTTGCATTTGTTGTTAACAGATATTTTTGGATGATTATCATGTAATGAATGTTTTAGTTTTGAATTTTTTGGTTTAATAAATTGGTTTAATAATGATATCAAAATTATTGCCATCTTTGACTTTTAAAAAAATAAAAACTAATTTAATGAAAATAAATATCAAAAAAAATATTTTAAAAAATTATTTCTACCCTCTTAAAAGATAAAATTATATAAAAATGATGTGTTTTTATTTTTTTTCATCAATTGAATTTTTAGTTTCTTAATTTTTTTTTTCTTCTAAAAATAGATTGTAGAAACCAAACCAAACAGAACTTTATAACAAAAAAAATTCTAACATTATTTATTAAAAAAAATGCTATTATATTTCAAACAACATGTAAGTTAATTAATACAAAATAAGTTATATGGCGACTTTGCTTTTTAAATGGAGTAACAATGTCTTCAATTGTCCTTATTTGAAATCAGATTCAAAATTTATGATCAAATATATCACAATTGAAAAATTAAGGACTAAAATAATAGAACTGTTATAATTCATCCTATTTTTAAAATATTATATTAATGTGAAGTTTTTTTTTTTTTTTTTTTTATATTAATGTGAAGTTTGAAAATGTGTACATTGTGTATGAAAATCAATGTAATGTATGAAGTACCATACTTTCAATCAACCTTAACATTTGTCACGCATTAACAATACTCATTTTTAAATTATAATTGTCCAGTTGAGTTTAATAGGTTTTTAAAGCAATGTTTAGCAGAATTTTAAAGTGTCATATATTTTTTTCAACTTTTTTTTCTTTATTAAAAAAATTTAAATTTGGCCCAAATATTTTGTTTTTGTTTTTTCAAACTCTACAAGGATTTAAAAGTAATTTTTTTTATAAAATTCAAAAAATTCATTAAAGACAAAATATATATATATATATATTTTTTCTTTTTTAATTTGTAGTAGACTTTTTGTTTCTATTTTTAATTTTTTTAAGGTCCTCTATTTCTAACACAACTCAAAAGTTAACGGTTTTTGGGGGGAAAAAAAAAAATCACTAAAACGGAAATTAAAAAAAAAATATATTAAAAAAATATCTCAACCCATCCTAAGTGTGTTAGACTACACTTGACCAGTTAAACCAAATTCTCTTTATATTTTTAAATAGTCTTCTCCTTATTAACTGGGAAAAAAACACTTATGAATAATTACTAGTAAGTC
Source organism: Camellia japonica (assembly GCA_030407325.1). Lineage (NCBI taxonomy): Eukaryota > Viridiplantae > Streptophyta > Magnoliopsida > Ericales > Theaceae > Camellia > Camellia japonica. The sequence continues at coordinate 119,229,700 of JAPPVO010000007.1, forward strand.
ATATTGAGTGAATTTATTTACTCATAAATTATGAGTGATTTTTTTTAAACTTATTTATCTTTTGTTTTGATAATAAGAAAATTTTGAGATTGTTCCGATATTTTTTGTGTTTGTAGAATGATTTAGTGTTGCAGGTAATCATATTGTTAAATTTATTTAAGTGATAAATGATTAGAATATTTTGACTTTTGTTTATGAGTTTTGATTTATTTTTAATTTATTTATGTTAGTTTGTATTGAAATATGACGTGTGAAGTGTAATAAGTAATTATTTTATTTTTTTTTTAGAAAAAACAAAATTAAAGTTGGAATAACACTTTTTAATATTAGTAATATTTGGGCTAAGTAAAAAATACAGCTTATAGCACTTTTTGGAAGATTGCTAAGTAAAAAATACAGCTTATACCACTTTAGTAATAACACTTTTTAATACAGCTTATAATTTTTTATAAGTCAAAAATAAACTTTTTCTTTGAGTGGGGGAGGAGAAGCTTAATTTATAAGTCAAAAATCAGCTTATGTTCACAGCTATAAGCTATAAGCTATAAGTTACAAGCTGTTAGATTATAAGTTATAATCACTTTTTCACAACTCTACCAAACGGGGGCAAAGGGCTTTGTTGGAAGATTGCTTTCTGAACTTGAACGGTCACTGGTCATTTATTATAGGAAATTATATATAGACAACCACATACAACTCCTAGGAGACAAATAAACCAACCACTAAAAAAAAAATATCAATTTTTCTCTATAAGAGTTGAATCCAATACCTCATATTATAAGGTGTACTATACAATCATTAGACAAAATGCCCTAGTTCAATCTGTGTGTTTAAAAATGATTGATCTCGCATTCAATATTTTTTTTTTGGAGATGATGATGTATTTTCACTATTTAAATGTTAAAATTTATAAGTAAAATTGTATTATAAACAGAGTAAAATTTTACAATATTTTTCTATATAATTTTATAGTAAACATAGATCTTATTTGATAAATCTCGTTGAAAGGATTTCAAAAGTATGATTTTAACAAAAGTCGATATATGCAACAAAAGTTATGAAATTTTAAAGTTTGAAAAATCTAAAAGACATTTTAGTAAATGAATTAAAAAGTTGTGTTGTGCCCTTAGTAGAGGAAAAAACATGCATCCTGTTGGCAAGAAAAACGTATAGCAAAGGATTTTGCCAAAAATTTCTTATAATTAATCTTTTACCAAAAAAAAAAAAAAAACAAAAGAGACTAAAAAGTGGTCGGATTCACATAAATAAATATATGTGATTCCCATGTTTTTATGTCTAATGACTAAAAAATTAAATAAAAAATTCGTTTATGTATAAATTTTTTCATCTCATAATGGTGTTACTGGAATGAATTTGTTTCGGGGCCAATCTATGGTTGATATTCCTTGTTTGGTTAGAAGTTATTTAGTTAAAATAGTCATAGTCAATAAAGATAAAATAGGCTAAAATAGCTAATAAGACAAAGTATCACATGCAACACATAATTATTTTTTCTATTTTAATAAATAAATAAATAAACTCATAATCATTTCATCTTTTCTTTGACAACCATCAAATCAACTACAAAAAAAAAAAAAAAAATTATTATTCTAAACAAAACTTTTTTAGTGAAGGTAAAAAATAAAAAAATAAAAAAAACACTCTAACTAAATTAATCTATTTCCAAAGGGGATTACGATGGACAAATTCAACAAAAATAAAAGTAAAATACACAACAACATACAAAAGGCTGAATAGGGCCTAAAATGAGGTACAAAGTTGATACAATCAAAGCCCAAGCCCAGCCATTTTTTGTAGACCCAGCATCATATCATATGGATGTGCAACAGGACATATGAATGTCAAACAGGAGGGTGATTGGTTAGTGGGTAAGAAAAACCTTAAAAGTAAACTGGTAAGCTGAGATTGTTTTGAAATTTGGATATTTTAGTAAGTTTTTAATTTTTTACGAAAACACATGTGAAAAATAAAAAGAAGGGTTAATTTTTTGTGACTAAAATCTCAACTTTCCAAAATAGAGTGACTCTAAAATAAAACAAACAAACTAGTGTTGAAGTTCAATGATATAGGGGAGGATTCTATTTACACCAAAAAAATTATTTAATACTCTCAATTTTTAAGTACATCTTGTTTAATTATTTAAAATTTATTTTACTCTCATTACACCTTATTATTTTTTTCAAACTACCTTCAAGGTAAACCCAAATAATAAATAATAAACAAATCAAAAAAACTAAATTATTTCAAATCTTTTCAATACAGAAAATAATTCTCAAATACAGAAAAAAAAACAAACTTATAAGAACATAAGTATTATAAATACAGAAAAAATCAAACTTTTACATAAACATTATAAATTATCTACAAGAATGCTCGTAGAAAAATAAAAATCAAACTTATAAACACATAAGCATCCGGCACTAACAAGAAAAAGTAGTTCTAAAATAATGTATTGTTTAAATGATAAAATAAGAACAACTCCAATAATATGTTATTGTTAATTTAATTACTGGGCGTTTTTATTTTTGTTAAAAAATAATATATAAAATAATTGATGGTGCTCTACAAAAATTGTGAAATCCCTTTATATAAATACTTACCTCCTTTTTGATGGGTTGTTTCAAAAAAGTATTTTGATTGTTACTCTCATCCATTATTTGATTTTGTTCAAACTTACTTCTAGGGTTTAAAGTTTTAAAATAATAAAAAAATAATGATGTTAATGATGATGGTGAGTTTTGATAGGGTGGATTGGAATTTTGGAGGATGAAGAAAAAGAAGAAGAAATAACTTTGATATCTTCGAGAATAAGATATAGAGATTTGAATAGGAATAGGAATACTGATTAGGATGTACCATAAGAAAAAAAAATATTTATTTTGAGGTTTAATATGTCACTACTAGAAATATGACTTTTTGCGTCTAATTTTTGGCGACTGATTATTTGACCATCGCAAAAAAATTGATTTTTTACGTTAAAAACTCATTTTACTTGACCCAATCTGTCTTAACCCAAAAAAAAAAAAAACAAAAACGTAAAACGTGACCTATGTTGTGTCCCTTTCTTTCTTATTTCCCAAATCTGAACTCTCTCTCTCTCTCTCTCTCTCTCTCAAAATCTGTCTCGCTCGACTCTTTCTTTTGAATCTCTACTCTCTCTCTCGCTCGAATCTCACTGTCTCTCTCGCTCGACAGTGAAGATTTGAAGATTTGATTTCAAGATTTGAAGATGCTGTTGATGAAGATTTGAAGCCAAATATTTGAAGATTTGAAGATACTGTTGATGAAGATTTCGATTGATTCATAATCGAGATTCATAATCGGTAAGCCTAAACACTTCTCTTTGTCTTTCTTTGTAACGTTTGACACATTTTCATCGATTCATCTTCATCGCTCGAATCTTTTACTCTCTGTAATGACACATCTTCATCGCTTAATTTGTAATATATAAATCGAAAATAAATTACTCTCTGTAATGGTTGATTAATCTGTAATCTTCATCTTCATCGATTACTCTCTGTAATGGTTGATCAATCTGTAATGTTGGAAAGTTGATTGAATAATAATAGAATAAATCTCTCTGTCTCCGAAGGTTATTTGAATAATAATAATAATGTTGGAAGGTTGTTCCCAGATTTCCAACTTCAGTTCAACAAAGGTAAATTGCATGCTTGGGCTTATCATCTGAACTCACTGTAGTCACAAGCGTAGATCACCTTTCGACGGAGCTTTGGTTTGAATCAATCCTTCCTCATCTGCTACAGGTACAAGCTAAACCATTCAATTCTTAATTGTGTATTTTCTTTGCTGCGAAAATGATGAACTTGCTCTGAACTTGCTTGATTTCAGTTCTGAATTCGAATTATTATTATTATTTTCTGTCATGTTAGATTGGAGCATGTGTAACATCAGCTAATCTGGATTTGAAAGTTAGAGCAAGGAGATATAAATAATTGTGTATTTTTGACGAAGCTTTTATAGATTTGGACCTTATAGTGTTCAATAAATAATTGTGTATTTTCTGTCATTAATTGTGTATTTGATTTCAGTTCTGTGCTGCGAACATAATGAATATGTATTTTCTATATCCAAATTTCTATCATCTCTTATGTAATTTGCTTGACAATAGATTCGGACCTTATAGCGTTCGATAAATAACAAAATTGAATAGATTATATAGCTGTTCAATCCAATCCTTTATTGTTTATATAGCTGTTATATTCAGTGAGTCAATCTTTTTTTCTGTTCGATGAGATGCTCATGATTGAATAGATTAGTGTTTTTGATCTTTTCATTTGCATTGTTCTGTGGCACTTGGAGGCCATTGTTCATCTATGAATGTTTTACTTGGAAACCAGCAACAAGAATGGTTTCAAGAAATAAATATGCTAAACTACTGATGTATTGTTCAGTGGCACTTGGAGGCCATTGTTTATCTGTATATATGATATGATTTTACTTTCAATTGTTAATGCTCTGCTTATTGGTGAAATTCATATGATGGAGCAGATGTGTATCGCTTGGTTATCATCCTTCCGAACAGTGGCTGCTAAACTTGTTAGTTTCCCTATACCTTAGGAATTAGTTGAATCATATCGTACTACTTTGGTTAGGGAGGACATGCAATATGTATTTTTGTCTCCAAATCATGTCAGTCAGGATAGAGCATAGAAAGAACACATTATCATTATTTTCCCAAGAATTTGGGGCCGATGCTACGCCATCACATTGATCCAAGGTTTGTGGGTAGATCTAAAATGTATTTGTAAAATATGTGCAAGACCTGAACTTGTACCAATGTTTATTTGGAATGTTACACGTTGAATTGAAATAGGGTCTGGATTTGGAGGAGATCAAGTAGGACCAGGCTATAGTGAAACGCCATAAATGTTTACTGTTGCGATTGCTTATTTGTTGATGTAAGTAGAATTAACATTTTTATTTGCACATTGGACAAAATTTGTATGTAGATATAGCCACTTAAACAACTTTCAGTTGTCCATGCTGCTGTGTTGTTGGACGATTCTATTGTACTGTTTGTAGTTTTGGGTTGATCAAGAGTTTGGATTTAACTAACAATTTGTTGACCAAATGGTGTGCATGAATGTGGGACTTATATAAAGTATCACTCAGGGAAATACAGACTTTTAAAGGTGTATATCTAATTTAATTGAGCTGATGTTACACTTTTTATTTATTTATTTATATCTCCTTGCTCTAAACCACAACACGGTGAGAGTCTCTTTGACTATCAAATGATACTTTGATGTTATTACCATCAAATGATACTTTATATAAATGCTAACTTTATATAAATGAAACTTTACCATCAAATGACCAGCTTTATTGGAAGGAAAAGTCTGGATCAAGATTAGAGATGGAAGAAACGAAATCAAAATTCTTCATTAATCTAAGCTTAAAATTTCTGACTGCCTACTGTGTTCACTAGTTACATTAATGATCCAACATTCTTTCTCATGATAGAAGTAAAGTAATTGATGGATTTTTTGCTTTTGCAGATATATGCTGACTAATTATATATATATATATATATATATTAGCATAATGTTTTTTGATATGTTTTTTATATATCCCAAAGCATGGCATTTAACATAGTGTTGGGGATTAACCAATCATTCTAACTTGCAACTATTCCTTCTATGTATAACTCATAATCCTATGACTATTGTTACATTGTGAATGTGCATAGTTGTAAGTCTCCGGTTTAATTTTGTTGTACTTTTCGTTTCTTTCTTTATAGTTTATAAATGGAGCTTCTTTCAATTATTAGGAACATTCCTCACATTCACTTACATGAAAAACGGGACAATAAGGAACGATGGCATGGAACTGAAATCCAAGTTGTTATTGAGGAGAATTGAACAATTTACCGTGTATGTAGCACTCAATTTGGTCCATGTCATGTGATTCCGTTGTACTTTTAGCTGTACACATAAATAACGGAGCATTGGATGGCGGGTTGGATATCCCTCACAGTGATAAGAGATTTTCTAGTTTCTCAAAGGACTCTAAGCAGCTGGATGCTGAGGTTCACCTCAAGTATATTTATGGTGGACATGTCGCTGCATATATGAAGGTAAGGGTTAAGATGTGAATTTATGCCTCTTGTAACACTTATTTTCAGCCATGAACTTGATTGTATTGGTTGTTATGTAGATTTTGATGGAAGATGAACCAGAAAAGTATCAGTCTCATTTTGTTGAGTATATCAAGAGAGGAATTGAGCCTGATGGCATTGAGGAGCTGTACAAGAAAGTTCATGCTGCCATCCGCGCAGACCCCACTCAAAAGAAGTCTGAGAAGGAGCCACCTAAGCAGCACAAGAGGTAAGCACCAAAAATAACTTGAATTATGTTATCATTTTTTTTTTGTTTTTAAGGGAAGTCTGGTGTAAGCTTTACTTTCCATTCCTATCATTATTATTTGCCTTAAGAAGGTGCCAATACTTCTACTTTGGTTTTAATCCATTTTACCCAAGATCATTATATTAGTTCTGGCTGTGCGTTGTTGATAAATGCATTTTTTTTATGTTAACAGCCAGATAAGTTTGGATATTTAACGCAACTTCTAAGTTGCAAGAGATTTAGTGGTCATTTGGCTGCATGTGTTTTTGTTTGTAGAGAACAGGAAACAAGTTTTTGTTTTTTCTCAAGAGAATTTAAAGTGGGAATGAGCTTTTGTTTAATGTTCATTGGTGTGATTGCACTTGTTTTGGCAACAAGTGAATATACTGCTTGTGTTACATTTTGGAGCATAGTCTATAAAATAGTTTTCAAAAAACTGAAAGCAAAAGCGTGTGCTGAATGAGTTGTTATTGTGTTTTCAAAATTTAAATTTTGCAAACAAAAGCCCAAAACCTTTGAAATTTGGTTTGGGTATTCCATCATTCATTCACTAGTTGAGTGCAGTATTGCAACGGCATCTTTATTGCGTGGATTTTCAAAGTGTGATTCAAATTTTTGGATAGTTTAGTAAGTTCTCTATACCTCCTTGTATTGTATACCAGGTACAACTTGAAGAAGCTGACATATGATGAAAGGAAGGCTAGCTTGATTGAACGATTGAATGCCCTCAATGCAGCAACAGGAGTTGAGAAGGAGGTGGATGCTGAAGATTACGAATGAATGTAGTAGTACCTTTGACTTTGGGGGCTTTGAATTTGAGTCAAATATGAGATGTTCTTAATGCACAATGATGCTGCTCGGCAGTTTAGTTTCAAACCTATTAAATTTTGTTTGTCTTTGGGTGCAATTTAGTACAGTCTATTTAAGGTTGGTTAATGGATAATGTCTATTATAAATTTAATTAATTTGTTAATTTTGTTATTTTTCATTAACAAAAAATTGTTTGGTGCTTGTAATTGATTTTTTTGTTGTAGCAAACCCGTATATGATTTTTTTTAAGAAATAATTATTTGCGACAGTAAAACAATGGTCGCTAAAAGTGTTTTTTATTTTTTTTTTTTTTTTTTTTGCGACGGCAAAATAGCTGTTACAAAAAGTAGTTTAGGTGGTTGCAAATAATTTGCGACCGTTGCTTTGCCGTCGCAAAAAGTATTTGCTACCCCCACATTTGCGTCCCCCATCTGCGGTCACATAAGCCGTCACAAAAAGTTTTTTGCGACTGTATTTTTATTATTTGCGACGGCTTATGACGGTCGCAAAAAGTGCTTTTTTTAGTAGTGTGTATTGTCCTTATTAATAAATTCATATTATGAATTAAAATATATGAATTTAAATTAGACGTACTAAAATATATTTTGAGTTCAAATAGAATCCGCCGATGTAGTGTCTGTCAGCTTTGGCTAGTAGTATTTCCAAACCAGACAAATTTTAGGGAAATTTAGCTATAAACCCCTTTTACCTTTCTTTCATTGTTAAAAGGACTAAGAAAAAAATTATACTTTTTAAACCCCCTCATAATTATAAAGTCTTGCATAAAGGACAAAATTTATTATTTAAATATTTTATAGGACTATTATACCCTCAACTTCTGCATATATAATTAGCTTCGTCATCCACTGTATCATAATCACCATAGTTGCACCTTCCAAGCTTCAGCAGAAGGTCGTCGACAAGCCGCCGCCATAGTCGCGTCTTCCAAGCTTCAACAGAAGGTCCTCTCTTCATCTTCATAATCAGCAACGATGAGGCTTTGAGTATGTTGAAATTGAATGAGGATGTCGTTGGAGATTCGAAAGCTAGGGTTTCGGAGCAGATAGGGGAGATTCGGAGTGCGGTGGAGATGGATCAATTGGAAGCGGAGAAGAAACATGATGAGGTTGTTGATGAGATGCTGGCGATGTTGAATGCGAAGGCTGAAACTTCGAGATTGAAAGAAGTTGAACAGGAGGTTGGGAAGGATGTGGATGAGGAACAGTAAAATATATGTATATATATATATATTTGTGTGTATGAGTGTTGTTGAACATATGTATTCTTTTTCATTGAGATGTGTGATTGTTGATCGAGTTTTAGAAGTTTTTCGTTTCAATTAGATCTGTGGATTTGTTGATTAATTTGTTTTGTTTTTGTTTGTTTGTTTTTTTGAAGTTTTTTTCTCAATTAGATATGTTGATTTGTTGATTAATTTATTTTGTTTTTGTTTGTTTGTTTGTTTTTGATTTATTTTTATTTTTTTTATCTAATTTCATTTGACAGAATCAGAGTAAAATTTTATTCTGATTCTATTGCTCTGTTTTTTTTATTTGACAGAATCAGAGTAAAATTTTACTCTGGTTCTATTACTCTGTTTTTTTCATTTGACAGAAGCAGAGTAAAATTTTACTTTTATACAGAGTAAAATTTTACTTTTGTGTAGAGTCTAACATTTTACTCATTTTTCAGAGTAAAATTTTACTTTTATACAGAGTAAAATTTTACTTTTGTGTAGAGTCTAACATTTTACTCTTATTCAGAGTAAAATTTTACTTTTATACAGAGTAAAATTTTACTTTTAGTTTCAGAATGTAAAATTTTATTTTTATACAGAGTAAAATTTTACTTTTATACAGAGTAAAATTTTACTCTAAAATATATAGTGAAGATGGCTTAATAGGAGAGCTGATAGATATGAGGGTAATATAATAAAAGAAACAAGTTTTAAAATATTAGGGGGTTTTGAAAGTACTTATATAATTCTTGTCCTTTTAAAGACAAATTAATTAGTGAAGGAGTTATCACCAAATCTCCCCAAATTTTATGGGCTGGGCTGGGCTGGGCTGGGCTGGGCTGGGATTTAGTAATTTCCGCCAGTGGCAACCCCAACTCATTTCGGCCCTCCTTCCTTCAACCAACACACGCGCGCACAAAATTAACTAAAAAACGACTTAGTGCATGACACTTTTACTAGAACAGGATCTGAAATATATTCTTATTCTTATGAAAATTGCTAAATTATCATAATTATTATACATAATTTATTATAAGAATAATGTGATAATAGTATCTTTATAAATTATGACTAAAGTGTTGGCATTATATTTCCAAATGACATGTCATCCGGTATAATATTTTTGTAACTTTTTTTTTTTTTATTATTATTATTTTATTATTATTTTTGGAGAGACTTAACTTTTTGATTCAAACTTACACCATTAGAGACGTTAATAGAAAATCTTAGGTGATGTTTGATAAAGGTAGAAATTGAAAATTAAAAATTAAAATTAAAAATTAAATTGAAAATTGAATGTTGAATTTTTTAAATTAAAAAGTTACTTGATAAAAATTTAAATATTGAACTAAAAATAAATTATTTGATATATATAAGATCAAATTTAGAATTTATTATTTTCAAATTGCATATTTTAATTTTTATATTGTGATGATGGTGATAGTAGTGGGTTGCGATGGTATGATGGTGGTGGTGGCTATAGTGGTAGCAGTAGTAATGGTAGTAGTAGTAAAATAATAATAGTGCTTATAGCAACAATGACAATGATGATGAATGTGGTGATAGTGGTGGTGTTGGTGGCATGACGATGGTAATAGTGGCAGTGGTGGCGGCAATGGTAGTGATGGTAGTGGGGTGATGGTGGTGATGATAGTGGTAGCAATTGTGTGGTGGTGGTAGTGGCATGATAGTAATAGTGATGGTATTAGAGTCGGTCCTAACTTTTTAGGGGCCTAAGGCAAACTTATAAGATGGAACCCCGGATCTCATACATATTTTAAAATATATTTATATTGATATAATAGTAACAATCTTCAATTTATTTTTAGTTTTTGCTTGTACCTTCTATAAATTTGTTACTTATGATATACATAATTATTGACATAAATCATAATTATTGAGATAGATTTTGAACATTTTCGATTGTTAACACTATTAATATATTCAAACTTTTTCTTGACGTAGTAAATTAAATTGTAAAATTTGATTAATTTCAATTTTAAAAATTAAAATAAAATAAAATAAAATTATTTCTCCAAAAGTGATGGTAACTTGTATAATCAAACAATATTCTATAAATAATTCATATATTTGACAAGTAGCCATCCATTATTTTTAAATAATTCGCCAATTTAATTGTGTTTGATTTACTAAAATGAAATTGAATTAAAAGGAATAATCATTCTTTAGTTTCTTTATAAAGATGGATATTATGATGCAATGATTACTATGTTTAACTTTATTTTAAGAAACCAAACATAACTTAAAGACTGAAATAATTAACCAACATAATTTAAGATTGGAATTATTTTGGGACCCTATTTTTTAGACAGAATTTAGGGGCTTGAAGCGGTAGCCTTGCCCACCTTATCTCAGGGTCGACCCTGGGTGGTAGTGGTGGTGGTGGTGATAGTGGTAATAGTTAGTTTATAATATACTGTATATTAGTATTTATATTTAGTATTTATAAATTTAATTAGAATTAAATAAGTTTAATATGTCATAAAATTTTCTTGAATTGTAACTTACATTTTAAGAGGAATATAAATTTTTAAGTGACATCAATTATCGTTATCAAACGGGTTTAATTGATTATCACTTAATACATTCAGTTTTAAGTGCTGAATTAACTTATCAAACACCCCTTTAGGTTTGAGTCTAAAAAAGTTCCGTTTGAAATGAATTTTTGAGTTTTTTACAGTTTTGTGAAAGAAAAAGTGAAATGATTATGGTTTTGATATGATATTTTATTTTATTAATTTTTTAACCTATTTTCTCTTTTAATATGCTAAATTAATCCCACCCATCTCATCAAAGAGGGGCTATGTAGGGGAGTGGGCAACAATGGGTAGGAAAGGGGTTTCAGATTGGTGAGAGAGTAGTTGCAGAGAGAGCAATGCTTGGTAGCTCGAAAAGGAGGTTGGCTCAAATGGCTCAAAATTTGTCTTGTAGGTCGTTCGGCCGGTCATCCGGCGAGAAGGTTGACAGTCGCGGTTGACAAAGGTAACAACTGCGTAGACAAGTCTTCACCCAGTCGTCGGGGCGGATGTCCTGCAAACACCCATTCGGGCCATTCGAGCTCCTCTTTTTCGGGCTACCAAGCATTTTTGTTGCAGAAAATATGGGACAATTGAATATCTTGGAAAATTTTATGGTACAAACTTTAAAGGAATGTATTATATGCCCTCTAATTATGAACTTTGAAGTTTTTAGTTATGACCCATTGGGGTGTTAATTACAAATTGATTATAATTATATACATTGTGATGTTAGTTATAACTTATTATGACGTTGGTTATGACAATGTTTTAGTTATGATTCAAAAATTATTTAGTTATATCTTATGTGGTCTTTGGTTGTAAATTAATTTTATTTTATTTTAATTATGGCTCCTATAAAATTGAATTGTGATATTTGTGGTGATCAATCCCATATCATTACTTTTATATCTAATGAAAGATGTTTTTTTCTCCTCTTATTTTATTTTATTTGACTGAAAGATCAAGATTAGAAGTGTGCGCGGTGTGATTTAGTATGATTTGAGGATAAAATTAAGCCAAATCGTTGATGGCAAATTGACAAATTGACAAATTTGTTATCTAAAATCAAACCATGAGCGGTTTCAACTTATTAGTTATTTACAAGATAACCTTAAATAATTATTAAATATTTACAAAACATATAATACTAATTTACATAAGCAAAACTCGGTTTAATAGATTGAGCAGTTTTTTTGAATAAAGTGGTATTTTTTTTTTGATAATTTAATATTACCATTATGTATTTATTTTACAAAGGCAAATCTCAAATCACCTTAAGTGGCAAATCTCAAAAAAAAAATACGCATATAATATATATTGCTTAAGTGATAAGAATTTTTTTTACCAAACTTATGATTACAATTTGGAGTCAATCTCAATCCCTCCTTTATTTGAATAGGTTAAAAGGGCATTTTTAAAAATCAAAAGGACAGTTTCAAATCTGTCTCAACACCATAAAAAAACTTTCATATATATATATATAATAATATAGATAGATAAACATTGATGTTATCTTTTACTAAAAAAAAAAAATAAAATATATATATATATATATATAGCTTTACAAATGTGGTTGACAAGGTTTCATATTTTGAAATTGTTGTCTAACTATAAGAAATGATCAGAGCAAGATCTAGACCCCTATCCGAATTACGGAAAATTATTAATAATTTCATAACATCACGTGGTCATACTTTAGTCAATCACTAATTACTTAACTTCATGTTGTTTTTCATCCCCAACATAAATCGTGGATTCCTATTCCTCTCTATCAATCAAAACCTTATGAAACACCATGTGTTCATACTCTAGGAATACTGAATAATAATCACCCTCAAATCACATATATCATTATTAATAGGGTAACTTATAAATATATCTCTTAAGAAAAATGATGCAGACCACTAATTAGTGGTTGCTCTAATTATGTGGCAATGGGTCCCACCCACTACCACATGTATTTTGTGTCTTTGTTTTCTTTTGTTTTATTTATTTATTTATTTTTGCTTTCCACATCATTAGTGGTGGTGTTAGTGGTAGGAATTTAGTGGTCTGTAGCATTGTTGATCTCTTAATATTTGTTTAAAATATAAATTATTTTTTGTAATAATGAAAATTACAAATATTCAATAGAGTTAAAAAAAATAAAATTATCAAAATTGTTAATTAAAATATATTTTTGACATTATTAAAAATTAATGATTGATTAATGAAATAAGTCATTTATTATGTGACTAAAATTTTAAAGAAATAATTTTTAAAATCACATGCGATAATTAATATTTTAAATAAATTTCAAAGGATTTATTTGTAATTTGGTCTTATTAATATAACAAATTTCATTTATTAAAAAAAAAATCCAATTGAATTGTAGATTTTAAAGTTTGTTTGGCATATCCTAAATATCATATTATTTTTCTACTTTTCTGAATGTCTTTTCTTTTAAAAAAAAAAAATGCACTTAGGGCTATGTTTGGGATGTTGGTTTCAAGATATTTTAATCACAAAAAGATAAATAAGTTAAAAGACTAATAAGATAAAATGTCACATCTAAATCATAATCACTTTATTTTTTCTCTCATAAAAGTAAAAAAAATAAAAAAACACATTCCAAAAAAGATTTTTTAATCTCAAACTAAAAAAATCAACTTACATCCCAAATGAAGACTTATTTAGATTATTCACACATTTGGTTCCAGTTTTCAGAAAATTTTAAGCTCTGTTTGGTATAGCTCTGGAATGTTAGTTTTAAAGCTTATTTTAAACATGATATTCGTTTTGGAGTTTCAAATCATAATTTTACACTCACTTTTGAAAACTCGGTCGAAGGGGCAAAAATTTGGGCTCATCGGTCGTTCCACCGGTCGACCGGAACAGTACAATTTATTTATTTATTTATTATTTTTTTTTTACAATTAACATATGTTAATTTTTATATATTTGAAAAAAATATTTTTTGAATTTTTAAATTTATTTTATGAGTTTTACTAGAATTTTGAGTTGTGTGTTTGGTTATAAATTGTAAATTTTTGTATCAAATATCATATGTCAAATCAAAAATTTCCTACTCAATTCAAAACTTTTTTCAAAAGTTTTTCACCAAACAAATTTTCTACACTCAAATCATAATTCCAAAACTCACAAACTCACAAACTCAAAATACAACTCCTACTCTTAAATCATATTTAGAAAGCTTTACCAAACGCAACCTTACTTTTTTATTTTTCATATTTTAATATTTTCAATGAATTTTTTTAATATTTTAAGCATTTTTTTAAAATTTTTAGACACACTTAACATAAACACATTTAAAAAGTATAATATTTGTGAAAAAAATCTTTAAAAAATACGCTAAATACCAAAAAATAAAAAATAAAAATTGAAAATTTAGTACATTTTCGTATTTTTGTGTGTTTATTAATTTTTTAAAATATTTTTTCACAAATATTTTATTATTTAGATATATCTAGGTAAAGTACATCTAAAAATGTAAAAAAATTACTTAAAATTTAAAAAATATTTACTAAAAATAAAAAAATATAAAAAATAAAAAATTCAATTTTTAAACATCTGAATTTAGAAAGCTGAAACCAAACAATTTTCCAAAATTGTATCCTACATGGGCCTTGAAGCAGATTGAACTGTCATTCGCCTTACTGGATTGATAGCAGGTGGGTTAGGGTTGTGTTGGGCCCAAACTTTAAGAACATTTTTGATGTGACATCAGATTATCAACCTTCTGACGTTGTCATTGCGATCGATGCTCATTCGAATATATCTATTTTTTTTATTTTAGTTTATTTGTATATATTTTATTTGTTTTCTTAAAAAGGGATAGAAATCCCACAACAACGACAATATAAAAACAAAATCAGAATCAAATTCTCACTTATTTGGGATTTGCAAAAGCAAAAGGCAGCAGAAGAAGCAGATATTCTCTCGTTTTCCTAGGAAATTCTTTATTTTTTTTAATCATTATTAGTAAAATAATAATAATAATAATAATAATCTACATACTATATGATACCTTACCTTATGTCACATGTAAGAAGGTATGCTTTTTTGTATGGTATATATAATAATTTTTTTTAATTAAAAAAAAATTCTCTCTTTTACACTTTTTTTAGGTAGTCTTTCTTTTTGTCTTAGCTGGTCTATAAAACTATTCTGTAGTGTAATTCCAAAATTTTTGAATATGCAAATTTACAACTATCTGTTCTATGCATGGAAGCATTTTTCTTTAATTATTTTGTCAATCCACCTAATTATTTGGTTGTATTAAATTTGTTTGAACTTTTAATATAAAGGGTAAATTATATGGAACTCTTTTAGAGAAAATATAATATATCCCATTATTTTAATATAATTATACTGACATCACTTTAGTAATGTTAAATGAATCAGAACTAATGTAAATAATATTAAGATACAAAGATAACAACGTGAAATATACATTATTATGTAAAAAGTAATAGCATTGTTTTTTTATTTTTTATATCCATATAAGAGCATTTCCAACATTTATTTTTATTTTTATTTTTTTGGGGTCAAATTTGAGTAAAAGTTTCATTTGATATCTTCCAACGGAGTAATCTGGGATTTCATCAAACCACCGATCGACCGACCAATGTAAATTTTCCAAAATTTTGAAACAAATTTTACAAGGAGATGATCGATCGAAAAGATAACTGGCTAGACATTTGGCTAGTCGTCTGGTGCTCATGCATACTTGTAAAGCTAATGACTATCTACAGTAATTTGATGAAAAGCTTAGGCATTCTCAATTTGATATTGGTTTGATATTAATGTTAGAGCACAATTTTTATCAGTTTTTCATCAAATTCAAATTTGATGAAAAATCTGATGAAATATTGGACATTGATGAAAAAAGGGTCAAGTGCTATTTGAATTAAAATCTTAAGGAAGTTCAATGTGATTATGACGAAACTATAGTGTTTACTGTATTTTTTTCAAATCTTGAGGTCAATGTAAATTAGCCTAATATAAAATTCTAAAAGAAAATTGAAATATTTATATAGAAAATGATATACAAGCCCACTTTTCATATCCATTTTTTAGATCCAATGATGTGGAAGTGATATGATTGGTTGATGATTAAGAAAGATATAAAAGAGAGTGTTACCTTAGATATCTTAATTGATTACCACATCATTGAGTTTAAAAAGTGAGTCTAATCTTTGTACTGGAATAACGATGCTCTATATATTCTATTATATATGTGAACACTTAAATTGGTTTCTTGAAATTTTATCTCTGTTTATACGAAGTATTCAGTTATCTATAAAAAAATAAAAAATTAAAATAAAAATTAAAATAGGACAAGTCTTGAACTTAATACCACAAATTTGATAGAAAAGATTCTTACCACTTGAAATTACAATCAATATATGTTGCATATTTTATTTTATTTTATTTATTTAACTCAGTACATGTGTCAACCACTATTTATATTGATTTCCACATCTTTTTGATGGGCACAATATCGCCCTCAAGTGTTTTTGATTAGCAAAATTAACACTATTGCTAAGAACATATAATTAAAACACATAATAGGTCACAAAAATCTAATAGTAAGTTAAGATTTATTCCGAATATGAATTCCTTCATAATTAGGTTTTATCTCAATATTGTATTACATTTTTTATGAACCATTATGTGCTCTCTGTATTCTTAAAATTACTCTAAAATTAAGCTATGGGCCACAAGTCTACCAATCGTAGTCCTTAACCCCAGTATGCTGCTGTCTATATGCCTATCACACATATTTGGGATCGTTTTGTTTTCACCAAAAAGCAAAAAAGAAAAAGGAAAAAGCAAAAGAAAAATGAAAGAGAAGAAAACCTAAAGACAAGTCATATTCTCAATTGTGTTTCATGATATAACCAAGATACCTCCGGTCATCTTAGTGATTCCTTAAATTAATCTTTCTAATGGAAAAGCTTAATCTTTAAATGTAAACAAAATAGACAAATCAAATGGGCAAATATAAAAATTTCCAGTACTAATACCTATCTATACATTGTTTAGTTTACTGAAATAAAATTTAAGTAAAATGGTCATTCTATATCAGAATATTCATTCTCATATTTGATTTAATAGAAAAACAAAAAATAAATTTACATTGAAAAGAGAATTACCATTCTTCAATTTGGGAGAATGGTTATTCAATTAAAAAGACAATAAATAATTATTCTATTTTTGTATGAATTTATTTAAGTAAACCAAATACCATCTTATTAGATTATTTAAATAACTAAAAAAAATCATAAAGATGAAAAAATGTGCATGCCATATAAAAGGTCAAAAGCTAGCTTCTTCACCTACACAAAAGCTGATGACTGTTGTAAAGAGACAAAACCCTAATCTACATCACTCCCTCTCACCCCCACAAAGTTTTCAACATATGTACATAGGTGCACACCACACATGCCAAAAGGGTTGGCCATACAACTTTGACTTGCTCTCCCTCGAGAGTTAGTATGCCCTTAACCAACACCATTGGATGGTTATAAAAATTATAACCCTTTCTAATCATAACAAGTCAAAGGGTTTGAAATGGATAATCATCAAGTGCGGTAGATAATCAAAAAATTTTAATCTGCTCTTACAGTATTGTTATGTGGTGCTTTAAAAAAAATTATAATTGAAATTGTTCTTATTAATAGGGCACATCACTAACAGTTACTATCAGATTATCAGAGTATCACTAATTATCATGTTTAGATAGCGCTCATACAATATTATAATTAGGGGATGTCCCTATTGGTAGGCCAGTTGCTAACAACTACGATTAGATTAATAGAGTATTTACTGAGTGCCATGTTCAAGTAGTTCTCATACAATATTATAACTTAAGAATATCTCTATTATTAGACCCTTCACTGATACCTACTACTAGATTAACAAAGTATCTACTAATTACAATGTTGAAGTGACGCTTATGCTGTGTTTGGTTGGAGGGTTTGGGGAGAAATTTGGAAAAGAAAAGAGAAAATGTGTGTGAAACTAGGTGAAATATAAGTATGTTTTATTCACATTTCACCTTCTTTTTCTATTTCTCTTTCCAAATCATTTCTCAAATCTCCCAATCAAACACAACATTAATGTACAACCTTATAATTGAGAAAGACCCTTACTGATAGGCCCATCACTAACCATTGCTCTTAAATTAACAGAATATTAACTAATTATCATACTCTAATATACTGTTAGAACACCATATGTTTTTAGTATAGAACCACTCAATAACTTCTCCACATAGTAATTGAACACTATGTTAACAATATGGGCCTTTCATAAGGTCCCACATGTTAGATACTGTCTTGTGATTTGTCATGTTTGAATTCGGGAAAAGAGCAACAACTCTTATTGACCTATGAAGAAAACGACATTACTAGCTCTTGTGGAATTTGGGTTACAGCAATATATCTATATATAAAGTAGAGTGTCTTAGGCTAATATTTCCAGGTGTATTAGACTAATGATTAGGGCAGCCAATAACTTTAATTATGTGAGTTTGGTTCCCTTCTTCTAAAGTGGTCATGTTCTTCCAATTAAAATTGAGGATGATCTTATCTTTACACGACCACTATTAGCATTTGTGCTCTTTAACTATGAACCGCATAACTTGGTGTAGAGTTGTTAATGTGGGCAAAAATATAATTTTAAATGAAATTGAAAATTATTTCATACTTAATACTTTGATTGAAAACCGCCTTTGAAGCACAACTTTTGGCCACTTTGAATGTTTTGCTGAATTTAAGATTATGTACATCTTGATCTGTTTAAATCTTATTTTAATTGAAATTTCGTTAATTAAGTGATTTTTTAATTTTTTTAGTATAATTATTTATTATTTATTTAGTTTGAGTCACGAAAGGAAGATTTTGAATCATCTTGTAGTGTCATTAGTCCCTTTTGAGTTAAAATTAATCTCCATAAATATTAATTACTTTGCAAATAGTAGTTCTAGAACCTCAAAATATGTGATTCTTTCAATATCATATTGACTTTCATCTACCCGCCATGTTATAGTCATGGAAATAAATTACTAAGTGCTTTTGCCGTTTTTGTGGTTCGCATGGCTTGACTTCTGATTTGTTTAGAGTTTAATATTTCTTTTTGTTTGTTTTTCTTAAATGTTGATCCACTCTTTTGACTTTGTTCCGTGGAAACTCCAATCTATTGTAAGAGGATCAAAACATAATGGGGTAGATATCTTTAGGACTCTCGATTTGTGAAATTTAAAAATCCCAATATTTATCTGGTGAAATTGACTTATTATAGAATTAATTTGGACTTAATTCGTTGATTTAAATTATTTATCCTATACATTCAACTGAGAAAATTATTCATATAAAAAATTAAATTAATTCAACATTAATTGTCATATCACTTAATTATTTTTATCTTACGACATACATGTTTTTAAAAATAAGCTGTCGATTTTTTATAATATATATGTGATTTGATAATGTGATTACTTATGTCTAATCAATTTAATTTTTATATGCATATTCTTCTCAGCTTGTTATATGAGATGACGGTTTAAATTACTGAAATAGATACCGATTGGTCTCACAATTTACCAACTTTACATGTAAAATTAAGATTTTCAATTTTACCAAATCTGAACTCTATTATTGGAGAGTCAACAAATATAGAATAAGAGTTATATGATTTCATATAATGTAATTAATTAATAAAAATACAAATGAAATTAAATGAATACCTCTTTCCCTCTTTCTACACGGATGATATGAATTTATTTGAAGATACTATCAATCCCAAAGATGTCATAACTTAATTTTGGTGTCAATTGATATAATTTTAGGTTGTGTTTTATATTTACAAAAAAAAGAATAATAATAAAAAAATAAAAAATAAAAATAAATAAAGAAACGTACAAAAAATTTAACTTATATTTCATTCATATTTTCTTTCTTTTTCTTATTTTCTTTTCAAAACTTTCTACTCTAATAAAATATCCAAACACAATCTTAAGATTTACAAACCAACAAGTATCAAAGAACTTTTTTTTTTGTTTGAATTTGTAGCATAATTGATTAAGTTTAAGGTTGAGATAAAATATTAAGATTGTCTTTAAATTATAGATTTAGATAGGGATTTGAAAAGAAAAAAAAAATAGATGAAATATGAATGAAATATAACTATATTTTACTTATATTTCACTTATATTTTTCTTTTTCCTTTAAGGCTAGACAAAAAAAACACATCAAACTGCTTCCTTTTTCTTTCTAAATCTTTTTTTAATAGATAAATTGAAATTCAATCCGGAAAAAACCAAAGCCAATACAGCTAACAAAAGGGGCATACCCTTTCCAAACAATAATTTAATTTCAAATTTTTATTCAAATGTATAATCTAAACACAACTTAAATTAATGCACACTTCACATATTTGCATTCATATTCAATTGAATAACTTTTGATAAAACATGAAGTGTGAATTGGGTGAAATTCTAAACTTCGAAAGGCAAAAACTCACCCGATTTTGGCACACATGCCACTTTCATTTGTGGTTGTGGGGGGAGTACTGTCAGTTCTCTTTAGCTAGGCTTTCCCAGCACTACTGACAAAGCTAAATTCAGGGTACATATATAAGTAGTGAAACAGACTCACAAATTAAATTTTTAAATTTATGTGGTAACCGAAATAAACCCTACATAATTAAAAATGTAAAAAATTAAAACTTGACATGTGTTATATCATATCATTATGAATTTAACTGTAAAAAGTTTTTTTTGTTAGTCCTAAATATTTTCCATACATATATATACTTTACTTATAGTGTAATACGTTAATTCTATAAAACAATTTTAGGTACATATATAGTAGTACTTTTACATATTGTTATGGTCATTTATTAACCAAAACAATATAATTTGAAAATTACTAATGTATTATCATTGTATAAAAAGTTGTATGCTATTGTAATTTATACATATGTGTTTATAAGACAAAAATGAATCCATATGCTTATTATGTTGAAGTTCTAAATAATAAAATTATTCGTTTCTCTAACGAAATTTTAGATGAATAATACATTTTATTTCAGACAAAATTACCAACCTTACTTTGTTAATTTAATATATTGATCATTTGTAACTCTTTCAAGATTTTTCATAATTTTTTTTGATACCCAAAATATTCTTTGAAATCTAACCGTTTAAAAACTTAATAACTGCGATGATTAATTTAACTGTTTCACACACCGTGTGCCCACACCTCTAGTGTATATAACGTGTACAAGTGAACAAAAATACAAAAATACATACATACATACATACATACAAATGTCTCTCCTATACAATTCAAGCAAGCATGAGCTTTGAACTTAGCTAAAAATAGCAAAACACACTTCCTAATTACAGCTCTTTTCTTTTTAACCTTTAGTTCTGATTATTGTGATAGTGCCTCTGCCTTGGGTGTGAATTCTAGTAAATGCCACCACAGCTTTGCCGGACAATCCCGGTCCGTCCGGTGACACGAGTGGCCGGCAAGCGTAGTCTCCGACGGGGTGCCTCACCGGCCGAGTCGGTGGCATAAGGATCCTCTCGTTGATGTCATTTAAGGTCACGTCCCCTTCAACCCCTCCTGGCTTCACCAGTGCAAATGGATAAACCAATCTCTTTGTCATCACCCTCTTCTTTCTCTTTTCACCAACCTCTAAAGCACACCCCAAGAACAAGAAAATAAATAAATAAAATAAAAGTCACTACAATATATATGCATGTTTATGTCATCATGAGTGTACTTGGGTATGTGATGGATGGTTATACGTGTTAGAATTTTCAAATTTTAATAGTGGTATTCACCAGTGTATCAACATCATTTAATATACGATCATATTATTGATATTGATATATATTTTGATACTGTTATTTAAAATCATAAAAAGAGAGAAAATAATTATTATTAATATTAATACATATCTTAATACTATTAATTAAAAAGATTAATTAAAACAGCAATGTTAGGTATCATGAAAAATCTTTCATGAAAATAAGCATGAAAGTTTTGTGATCCTTGGATTACACTTAGAATAAAGTACCACATACTAATCAAGATAATCCAAAGATCATAACTCTTTCATGATCACTTTCATGAAAAAAATTTCATGATCCTTAACTTTGCTCTAATTAAAAAGATGCAGAGAGGGAGGAAAAGTAATACAAATACTGATACGACTCTTAGATACCATTTTTTAAAACTATGGAGAGGGAGGCCGAGAAATATCAGTAATACTAATACGTATTTTAAAACTGTAATTTAAAAAATAGAGAGCGGAGAGAAAGAAAAATATTTTCAATATAGAAACGTATCTTTATACTATTATTTAAAATCATGGAGAGAGAGCGAGAAAAGTGAAGTACCAGAAGGAGAAATGGGATCTAAGGAGTATAGGGTTTCTTTGTCAGGGATGTAGTTGGTGTTAACTGAGTCTTTGTGAGAAGATTGTGAAGATTCAAAAGCTTCTGAAGCTGATATTTCCTCTTCTGGTGTTTTCATCTCTCTCAAAATGGGTTCACCTGAAATGATGGAAAATAAAGAACATGCTCACTACTACTATACTCATATAAAAAAAAAATATATATATATATATATATATAATTTGTATAAAATGATGGCATAATTGAATATTATCATTTCAAATTAAAAGATTCATTAAAAAATATTATTACTTTAAAAATGACACTATTACATCATCTAAATCAAGTACTTTCTAATGTTGAAGTCATTCAAATCTTTTAAAGAGACCTTTTCAAAGTGATAATATTGTGGGGGTACAAACATTACAAATGACATAATCATGAAACTAAATTCATTTTCTTCATTTCAATTGTCATGGGGCTTCTTAAATAATAAGATACCAAACAAAAGTTTTTGAATGATATCTTTTATTTTAACTCAAAGTATCAATATTTTAATACATAATTTCAAAAAAAAAAAAAAAAAAGAAGTCATTATCACATCATTTTAAATCAATTTTTGTATAAAAATCTTACTTGTAAATTATTTTTCATAAATAAAAAAAATGCTATTCATGTGAAATTTGTGTATAGAAATTGTCACCAGAACGAGGTGACAGTTGCAAATTCATAGATTTTAATGCAATTATATCATTCTACCTATAACTTTTGCTCTCCCTTTTTATATATATATATATATATATATATTTGT
Organism: Camellia japonica; assembly: GCA_030407325.1. NCBI lineage: Eukaryota > Viridiplantae > Streptophyta > Magnoliopsida > Ericales > Theaceae > Camellia > Camellia japonica. The sequence continues at coordinate 119,252,897 of JAPPVO010000007.1, forward strand.
AAAACACTACTCTAATTATATAGAGCTAATATGTAAAGACTTCAAGAAAATGAGTACACTTTAATCACCTGAAACTCCATAGCAGCTAGTTATCTGACTTAGGTAACTAAAATTCTCTGAACAATTCTCTGTGTTGTTTGTGTCCCAGTAGCTCTGCCTAGCTTGAAATTCAGTCTAATTGGACCCACACAAAAAAAATAAAAAATAAAAATTCATCACAATCTTAACAGTTCAAAACAAAACTTTCACAGAAATGGATGATTTAGTTGTAAAATTACCTTAACAGGCTCATTTGTTTCTTTGTATCCATTGTCGGCAAACACCAGCAAACGCCGTCGTTTAGACCTTTCATTGAATTCAAACAGAGCATCTTGTAGATAACCAGTGGAGAAATCAGATTCAAAGGGAGAGAAAAATGGTGGAGTGGCTTCCATAACTGCAAGTACATGCACATTAGAACACCATAAGCCTTACAAATAGTAAATATTATATGTCTAAAATTACAAGAGTTTTAAATTTTCATATCGATATTCACTGATAAATTAACCAAAGATTATATTGCTAATATCAACATAAAAACTTATAATTCACCAATATATCAATCGATAGCCTTCAATATCATTAATTGATACATGGATTGAAACCTTTTAATCTGAACTAATATATATAATTGTATCGTTAATATCGATACGTATTATTTAAAAGTATTGTAAATCATTGTAAGCAAAAGATAGAGAGAAAACAAAAGAATGATAAAAGATGAGAGTAGGGTATATTACAATGAGACATATTGTCTGCGTTGAGAACTCCAAGGTTGTGGAAATCCCAACCTAGGGAAGAGCTGTGGTGGTGGAGAGTGGAGCTGTAAGCAAGAGAGTGAAGGTCACCCATTTCTCTGGATATGTTGTGTTGTGTCCTAATGCTCATGAATGATGAGAAAATGGTTGTATTTAAGAAGAGAGAGAGAGAGAGAGAGAGGGGGGGAGAGAGAGAGTGAGAAAATCATATGGTTTTAGAAGCTTAGTGGGAAATTATCCAATAGTTTCAGAATATATTTAGGTGGTGTTTTAAAATGATAAGTATTAACTTAGACTATGATTCATTATTTTTATATTAGAATTATAACAAAAAAATTAATAATATATTTTTTAAGACTTAATTCTAAAGAGGTTATGAGTTCAATTTTTCTTAGAGAGTTGCATTAAGAGTTTACAAATACTTAAATACTTTATCAATAATAAAGAAATTTTTTCTCATAGGTATTAATCTAACCACTAATATCTGCTGATAAAAAAAAAAAAAAAAAAGTGTAACTTGTGACTAGAAATGAGTAACATTTCAACAGCATTGTAGCCATTCAGTCAACGGCAAGGGAAAGAGAAAATGAAAAAAATAATAAAAAAGAAAAGAAAAGAAAAAGAAAGGTGTTTGCTTCTTGGGATTCTGAAAATGGGTAACTTTATGTTATAATATAATGTATATTGTGGGGGACTAAATAATTGCAGTGGTTATGATATGATGTTGTTTTTGCATTAGAGAGCATGTAAGGCAAAGGCAATGGTAGGAAAGGACTACATGCTTCAGAGACACAATTCAAATTTCAGCTTTTTCTTTTTCTTTTTCATTTTCCTTCTGATATGGTTTCCACTCACCAACTGTCTCTTTTTCGTGTTTGGCTGTGGAAAAACTTTTCTTTTCATTTTCCCATTCATCATGGGTCAAATTTTTTTTTTTTTAAATCAGTGGTCCTTGTATTGTGGATGATTTCTTGCCTTGATTTGTTCTTTATAATTTTGATAATGCTTATCAAAAATTGATCAGAAATTAAGAATAAAATTGATAGTGGTAGAAGTAGGTGACACCGTTGAATAAGATGAATGGATAAGATAGAAAGGATGAATAGACTATTATACCCTTGATTGTCTTTTAAATTTTTTGAGTAAGTATCATCACTTAACCATGGGATGGTTGGTCTACTGAGTGATGAGTGAGACCTGAAGGTTTTCTCCCTTTTAGATCTTAGGTTCGAATTTTCTAATCAGCAAATGTATATCTTGAGACCATGAATGGTAGGACATAAGTCCTGTTTGAGAAGGTTTGTTCGGACTGTAGAGACTTAATATGGTGCGCGTTAGCTGATCCACGATATTTAAAATATATATATATATCTTCACTTGGACCAAAATGATATAATAAACTCTAAAGCTCAAATTAACACTGGTGACAAAAAATAAAAACAAAAAATCATTAATGTGATCCAAAAAGTTATTTATCGCAAAAATTATTTTGAGTTTGACTTGTATAATATAAAATTAGACTTAAGTGATATGAGTTATATTTAAAATAAATTTAATGGAAATTTCTTGCTAGTGATAAATGAGGCAAGAAAATATAAAATGGTGAGAATTTACGTGGATTGGGTCGTTAGTGTGTTTTTCAACACTAGAAACTTGCACTTTACTCATTTGAAAATGTTTGGTCTTTTTATGTTAAAATAATATTATTTTTAAATTTAATTAGAATATGTTAAAATTTTCAAATTTTTTAATAAATTTTTACTAAATATTTATATAGATGTGAGTTCTACAATTATATGAGTATTTTTAATAAAAATTTTATATTTCTATCATTGTTCAATTTAATTTATAAATTCAATTTTAAAGATATTATATAGGACCTTGCTACATCCCCTAAAAACACTCCCCCTAATCCCTCTAATTTCCATATCAAGTAAAAAAAAAGAAAAAAAGAAAACAGTTACCCAAAATAAAAATTAGAGGGATTAGAGGAACAGTTTTTAGGATTCCAAATTATTTTCCTATTATATATGTATATATATATTTAAGAGAGAGTCTATTTTTTTACTGTAAGAGGTCATGTCACGGGATAAACACCAATCTTTGAAAGTTTTCCATGGGTGGGTGGTGGTGGTGGGTGTCATTTTGGTTGGTCGGGGCCACAAAATTGCATGCTGGCCTGGGACAAAATTGGGTGTAGGTGGGACCTACTTTAAAGATTAAGAAGGATTTTGATGATGAATGTGCATGGGATGGGACCATCTTCCCTTGTGATTTTTTATTTTTAATTTAAGATAGTGGTTTTTGAATGTTTCAGTGGTATTTTGAGAAATTGATAAAAAAATTAATTTTTTTGATTTTTTTTGTAACTTTTAAATTATTTTTATTAAAAAAATAGAGAGATGAAATGATTTAAAAAAATTAAAAAGTCAAAAAATTAACTTTTTATTATGTTGCCAAAACACCAAACCAAATGTATGTCAATGACATTATTGAGAAGTTGTTTGACATGTGCTATTTAGGCCTCGTTTGGGGAGTGGCTATTTTAGTCAAAAAGTCAACTAAAACTTGTCACATCACCTTTCTACTTTTCTGCACATCTTTTCGTAAAAAGTCAAAAAGTTACTAAAATAACCTGTTCCCAAACTCTTTTTTGAAAATATGAAAAAAAAAAAAAAGTCAATTTATTTGTTTATTAACTTGTTTAATTCACATCATCTATCTATTTTTATATATATATATTTTTTTTAAAAACTAAAACAAAAAATCAATAAATTAGTTTTTTTTTTTTTTTTCCTACTTTCCAAAACAAACCTTTAGCACATCTTTTTATTTTTTTTTTAATTTTCTTTGAATCGCATCATTTTTTATTTGAGTCATATCGTTTCTCTACCATATTATACATATTTTTATAAAAAATTAAAAATTATTTTTATTTAGATCATCGCAAATAACCTCTAAATTTTGTGTGAACTGTGTAGATCGATTTTTTTGATCCAACGGTGGGGGGAGGGGGCAAGTTTGGCCAGTTGTGACTCTCACCATTCACTCACATGGTATTTTGTGTAAGTGATTTAATTGATTTTGATCAGATGGTACAGTTAGCAAATGGGCTTGGCTTCTTGATATTGGAAATGGGTGAAATTTTGATTGCCAAAGTTTTTGATCACCATGGGGTGTTCCCTTCATAATTTTCACCCGTTTCTCTTTATGAGTTGGCATGTTTTGAACCTTAAAGAATAAATGAATGATGTGTTGCATATTCAAAATTTTTTTATAAATATATTTTTCCCTTATTTAAATTTTACTTTGTTCTATTTTTTATTTTATTTTTTTGTAACAATTAAGTCATTAGATTTTAACTCGAATATACTTTTCACTCAAATTTTTATTTGAATTTTAGTCTCTCGTGTTTCAATTTTCATTTAAATATTAAACCGAAGAGGATTATATTGTAACACGCGTTAAAATGTGAGGATTAATTATTACAATTAAAAAATGAGGAATCAAAGTGAAATTAAGATGAAAGTTCAATGGTACAATTTTTACTTAAAACTTATATGATAAAAATAACTTAAATAAGTTAAAGGAATTAAATATTAGAAATTGAGAAAAATATATATTTTTTATTTCTGTTTTTTAATTATTAAATTTTAATTTTTAAAAAGTTTTACCAAATAGACCCTATATTGACCTATCATAAGTGTGCTGGTAAGAAAAATAGACCCATTTTTTTTTTTTTAATTGAAAATGATCATAGTTGCCCATGAAAAATCATATTCATCAAATTCAATCCTATAATTAAAAAAAAAATATGTTTGATCTATTTCTATAAGTTTTGACATGAAGTTGTGGTCCTGCCGACACGAGAGGTCTTCCTCATAATTACTTTTCTCCATTAGTTGGCTTCAGTCAAGGTTTTCCACAAAAATAAATAAATAAACTTTTTATAACCTTCTAAATTTTAGGACTTGAAAAAGGATTTTTTTTATAGAAATATAAAAAAATTTCAATAATGTCGAAAAATTTTGAGAAAAATGTTACTGTTGTAATCTTTGCCAACAAGGGCCTAAAATCAAATTTACTATGAACCACATATGGTCTTTTAATTTATGATATTTGAAAGGTGTAATGGAATTGATCTACTATTCTGATATTTAATTGTCTTTGTAAAAAATATTTTGACACTGTTTTGAAATGACTCCAAGTGTGATGTTAGATTTAACCTGATCGAAAATGTCATTAAAAATGTTATTACACTGTTACTCATGTGATTATGCATGATTTTTTATTATTGTGGATGATTAATCATAATGATATAACATTAGCTTTAAAAATGAGACTCTTAACTGTTTGAGTTAGGGGTGAGCAGCGGATATATCGATCCGCCAAAACCGACCGAACCGAACCGATTCGCCGCATTTTGGACGGATGCGTGATGACGAACGGACGGTTGCGGATTAATTTTCTCCAATCCGCCAATTTGGCGGACGGATGGCGGATTTGAGATTCCTTTGGCCGCAACCGAACCGCCAAACCGCGAACACCCTTAATAATTTATAAGACTTTATGTTTTTAATTTGTTTAAATATTTTGTTTGTGTTTTCAATTGAAAAAGAGTTTAAATATTTTGTTGAAAAAAAGTTTTTAACTTGAATATATTTTTTGAATTGAAAAAAATAAACATATTATTTATCTATATTTTTTGGTTTTTAAATTTAATTATAAAAATAATAAATATGATATATGCTGGTTGGTTTTGTTTTCAAAAACATATATAGATGTAACAATACAGAGGCATACAATCTCTACTACTGCCCTGTTCATGGTTTTGGTGGTTTGAATTGTTATTATATTTTAAGAACCACAGATTGTAATACTTTATGTGGATGAATCATGCTGTGATTGTAATATGTGGATGAATCATACTGTGATTGTAATATGTGGATGAGCCATGCAGTGATTGTGATATTCTAAAGTTTCAAACTTTCTTTTTTTGAATGAGACATACACAGTGATTGTAATAGTTTTTTAAGTCATTGACTGAAATACTTTTTTTTTTTTTTTTGAGGAAGTACACAAGTTGAATTATGTTGAAAATTTATAAAATCTTAAACCGCCAAACCGATTCGCATCCATTCGCCAAACCGCCAATCCGCTCAATCCACATCCGCCGGATTGGCGGACGGATGCGGATTGATTTTCTTCAATCCACTAATCTGGCGGACGGATGGCGGATTGGAGGTTCCGTGGCCGCAACCGACCCGCGCCCACCCCTAGTTTGAGTCATGATACTCTATTTTATTGAGTAGATACAATATTACTGACTTTAAAATTTGTAATGCATGTCACTTATATTTTTTGAGTAATAACTATTTTTGATTTGGGTTTGGGGTGCTATTGGGCTTGTGAGGATTCACCATTAGTCTCGTTTTGATAATCTGAACCGTTCAATGTGTAGAACTCGTCGAGTACTATGTATGCGTAAAACATCACGTTGATTGGATATCGATAGTTACATGATCAAACCAGTTTTGTATAAAAATAATGAACGGTGACAAAATAAACGGTTGACAGAAATCTGATCCGATGAAATAACTATCGATATCCGATCAATATAATTTTTTACAGGCATATAGTACTTGACGAGTTCTACATATTGAACAGTTCAAAGTATCGAAATGAGATCTGTGGTGAGTCTTTAAAGGTCCAACAACACCCTCCAATCTGATCACGGATCGGAGAGAAACCAATCCCAAATTTTACCCCTATTTTTATCACTTTCAATCAAGCCAGGGGTTGCTGCTGTTGGGACTCATTATTGGTGACTTCTAGGGACATTGTCATTGCATTGCATGTAGTCAGTGTCAATTATTATTATTACTATTGACACATTTTCATTGTTACATGTTTGGTAATAAGTTAAAATAGTTAAAAAAAATTAAAAGGTAATTGTAAATTATCACATTATTTTTTTTTTTAATTTTTTTGTGTATTCTTTTATAAAAAGTCTAAAAATTAACTGAAATAGTCAATCCTCAAACGAACTTTTAACAAGATTCAAAATCAATCACATTTACTCATTAAGGCCAAGTTTGGGAAGACTAAATAAGTGTACTTTTTGACTTTTATTGTATTATGTGTAGAAAAAGTAGAGAGGAGATGTTGATTGATGTGACCTAAAAAGATAAAAAGATGAAATAAGTGCACTTATTTTGTTTAGCCAAACTTGGCCTAAATTCATTGTTTTAGATTCATCATTAAAAGTGTGCTAAATCAACTAAATTATGCATAGATATAAGAAAAGTTATACTCTAACTTAATATTGATATGACAATGTTAGGAATAAATAAATTAAACACAGAAAGTAATGGATTAAATTTTACAAGATTTGTTAATAAAACCCGCTTATCAAAAATATTGATTCAGTATTTCTTTTCTATATTTTTAGTGTTAACCTTCTCACAAGGTCTCACTTTCTTAAGTTAATATAGAACCCTTTTTTATATTTGTGCCATAATTTAATTAATATGATATCCACAATGATCAACCTAAAAAATGAAGTATTGATGGTGGATGGGTTGTATGTGTCCCACATTTGATGTTGAATGTGTCGAAAGAGAAGGTATGAAACTACTCAACCAATCATCAAATTTTTTTTCTTCTCGAACAAATTCAAAATTTAAATATAACTTTGAAGTTGTAAATGTGTGAACATTCTTCTTTAAAAAGAGAGTTGTAGGGGCAAGCAAAGGAAATGCAATTCTATATCACATAATTCAACTGAAAATTACATGCAAGTATTTATAACTCTTTTTCTAAAATATTTGCTTTGTCAAAGCAACTCTTATTTAGCACTTAGAAATACAAGGACAACTCATGACATTAGGATTTTACTATGAATCTCTGAGCTTGGTTTCTTATGGGACTGTGTAACCTGCAAGGACAAAAATCACAACTTTTAGCCAAGAAATAAACAATAATCAATTTTTAAATTTTTTTTTTTTTTATTTTTTTGAGGAAAAAAAAAATTTTAGTGGGCTTCTTGACCTATAGAGCCCTTTGATTTTTATATTTTTTGCATGAATATTCTACTCAACGAGTCTTAAAAAATAAACAGTGATCATCAAAACGGGACTACTGGTAGGCTCCACAAGTCTCTCAAATTTTCTCATATTGAAATGTAAATATAAAAGAAGTCTAACCTTTTATTTTATTATTACTGTTCATTGAGGGACTTTGTTTGGATTCCAGTAGTACATAGTGTTTTTTTTATTGTTGGGATAACACCCACAATAGATGATCGGATATCAGTAGCTATATGTTTCAATTATTTTAATTTTCAAACATATAGCTACTGATATCCAATTATTTTAATTTTCTTCATGAATATTCTAATCAATAAGTCCAAAAAAGTGAACAGTTCAAATCATCAAAATTGATTCCAAAATAGGCCTACTAGGTCTAAACACTCTCAAAAGTGGAAATGATAGTTTGAGAGAAGCTAAACCCTAAAATAAATAAGACTAAATTATACTTTTTATCACTGTTGCTTAATTTGAATTTTACTTTGGTCTTGTTATTTAAATTTGAACAATTTGACTTTTACACTTTGAGTCCAATTTTAATTAGTTCATTCCATCCAAATTTCAGTTAGTTTTTTCTGCCTGTATACCTCAAAACATTGATAAGTGTCTTAAAATCGTTAAATTTAACCTCCAACTTGAATGGAAGAACCAAATTAAAATTGGACTTAAAGTGAGCGGACTAAATTGTTCAAATTAATACAACAGAGACGAAAATAAAATTTCAATCAAATTACAGGAGTTAAAAATGTAATTTACCAATCAAATAAATAAATAAAATAACCTCTCACCCATTTTTTAAGTTTTACAAATATTGGCATAGTAGACATGCACCTAATATAATTGCTTAGTAAAAATGTGTACCTAATAAAATAACAAAAAAAATAGTTGTAAGGACTTTATTGGAAAAAATAAAACCTCATATGGGGGTAAATTGAAAAATACAAATGTGTATCTAGAAAATGTTTTGAAGTTTTTTAAAATCAAATAAAAGCAAAAACTGAATATGTTCAATGTCAGGCCGACATGGTCTGAATTAGAGCCCATGCTGAAAATAGTAAACCTGAGGATAGCCCAAAAGCGTAGCCCAAAGAAATCCAATTATGTAAGAAAGACAAACCAATTTGAAGACCAATTTTTTTTTTTTTTTTTGTCATTTTTTTTTTTTTCAATTTCTTAAAAGAAATGCATTCAATTTTGCCGCAATGTTTAAAATATTCCAGTGTTAGGGGTTGGGTTTGGGGTTGGTTTATAGAAATCTATCTATGCCCTGTATCATATCGGGGATAGGGAAAATTCGGGGTGACGGAAGCGGGGAGGGAGGGAGGGAGGAAGGTTAATTTTGTAGGTTGAAAAATGAAAATGTTAATAAAAATTATAGATAATATAGTATATTATGAATATTAATTTATACTTAATGAAAATTATATTGTATAAAATAGAAAATAAATGAATAAAAATGAATATTAAATATAATATTTTATTGTTTTAATTTTATTATAATAAAAAATAAATATATTATATACATATAAATATATTTAATAAATATAATTGGGGCAGAGTTTGGGCAAAACGGGACGGGGAAATAAAACCCGTCCTTGTCCCATTTCTTAATTGGGATGGAGAAAATCTGTGCGGGGTGAAGCAGGGGATGCAAGTGCGGAGCGAGGTATAGGGAAAATGACCATCCTAAGGATTTGTTGGAGATGTGGGTTGGCTTTTTGACTTTTTCTCTTTTTGATTATTTTCTAGGGCTAAAAAATTTCATTTGGGATGGACTTTTTAATTTTTTTGATTTTTGTGAGAAAATAAATAAAATGATTATAATTTGAATGTGATATTTTGTTTTATTAATTTTTTAACCTATTTTATTTTTTTATAATTATTTTAGTCCCATAACCTCTTTCCAAACGAGTGCTAAGTGATCGGGATTAACTTATATATCTTCAAGCAAGTGCCTTTGTTGGATGTCAAACTATCCATCATTTCGTAGCGTAAAATACTAATATGCAAAATTTATTGGATATTTTTGTAATTAAATATTATTCAAATGAATATTTTGTTTTTTTCATGGAATAAAAAATATATATATATATTGCTATTCATACTCAAAAGTTAGATCTACTTTCTAAACTCAGTAATGTGTCAAAAAGATAATTGGTTGATAATTAAATAATAATCAGCCAATTATTTTCTTAACATATCACTAGATCTATAAAGTGGGTTTAAAAAGTAGACTTATATATTATTTGCTATGAAAATATTATTTGACAAATGTATTTAAATATTATTCAAATGATTTTTTTATTTTTTTTGTTCACAAAATAAATAAATAAAAATGATATGAAACTATTATTTGACAAACTGTGCTCTAAAATTCCTCTTTTTTAAGAAATAATTTTAAATCATATTTAGAATTTTTTAAAATTGTTTAAACAAAAAGGAAAATGGGGGATTCTTAACATTTGTACTGGCCCTGAACATTAAGGGTGTGTTTGATAACGTTTACGTTTTCAGTTTATATTTACAAAAATTTTATAAACTGGTTTTTGTTTATTTTTTGTTTATTTTTAGAAAAACATAAATTACAAACGCGTTTGGTAATTGACAAAATATTTAAAAAAAATTAAAAATATAAAAAAGAGTGAAAAATAGCAAGTGGTGGCAAGTGGCGGCGGAAGACGGTGGTTGAAAGTGGTGGCGGTGGGTGGTGGGTAGCTGGTGGTGGCGGGTGGGTGGTGGTGGTAGGTGGGTGGGTGACGGTGGCGGGTGGTGGGTGGTAACGAGTGGGTGGTGGTCGTGGTGGTGGCAGGTGCTGGGTGGTGGTGGTGGTGGTAGGGGCGGCGGGTGGTGGGTGGTGGTGGTGGGTGGTGGTGGCGAGTAGGTAGCGGGTGCTGACGGTGGCAGGTGGATGGTGGATGGCGAGTTGTGGTGGGTGGTGGCGGTGGGTGGTGTGTGGCAGGTAGGTGGTGGTGGGTGGGTGGGTGGGTGACGGTGGCGGGTGGTGGGTGGTAGCGAGTGGGTAGTGGTGGTGGTGGTGGTGGCGGGCAGTGGGTGGTGGTGGCGGCGGGTAGTGGGTGGTGGTGGCAGATGGCGGGTGGTGGTGGGTGGGTGGTGGGTAGGTGGCGGTGGTGGTAGTGGTGGGTGGGTGACGTAGTGAGTGGGTGGTAGCGAGTGGGTGGTGGTGGTGGTGGTGGTGGTGCAGGTGGTGGCGGTGGTGGTGGCGAGTAGGCGACGAGTGTGGTGGTGGGTGGGTGGGTGACGGTGGCGGGTGGTGGTGGTGGTAGTGGTGGCGGGTGGTGGTGGCTAGTGGGTGGCGGATGGCGAGTGGTGGTGGGTGGGCGGTGGTGGCGGGTAGGTGGCGGTGGTGGTGGTCGGTGGCTGGGTGACGGTGGCGGGTGGTGGGTGGTAGTGGTGGTGGCGGCGGGTGGTGGGTGGTGGTGGCAGATGGATGGCAGATGGCTGGTGGCGGGTAGGTGATGGGTGGGTAGGTGACGGTGGCGAGTGGTAGCTAGTGGGTGGTGGTGGTGGTGGTGGCGGCGGCGAGTGGTAGGTGGTGGTGGCAGGTGGGTGGCGGAAGGCGGGTGGTGGTGGGTGGTGGTGGCAGATGGGTGGTAGGTGATGGTGGCGGTGGCGGCGGCGGCGGCGAGAGGTGGGTGGTAGTGGTGAGTGGGTGGCAGGTAGGTGGTGGGTGGTGGGTGGTGGTGGTAGGTGGGTGTGAGTGGTGGTGGGGTGGGTGGTGGGTGGTGGGTGGTGATGGCAGAAGACGGTGGTGGAAAATGGTGGCGGGTGATGGCTAGTGTTGGGTGGTAAAAAAAAAAAAAAACTGAAAACTAAAAACGAAAACACATTTTTTATTTTTTCATTTTTTGGTCAAATTTATAAACTGAGACCACTGATTTATAAATTAAAAATTTTACCAAATAAATTTTTATTTAAATTTTTAAAATTTTTATAAATATAAATAAAAAATTAAAAATATAAGTACTACCAAACGACACCTAATATTTCTGGCCCTTAAAATAAATTGGGATGAGTTTATACCCATTATTTTTCTTTTGGTACGACCCATTGCTAGCCTTATAGCACACCCCTTTGGAAAACGGGTCATAGCACTTCATGTTTGGTCAAGGAAAATGATAAAAATATGACATTATCATTCGACATTAGTGCTCTCGGGAAATGAAAAACTAGAAAATAAATTGAGTCGTCGGTCTCCCAACTATCTAAAGAAAGGTGAATCAATAAAAAATTGGCCATGTCATTAATTTGGAACCCTGCATATATAATGTCACACTATATTTTTAGATTACGAAATAATTATTATCCCAATTGACTTTGCACGAAAATGATAAAAATGACAATTTTGACATGATACACTAATATGATATGAATTGAATGCTAAATTTAGTGATTTGGGTTAGTTTTTGACATGAATCCAAAAGTAACACCATACATGGTTTTAAATAATGATTTTAAATAACAGTATTCAGATACGTATCGATACATGATTATATATCGAATAATGTTAGCCTACATATCAGTGGTTAGATTAGATATTTAAAATTTTATTATGTATTATCTGATATGGTATGTAACGATTGATATTTAAAACCAATGAAATAAAACAAATCAAATTAGTGTCAAACCTAAACTTTACATAACTAACCATTTAAAGTTAATTGGTTAGCGATTCTTGGAGTTAGTTATGAACTATTTTATGACGCATTATTTTTATTTTTTTGATGTGTTTATGCTTAAAAGGATGAACGAATTACTTACTTCCACACTTTTTTCCAACAGGTCTGTTCTTTATGTTGCACCTTTTCGGAATGGTAATAGCAATCGCGGGCTTGATACCGGACTGTTTTGCCAAAGGCGACAGCAGGACGGCACAGAGGCATTTTGGGGCTGTCCTGAGCAACGCATAAACTTTGGTGCAGCAAGTTGGTGGAACTTTGGCTGCTGCGTTCTTGGCAGCGGCCAAGCATGGGCTTAAACTGGCAGCTGCCGAAGGTAGGGGAGTCTTTCCACACTCTCCAGCAGCCCTAACTACATGAACAAAAGCTTGTGAAATTAACAAATACAGTGTAATGGTAACAAAGGAAATTTTCATCTTAGAAGCCATATTGATTGAGTGTCAATTGGACTTCTCTTTTAACACACTTTGTTTACTAGTACTACATAGTACATGTATTATTTATACTATAGTACACTAGTGTGAAAGAGAGAAGAATAGGGGTGCTTTTGGACTAGTGGGGTGGCTGAGTTGAGGAGAGGTGGAGGTTGTATGAGTTTTGTGCTCTTAACATATTCAACATGTAATGATTTAGTTATTTTGATGGAATCATCCTGATGGGTATTGGGATATTAGGGATACACTCACAACGTGACACATTAGATTTTGGCTGGTAGGTAAATTTACCCCTTTTTTCGTTTTTCTTTTTTAGCACATTATGTTGTATCATTTCTTTTATCTGAAAAATATAAAATAAAAATGTTTATAGGTTCTTTTTAAAATTGAAATAGAATGGGTGGTGGATATCTAAATTGCTTTCTCAATGATGTCGGCACAACTTTGTAATGGAGTAATGATAAATTGGTATAAGATTTTGAAATTTATTTAATGGATATGTTATATACGAAGATACTGCGAGTCTCATATCTATTTATTAAGGATTTTTTTATTGTTAAATCTCATTTGGAGGTGTTCTAACTCAATAAATCTACAAAGAAAAATTATAACCTAATTAGCCTCATGTATTTATACTTTTATTCCATAAGATTTTTTTTCCCTGATTTATATTATTTGTCAAACTATTATACCCTTATGTCTATTGTTGATTTGTATTACATAGAAAAATGATGTATATATATTTTTTCTTTTTGTTGATACCTCTATTTTGGTAGTTATATTCATTATTCATGCTTTTTTTATCAGTTTTATTCACATTTGTGGTATTGTTTCATTGTAGCAGGGTTTCGAAACTCTCTATTTGATAGGGTTTAGAAACTCTAGTTAACACATGGTGGTGAAATAATATTATATTCCTCCATTATTGCAGTGAAACTTTGTGTTCCTCCATTGTCACTTTGTGTTCGAAATTCTGTGTTCGAAACTTTATGTTTCTCTATTATTATAAGTCGAAACTCTATTTATATCCATTCAATTTTGTTACAAACATATTCTTCAAAGATGAATTTGGTTTGATTTGGATTGATGGAATGGTGAAATTGCATAGATTATTAATGATAGTAATCATGATAAAGATGGTGATGAAGATGAGGATGTGGGTGATATTTTTTTACTTTTAGAGTGATTGAGGCTTCGTTTGGTTAGCATCTCAAAATATAGTTCCACCCATTGATTTGAGTGTGTTATTTGTTTAGAGTTTTCAAATCATAATTCTACACCCATTTCTCAAAATTTAATTCAAAACATAATCATTACTTTTCAAAACTCATAACCAAACACATAATTCAAAACTCTTTTCAAAACTCAATTCAAATCAATATTTTAATTTTGTTAAGATTTTAAATATTTAAATATGTTACGATTTTTTTAATTTTTTAAATATTTTAATTTCAAAATATTACGATTTTAATTTTTTTAATTTTGAAATATTTTATAAAAATAAATTCAAACTCTATTTTATAAAAATATTTTTAAATATTTTAATTTTTTTTTGTTATATATTTAGTTACAATTTGAGTATGAAGTTGTGAAAGTAGTATGGAGTTTTGAGTTATGTGTTTGGTTATGAGTTTTAAAAATAATTTTTTAATTGAGTTTTGTTTTATGTGTTTGGTTACGATTTGAGTATAGAGTTATTTTTACGAAAATAGTTGTTTTTACGAAAATAATTCCTAGGTTGTTTGGGATGACCTAAATAAGTGTATTTTTTATCATTTTATGAAAAGATGTGCAGAAAAGTAGAGAGGTGATGTGATGGAAAAAAGATAAAAAGATAAAAAGATGGATTATTTGAAGTATGTCAAACTTAAATTTAAAATATTAACATTTTAAATTATTTAAATTTTTTGAATATTTAAATTATTTAGATTATATAAATTATTTAAATATTTATGATTTAAATTTTTTGAATATTTATTTTGAAAAAAAATTATTTCCTTTGTAGTATTTTCAATTAAAAATTGATTAATGTTGTTTTCTGTTAATAATAATTTTTTTAATTGAATTTTAAAAAGAGTTTGGTTATGAGTGTTGATCAGAATTTTCAATAGTGTGAAAGTAGTGTGTTTTGTTATGAGTTATAATAATTTGAATTAAGTTTTGAAAACTCTTTTCAAAACTCATAATCAAACAAATTTTCTTACTTCACATGTCAAATCAAACTTTCAAAACTCAATTTCACACTCAATTCAAAACTCAATTTAACACTCAATTCAAAACCATAACCAAATAAAATTTCTACACTCAAATCATAATTCCACAACTCACAAACTCAAAATACAACTCATACTCTCAAATCATATTTACAAAACTCTATCAAACGCAACCTGAGTTTTTTTTTTTAGATTTCTAATTCTATTGCTGTCATTGTTTCTATTTTTTTTTTTTTTTTGTCAATCAGTGTAAATGTTCACATTTCACATTGTTTGAAAGTCTAAGAAATAAGTGTAAGAATATAGATATGGATATAATTATATATTTCGCAAGATGTGAATGTTCACATATCATTGGTTATTTGTTACTATACTTATTGTTTGAACAATTATTTTTTGTTACCATTAAACAATTGAAATAATTTTTTTTTTCTTTCAATTTTGTTTCATGTTACAGTGTGAATGTCTATATTGGTATGAATTTAGTTTTTCTAAGTTTAATTGTATGTTAATTGTAAATTATGAACATTCACATTGTATCTTAGTATTATTATTTTTATTTTTTTTGGTTAAGAGTGCAGCAAGTTAGTAGAACTTTGGCTGCTGCGATAAGGGTACGGGGAATCTTCCCACACTCCCCAGTAGCCCTAACTACATGAACAAAAGCTTGTGAAATTAACAAGAGGGCTGTTATTTGCCCCCACCTTTTTACTTTGACTCCCCCACTTCTTTGAACACCCCACCCAACAAAATGAAACCCTTTTATTTTTTCTTTAAACTCCTATCTTAATACCAACTATACCCTTAATCCCAAACCTAAACCCTAGCCCCACTCCCAACCACCACATTCGACAGCTCACTCACCGGAGCCGCTAGTAACCTTTCACCGCCGGCGACCTCTAAACTTACCGGCGACCTCACTACCTTTGCCTATTACAGCTCTTACACCCAACATTCGCATCTCTGGCGACCATTGTTGCCATCTTCAACCTCTACACCCCAATAACCAGTCTTTGATTTTCTTCGCATCGCAAGCCAAACTAGAGTTTGACGACTCATCGGCGTTCGATGACGACCTAAAACATGAGAATTTCCTCAGGCCAATATTAAGAAAATCATCAATCTCGATGACCTCATTGCTGGCCATAACAAGCGTAAGATCATTCAAAAGATAAGATAGTGAGCTTTTTCTATGATTGGAACGTTGCTGACGAGATCTTACATCACATGTACTAAGACGACGAGATCTGGGTTTGTGAGAGAGAGAGAGAGAGAGAGAGAGAGAGAGAGGGGGGGGTAGTAGACAGTGACGAAAAGGGAGGGCTGCGGCAGCAGCGACGGTGGTTGAAGGTGATAGAATGGCGAGGGTTAGGGTTTGGGAAATTAGGGAGTGGAGTGGAGGTGGAGGTGGATGGTTAGGTTAGGGTTAGGCTTGGAAGGATAGAGATGGGTAAAAATGGAAATTGGTGTTAGGGTAAAATTGTAATAAAAAAAATATAGAAGATGTGGGGGTCCAAAGGAAAAAGATAAGTGCTAATAGCAGCACTCATTACCAAATACAGTGTAATGGTAACAAGGGAAATTCTCATCTTAGACGCCATATTAATCAAGTGTTATTTTGATGGAATCATCCTAATGGGTATTGGGATATTAGGGATACATACACAAGGTGACACATTAGATTTTGTGTGATAGGTAGATGTACCCCTTTTTTCTTTTTTAGCACATTATGTTGTATCATTTCTCTTATCTGAAAAAAATAAAATAAAATAAAAAGATTTATAGGTTCTTTTTAAAATTGAAATAGGATGGGCAGTGGATATCTAAATTGTTTTCTTAATGATGTCGGCACAATTTTGTAATGGAGTAATGATAAATTGGTATAAGATTTTGAATTTATTTAATGAATTTATTAAATACAGATATCGTGCGAGTCTCACATCTATTTATTAGTGAATTCTACTACTTTTGAGAAGTTTAACGTATTCACGGTTTAAACTTTTGAATTTAAATGTTATTTAGTTATGAATCATTTTTCATTGAACTAATTAGTTGTAAATTCTTCGCACTTTGAAATTATAACTATAGTTATTTTTATTAGAAATGGTTTTGGAAAAAATAAAATTTTTCTAAACTTTGGTCAAATTTTTAAGTAGGACCCATGCACCAAAGTTGGCGAGTCTAAGTGGCACTACAAGAAAAGGAACTTTATAACACGGAAGCATTTGTGACGGCATCACTTACTGTCGCAAAAAGTGATTATTAGCTTAGCTTATTTATTCGGACCCTCCTTCGTGAGGGCGCAATGTTGTAATAAGTGTGCGTGTGTGTGTGCATGTCTTCCAACCCCATTTCTTTCTCCCTTTTACTTAACCGCTTTTGATGGTTAGTTTACGGTCATGTTTCGATTAGCATGCTTTATGCTCTGCTTGTTTGCATCCATTCATTTGTCTTCCATGCACCGGGCTCGGCGCATCATTCAAACTACATCGTATTTCAATACTTATTTGAATACATGTATCAAATTGTTGCATTCATATGCCATCTTAGATAGCTGAGCCTATTAGTTACATTATTGCATGTGTTGCATTAGCCATTCTTGTATAGTTAGGATTATGTATATTTCTAACTAGCTTTTGTTTTGGCTCGGAGTACATTGTAAGTATTACGCTTTAGCATACTTGCATGAGTGTGAGTGTTGCCATGATTACATGCTTCCCATGAGGCTATTTGCTTATGTGATTAACTGCATGAATGCATGTGACTGAAGGCTTCGTTGCTTGAATTGGAACAATTCGATAAATGTGAGTTTTAAGCCCACTTTGCGAAGTGGTAAAATCATGTTTTAAGCCCACTTTGAGGGTGGCAAATCCGCGCTTTAGCCTACTTGCGAGTAGCACTTTCAAACCATTTTCAAAAATAAACATTAGTCGATTTGTTCCAAGTCTCACGATTTAGTCTATACTTGCTTGTGTGCGTCACATAGTAAAGTTAGCTAATAACCGGATAAGAACACATGAGGTTTATAAAACAACATATCATGCTTAGTAGAGGCCGATCCTTTGATCGGGCGAGCGGAGGTGCTCATTTTAAGACATTCCTCTCTTGTACCCAAGTTCCTGAGCCGAGGCAACTTTGGTAATGACGGACATGTGACATTTGGCACGAGTCAGGGTTTCCTAAATTTTTCAAAGTAAAATATTTAGGTGGCGACTCTGTAATCTGGCAAAGCAGTCTATTTTTGGCGCTTTTTGATTCAAAATCAATTTTCCAAAACGATTTGCCGGATTTGGACTCTTTGGTGTTTATCAGTCTCACATTGCACTTTGTGAGATTAGATTCAGAACCATGACAGGAGTCTGAATTGTAGGAGACCAATTCGCTCCTCTCCGAAAGGGGGGTGCGCGAAGAAAGTCGAGTCTACAGTTCCGAATTTGGGAGTTAGAGCCGAATTTCACTCTAGGCAAACTAGTTCCTTAAGAAACTTGAATTCGAGGTGTTGACGCCCCAAAATCACCAAACGGCGTCGGATTGGCACGAAACTTGGCACACCCGACCGCCTAGGCACGAGAGACTTGTCGGAGAAGACGGGGCTCGAATTGGGTTTCCGGTTTTGGAGTTAGAGCCAGATTTCACTCTAGACAAACTAGTTCATTTAGAAACTTGAATTCGAGGTGTTCACTCCCTAAAATCACCAAACGGCATCGGATTAGCACGAAACTTGGCACACATGACCACCTAGGCACGAGAGACTTGTGGGAGAAGACGGGGCTCGAATCGGGTTTCCGGTTTGGGAGTTAGAGCTGGGTTTCACTCTAGGCAAACTAGCTCTTTAAGAAACTTGAATTCGAGGTGTTGACGCCCCAAAATCACCAAACGGCGTCGAATTGGCACAAAACTTGGCACACCCGACCGCCTAGGCACGAAAGACTTGTGGGAGAAGACGAGGCTCGAATCGGGTTCCCGGTTTGGGAGTTAGAGCCGGATTTCACTCTAGGCAAACTAGTTTCTTAAGAAACTTGAATTCGAAGTGTTGATGTCCCAAAATCACCAAACGGCGTCGGATTGAAACGAAACTTGGTACATCCGACCGCCTAAGCATGAGAGACTTGTGGGAGAAGTTGGGGCTCGAATCGGGTTCCCGGTTTAAGAGTTAGAGCTGGATTTTAGTCTAGGCAAACTAGTTGCTTTAAAAACTTGAATCCAAGGTGTTGACGCCCCAAAATCACCAAATGGTGTCAGATTGGCATGAAACTTTGCACACCCGACCACCTAGGCACGAGAGACTTGTGAGAGAAGACAGGGCTCGAATCAAGTTCCCAGTTTGGGAGTTAGAGCCAGATTTTAGTCTAGGCAAACTAGTTTCTTAAGAAACTTGAATTCGAGGTGTTGACACCCCAAAATCACCAAACGGCGTCGGATTAGCACGAAACTTGACACACATGACCGCCTAGGCACGAGAGACTTGTGGGAGAAGACATGACTCGAATCGGGTTCCCGGTTTGGGAGTTAGAGTCGGATTTCACTCTAGGTAAACTAGTTCCTTAAGAAACTTGAATTTGAAGTGTTGACCCGTCAAAATCACCAAACGGCTTCGGATTAGCATGAAACTTTGCACACACGACCGCCTAGGCACGAGAGACTTATGGGAGAAGACGGGACTCGAATTATTTGTAATTAACATATTAACACATAATTATATTGTCATTAATTATTTTTATTTTTTGTTTTCCAATATTTCCGGAGTAGGAGTTTGCTTCTTTTGGAATGCTTGCCTGTGAAGAATGCGACTAACTTTTGTTTTTGTTACCCACGGAAAAATCATAAGGAAAACTTTTGTTTTTGATTTACGTTATTGTGAATTGTGAACAATATTATGTATTTAAACATTATATATGTATTATGCAACATTACGTAGTAGGGTATTTTTGTTGATGTGTAGTTATGAATGTAAGAATATTTTTATTGTGGATAAATTGTTATTTTTATATTATTATGTAATTATTGGTTTCTTTTTCAGTTATTTTTCATTTAATACAAGTAATATTCATATTTTTAATTATTTTATTGCAGTTTTTTTTTTTTT
This sequence comes from Camellia japonica, assembly GCA_030407325.1. Classification (NCBI taxonomy): domain Eukaryota; kingdom Viridiplantae; phylum Streptophyta; class Magnoliopsida; order Ericales; family Theaceae; genus Camellia; species Camellia japonica. Next base: position 119,273,212 of record JAPPVO010000007.1, read on the forward strand.
TTTTTGCGACGGCACCGCACCGTCTCAAAAAACATTAGAACCAAATGTAATTTTTTTTTGCGACGTAGGCAATGTCGTCGCAAAAGATATTGGCTGTTGTAATAAAAAACTTTTCGCGACGAAATATTTTGCCATCTTAAATAATATTTTAGCGACGGTATGTTGTGCCGTCTCAAACAATATTTTAGAGACGACAGGTATCCTATCGCAATAAAAATCCTTTCGCGACGGCATTTTTTACCATCTCAAATAACACTTTTTGCGATGGTAAAACAGTGCCGTCGCAAAAAATCTCACTTTTTTACATATTATAGGCGATAGTAGAATGTCGTCGCAAAAGGCAACTTTTGCCGTCACTAAAACGTTTTAGCAACGCCTTTTGTTGCGACCCCCCGTTTGCCGTCGCTAAAAGTCATTTCCCGTCGCAAAAAATCAATTTTTTGTAGTGTGGTAGCGCGTTCTATGTCGCGTTGTGATTCACGTAGTATATTTGGTTGCTCAAAACCATTATCGGGTGAATGGAAAATTGAAGCCAAAGTGAGCTCTATGGAAATGGTATATTGGTTAAGTTTCCATAAAGAATGGGTTAAAGTTTGTCCCACATTACTTTGGTGGGAAAACTTTTTATGGGTTTAGAACTTGGATTAGGCCTTAAGGGGCACTCATGTTTTGTAGAGATGGTGGTTATGGGCAAAGTGGGCTAGATCCATTGGGCCAAAAACAAACATGCGCCGCCACCGCCATCCGGGCGAGCTAGGTTGGACTTTGGCGCAGGTTCATGGTGTGAGGTTGGGTTGGACTCAAAACAAACACACGCGCGTGCCGCCGGCTGTTCAGACAGGTGTGTGTTGGACTTGTCCAGTTTTTGGGCCAAAAATATTTGAATTTATTTTTATTTTTTGGAAAAATAAAATCTATCCAGTTTTGTTTTCAAATTTCAATTGGAGAAAAATTCAAATTTGGCTTGCACCTCTTCAAAATTTATGTACAGGTTCCATATCTGTTCAAACAAATTCAAATCTGTTCAATTCAAACCCATATCTGTTCAATTCAAACCAGACAGATTTGTATCTATTTAACCCTGTCCGAACAGGTACCATACTTGTTGGATTCAAATCTGAAAAACCACCATTGCATCTATAAATAGACAAGTCCCTCATTTGGATTTTCACAAAATTTTGTTCTTCTCTGCTGCTATTAATCTCTGAATTTTGCTGCATTATTTTCTTATGAGAAAGAGCGTAAACACAAAGTGCGTTCGTTGTACGAATAGTTTGTAGTGCTGCTATTATTCGTTGTTGATCATTTTATCCTGGGAGATAGACGTCCGCAATCTGAAAACACTGTGGAGAGGACAAATCTGTCTTAAGGACACAGTGTTAAACACTGGACTTGATCAAAATTTCGTTCGAGAAATTAATAAGGTAAGTAATTAATTTACTTTCTGTTTTATTTATGTTTATCAGATTTTGATTTTGTTTTTGTAACAAATAAGAATCTGTTGTTTTATTTTATATTATATACTGTTTTGATTTTTGTAATCAAATAATCTCTCTTCTTTGTTTAATTCTTTCTTTAAATACATTGAAAATTATCCAACAATCTTAAAACAAATTTTTTTGTGTCTTCATTGTATTTATTTTTTGTACTTTTACAAAGTGATATTCTGGTTAGAAAATACAAATAGTAGTCATATACTGTTTAATAAATAATAGTAATATACTATTTATTTTCTTTGACAAATAGTAGTAATATATTGTTTATCATTAACAATTTCAGAATATTAATTTGTGTAGTAATGTTACAGAAAATTATTGTGTGGTATTTTATTTTTCTGGTTTTAGTAATTACAAAAGTAAAATTATTTTATATTGTAATTTATTTTATGGTTTTAGTAACTAGAAATTAATTTGTATTTTGGTTTTTTCTAATTTTTGTAATCAAATATTATGGCTACTGCAACTGAAAGTGGTACTCCAATTGTTACAACGACTTTGGTCTCTATCCAGAACCATGTTCAAGTTCCAATAAATCATGGAGAAAAATACGAAAAATTTAATGACACCGCGAATAAATCATGGAGAAAAACTAGAAAAATTTAATGGCACCGAGTTTAAGAGATGGAAGCAAAAAATGTTGTTCTGTCTTACAACTCTTAATCTTGTCCGATTTCCCCGTGAAGAGGCTCCAGTGCTTAAAGAGGACGAAAGTGGTAGGCAAGTTGTTGCCGCTATGGATGCCTGGAAACATTCTGATTTTTTGTGCATAAACTACATCCTACATGGCCTAGATAACATATTGTATAATGTTTACAATACTATGAAAATAGCAAAAGAATTGTAGGATTCTTTGGAGAAAAAATACAAGATAGAGGACGCCGGCACAAATAAATTTGTTGTCGATAAATTTCTGGACTTTGTTATGGTGGACTTCCAAATGGTAATTTCTCAAGTTCAAGGTTTTAATTAATTTTGCATGATATTCATGTTAAAGGTATGCATTTTAGCGAGTCTTTCCAAGTTACTGCGTTAGTGGAAAAATTACTACCGGCTTAGAAAGATATCAAAAATTATTTGAAACATAAACACAAAGAGATGATCATGGATAAACTTATTGTAAGATTGAGAATTGAGGAAGATAACTGTAAGGTTGAAAGAGGAATCGTAAAAATCCCATTGAGTCCAAGGCTAATGTGGTTGAACAAGTGCTCAAACCACACAACAAGAAAGGGAAGTTTGCTGGAGATGGTCCTAAACAAGGCGACAACAATAGCAATAAAAAGTTCAAAGGTAATTGCTATAACTATGGCAAGACTGGATATCGTGCCTCTAATTGCCAACGCCCTAAAAAGGATCGTAGAAGTACAAGCAAAAAGACTACCAATCAAGCCAATGTGACAAAATTAGATTACATCTCTGACGGGAGTAAATGATATCAATCTCTCTGCTGTGGTGTCTGAGGCTAATTTGGTTAGAAATCCCAAGTAATGGTGGGTTGACACAGGAGCAACTCGTCACATTTGCGCGGACAAGAAGATGTTCACTACATATAATGTGGCTGCAAATGGTGAACAATTTTTCATGGGAAATTTTTCTACTTCTACTATGGCTGGACAAGGAAAGATGATCTTGAAGATGACATCGGGGAAGCAACTTACCCTCAACAACGTGTTGCATGTATCAGACATCCAAAAGAATTTAGTTTCTGATTCTTTGTTAAGTAAAAATGGTTTTAGGCTTGTATTTGAGTTTGATAAATTTGTATTAACAAAGAGTGGTATGTATGTTGGTAAGGGATACATGAGTGATAGTCTCTTCAAGTTGAATGTAATAACTGTTGTACCAAAACTTTCTATTAATAAGAATAACACATCTTTTTCTTATAATCTTAAGTAAAATTTATGTCATGGTAGATTAGGACATATAAATTTTGATGCTTTATGTAAACTAATTGGTTTGGATTATATACCAAAGTTTGCAATTGATCTTAATCACAAATGTGAGATTTGAATAGAAACGAAACTAACTAAGGCTCCATTTAAATCGGTTGAAAGAAAAACCAAACATCTAGAATTAATTCATACTAATGTATGTGATCTTAAATTTGTTCAAACTAGAGGAGGCAAAAAGTATTTCATAACATTTATCAATGATTGCACAAGATATTGTTATGTATATTTACTTAGAAGTAAAGATGAAGTCTTGGAAATGTTTAAACTCTACAAAACTGAAGTTGAAAATTAATTTGGTAAAACTATTAGAATGGTTAGAAGTGACAAGGGTGGTGAATATGATGCACCTTTAAATAAATTTTGTGCACAACATGACATTATTCACTAAAATATAACACCTTATTCTCCATAACAAAATGGAATTACTAAAAAGAAGAAAAAAACCCTTAAAGAAATGATGAATGCCATGTTACTTAGTTTGAGCTTATTGCAGAACTTGTGGGGGGAAGCAATATTGTCTGCTAATTGTGTTCTTAATAGAATACCCCTACAAAAAAACGATTAACACTCCTTTTGAATTGTGGAAAGGTCGATCACGTTCTTACAAATACTTAAAAGTGTGGGGGTGTTTGGCAAAGGTAGATGTTCCTGTTCCGAAAAAGACTAAGATAGGACCAAAAATAGTAGATTGTGTGTTTATTGGTTATGCTCAGAATAGTAGTGCATATCGGTTTCTGACTTATAAATCAGAAATACCTGATATACATGTGAACACTATTATAGAATCAAAGAATACTGTGTTTTTTGAACATGTTTTTCCTTACAAGAAAAGAGGAATTAAGTTCACATAAAAGAACTTATGATTGTACACAAAGTCAAGAGACTAATGACAATCAAACGCAAGAGACTAGTAATGGACTCGACCAATAGGATTTAACCGATGATGAGCCAAGATGAAACAAGAGAGCGAGAATATCAAAATCGTTTGGTCCAGATTTTCTGACATATTTGTTAGAAAATGAACCTCAAATCTTTAAGGAAGCAATGATAGGTCCTGAAGCACCTTTGTGGAAAGAGGCTATTAATAATTAAATTGAATCTATTATGCAAAATCATACTTGGGAATTGGTAGATCTTCCACCTGAGTCTAAACCTGTTAGATATAAATGGATATTCAAGAGAAAAATGAAAACAGATGGTTTAATAGACAAGTATAAAACAAGACTTGTGGTAAAAGGTTACAGATAAAGGGAAGATTTGGACTATTTTGACACATATTCTCTTGTAACAAGAATAACATCTATTCGCATGCTTATTATTATAGCAGCGTTGTATAATTTAGAAATACATCAAATGGATGTTAAGACAGCTTTCTTAAACGGTGATCTAAATGAAGAGATCTATATGGAGCAACAGGAAGGGGTTGTAGTGCCAGGACAAGAAAAGAAAGTTTGTCGGCTTATAAAATTTCTTTTATGGATTAAAACAAGCTCCTAAGTGTAACAAGCCCGCGGGGGACCTCGCTACAGCTCAGACTCGATTTGTGTCACGGTTCGTAATCTGAACCAAAGAGTCCAAATCCGGCAAATCATTTTGAGAAAACAGATTTTTTGAAAGAAGTGCCAAACATGGACTGCTTTGCCAGATACAGAGTCGCCACCTAAATTTTATTTTGGGAAATTTAGGAAACCCTGACTCGTTGCCTAAGCCCACGTGTTCGTCATCACCAAAGTTGCCTCGGCTCGGGAACTTGGGTACGATTGGGGAAGGTCACTTCGTGAGCACCCCCGCTCGCCCGATCAAAGATCGGTCTCTACTAACCATGATATTTAGTTTTGAAAACTTTGTATGCTCTTATTCCGGTTATTAGCCTAGATTTACTATGTGATGCGCACAGCATACAAGTATAGACTGGGCCGCCTGAATTGGAACGAAACATTTCATGGTTGTTTTTGAAAGATGGTTTGCTACCCGCAGGTAGGCTTAAAATGCAGATTTTGCCACCCTCAGGTGGGCTTAGAAAACATGGTTTTGTCACTATCTAGTGGGCTTAAAACTCACAGTTGATGATTTGTTCCAATCCAACTAACCCAACCTTCACCCACAGGCATTCAGGCAGTTATATCACATAAGCAGTTAGCCTCATGGTAAGCATGCTATTCATGGCAGCACTCACATGCATGCAAGGATGCTAAAGCATAAAACTTACCGAGTACTCCAAGCCAAAACAGAAGCTCATTAGAAATCATGCATGATCCTAACTATACAGAAATACCTAATGCAACACATGCAAAATGCAACTAAGATAGGCTCGGCTATTCTAAAGATGGCATATGAAATGCTACAACTAACATGTATTCAACTTGGAATTGAAATACAAATGCAGTTAGTATGATGCGCCGAGCCCGGTGTATGCAAGACAGATGAATGAATGCAAACATGCTATCATACTGTATGCTAATTGAAACATGCCCTAATCTAACCATCGTAAGCTGGTAAATAAAAGGGAAGAAAGACGTGGGGTTGGAAGACATACATCACACTCACGCACACTTATTACAACATTGCCCTCGCGCAGAGGGTCTGAATAAATAATATACAGTCCTAAATGAATAGTACAGTCCGAATAAATGGTACAGTCCGAATAAATGCAAAATCCTAATTAATTTACAAATTAATCTAAGAAAGCATTAAAAACTAGCATGCAAGCTAGGGACTGCCTCGACTCCGTTCCGGATGATGAATGATGCATGTTTGGCGCGGAAATCCATCGTGATGCCCCAATTAGCCTCTGTTTGCAATTGTTCTTGGAAAGCGCGCCAAGCTCCGGAAGGCTGCTGATTCTTGATTTGTTGTAACAGAGAGCAGGAAAGGGGCATGGCAATGTATTTTCACATATGTAAGCTTGACTACTCTTCAGGGAGCGTAGTCCTCGATCCTCGTGCCACCAATCACGCATATCGATGCATGATGGCCGAGGAGTCGATTTGCATGACTCAATATAGAATGAATGCACATATAAACACAACAAGACCGAGACTCCATCATGGATAATCCGGAGTGTTGGCGACTGGGGAATTGAGACACGTTCTGTCACTCGGAGTACGAAACGTACCTCGTTTTTCGTGCCCGGGCTAACTCCTACCCCGAACACAATGCAATATGCATGACATGCATGAATGCAAACTAAGATACAACCCTAACATACACAATGTTATGAAATGGCATACACGATGCACGAAGTAATCATGGCATACACAATGCACTAACATACACCTAGCATACACAATGCTATGAAATGAAATGGCATACACAATGCATTATGGACTTATACTAACACAAGTGGGCCTCAACCACACTCACATAAGAGGCCAATAGGTGAAAATGAGACACTCGAAATGTGTGCACACGTGTACGCAAACCGAGGACCGACCCTAAGGCACGAATGTCACTCTAACATGACATGGAAAAGCATGGACTATGGCATATTCAGAGGCAAAATGAGATGCAAAACAGCCCCGAAACATGGCAAAATGGTACCCGATGCATGGAACGAGTCCCGAAACATGAAATTAGGCATACGGAATGACCTATAGCTATGCAATGCATGCATAATTTGAACATGAAGTGTAAAGACAGAAGCAAGACAGCCCCAAAACAAGCACATTTACAGTTTTAAGCAAGGCCAAACAGTGGGCACAAATGGGGTTAAACTAGCATACAAAAATGGCCCCGAAAGCGAGATAATGAAGCAACTAACGAATTAACAGAGAAGGGCCCTTCTACAATGTTGAAGAGGGCCCAAAATATGGTGTTTTACAGTTTACCACAAACCACAAAAACAGACACAAATATGGCAAAACTCTCATGCAAAAAAGTGGGCCTAAAGGAGGACAAAGAAGTAAGTGATGCATGCTGGCCCCAAACAGATGAAGGTCCTTCAAAAAAGTTGAAGAGGGACCTAAAATATGACCTTTTAGAGTTTATGATCAAACTCAAAACAGTGTACAAGTATGCTCAAAACACTATGCAAGATAAGGCCAAAAAGAGGGCTATAACACAAAGTATAAAAATCATGCCTCGAACAGTAGAAGACCCTTAATGAAACATGAAGAGGGGGTCAAAATATGGCCATTTTCAGTTCGGACCAAAGTCTAAAAACAGAAGTACAATAGGCTAATAAATCATGCAAAAATGGGGCCAAAAGTGGATATCAAAGCAAGTGACACATGGAGGATTCAAACAGTGATGAGCCCTTCTACAATGTTGAAGAAGGGCTCAAAATAAGCCTATTTACAGTTTACAACAGAGCTCAAAACAGTTTATACATAGGCCAAAAATACTACACAAGAAATAGGCATACAAAAGAGATAATGAAGTAAGTGCAAAAATGAAGCCTCAAACAGTGAGAGGCCCTTAATGAAACATGAAAAATAGCTCAAAACAAGCCTATCTCCAGTTAGGGTCGGAGCCCAAATATGCAAGCATAAGGAGCTAAAATATAGACAAGAAAAGAAAAAGAGGGAAAATGAGACTCACCCTTGAAGACTAGTCTTTCATCAACTCTTGGTCCAAAATCTGAGCTTTCAACCTCTTCAAAAGAGTCCCAAAGTGCTGGAATGGAAGATGGAGGTCTTGTGCTATGAGTTGGTGTGTAAAAAAATAATGTAAGAATCAAAGGGTTTTGATGGTTAGAATGTAGAAAGAGAGAGATTTAATGTGAGAGCTCCACAACAAAATTTTCTAACCCCTAAAACACAGTTGGGGGGTCTGTTATATAGACACAAGAGGATGGAAAAGAGGGGGAAAAATGGGGGGGAAATGAAATTCAAATTTCCTCCCAAAATTGGCCTAAAAGGGAGATAAAGGGGCAAGTGATAGTAGGAGATCCCAAAACGAAGAGAGCCCTTCAATAAAGTTGAAGAGGGGATCAAAATAAGACACTTTGTAGTTTATGACAAGCCACGAAAATAAATACAAGTAGGCCTAAACTATCATGCAAGAAAAGGCCTAAAAGAGGGATAAAGAAGCAAGTGGCAGTAGGAGATCTCAAACAGCAAAAGGTCCTTAATCAAACATGAAAAGAACCTCAAAATATGACTATCTCAAGTTCGGGTCGGAACCCAAAAATGCAGAATGAAGGTTCGGGAGCCAAAACACGCAGTTTGGGGCCCCAAAAGTGGGCTATTAGGCACCGGAAGTGGTGTCCGACCACGAAGTTGGTCTCTCGGACCACAGTGTCCCTCAAAAGGGAGGAAATAAGGTGTGTGCCAAAAACCGGAGCAAACGGAGGTGGTTAAGCGGTCCCGAACCGAGGCACACAGCCGACAGCTCCGAAAAACCGAGAACCGGGCTCCAAACGGGAAAAATGGCCTACGACCACAAAACGTAGCCTACGGCCACTGAGATATGGTCTACGAGACCTCTCCCTCCCTTCGGGAAGAGAAAACAGAGAAAACAGGGCCTGATTCGCAAACCGAGGCAAAGCACAAAAGAGTCCGGAAGTCCGGAGGCAAGGCTCGCAGCCGGGACCCCGCAACCTCAGAATGAGCACAATATGCAATATCACCGAGCGCTCAATCGGTGATGTCTGCATCTTAAGGTCGGTCAAAAATGGGGTGTCTACACTAAGCAATGACATGAAAAATTTGATCATACTATGCTTACCAATGGGTTTAAGATAAACGAATGTGCAAGTGCGTCTATGTTAAAAATACTGACAAAGGTTATGTCATCATTTGTCTTTATGTGGATGACATGCTTATTATTGGAAGCAGTCAAAACATGATCAAATCAACCAAGCAAATGCTAAACAAAAGATTTGATATGAAAGATATAGGAGTCGCAGATGTAATATTAGGAATGAAAATTAATAAAATGTCTGATAGATATGCATTATCTCAATCTCATTATATTGAGAAAATTCTTGGTAAATATATCAAGGATGATATGACTGTAGCATGAACACCTATAAACATCAGTCTTTATTTATCAAAAAATAAAAGTAATGCAGTGTCTTAACTAAAATACTCCTAAATCATTGGAAGTCTAATGTACCTAATGAATTGTACGCATCCTGATATAGCTTATGTTGTTAGTAATTGAGTAGGTACACTAGTAACCCCAGAGAAGACCATTGAAAAACGATCATTCGAGTTCTTAGATATTTAAGATTTACCCGTGATCATGGTTTGAACTTTACTCGATATCCTGTAGTACTAGAAGGTTTTTGTGATGCCAATTGGATATCGGATACTAAATATTCAAAATCTACTAGTGGATATGTCTTTACTGTAGGAGGTGTTGCTGTTTCTTGAAAATCCACGAAACAAACATACATTGCACGATCCACAATGGAATCTGAGTTCATCGCTTTAGACAAAGTATGAGAAGAAACAGAATGGCTTCACCACTTCTTAGAAGACATTCCAATGTGGCCAAAACCTGTGCCAGCTATTTGCATTCATTGTGATAGTCAATTTGCAATAGGCAGGGTACAGAGTCATATGTACAATGGTAAGTCACGACATATTCGTCGTCGACTTAATATCGTAAGGAAATTACACTCAAATGGAATAATCTCAATAGATTATATAAAATCTAAAGAGAATATTGCAAATCTGTTAACAAAAGATTTGACAAAAGAGCAAGTGTATAGTTCATCGAAGGGGATGGGATTAAAACCTATTACATAAGAGTCATCATAATGGTAACCGTACATAGATGACTGGAAATCCCAAGAACTACGTTCAAAGGGACAAATAAGTTATGTGTGGCTCACTAGAAATCACCAAGGGATTGAAATTCCTTACCCATTTCTATAGTGAGAGTGATATCTGTAACATATGTTGTATGCAGGGCTTTAAGGACAAGTTTCGCTTTTAATGATTACTTATATCTTGATTTAGGTATAAAAATCAAGACAAGTATTAGAGATATTCACAATAAGAATCACCTAACCAATCATCAAATTTTTTTACTTTTAGAATGATTGAATTTTTTTTTGGATGATTTAGTTGTGTGTGTCCCACATTTGATGTTGAATGTGTCGAAAGAAAAGGTATGAAACTACTCAACCAATTATCAATTTTTTTTTTTTTTTTTTTATCGAACAAATTCAAAATTTAAATATAACTTAAAAGTTGTAAATGTATGAACATACTTCTTTAAAAACAGAGTTGTAGGGCCAAGCATAGGAAATGCTATTCTATATCACATAATTCAACTGAAAATTACATGCAAATATTTATAACTCTTTTTCTAAAATATTATTATTATTGCTTTGTCAAAGCAACTCTTATTTAGCAAATAGAAATACAAGGACAGCTCATGACACTAGGATTTTGCTATGAATCTCTGAGCTTGGTTTCTTAGGGGACTGTGTAACCTGCAAAGACAAAAAATCACAATTCTTAGCCAAGAAATAAACAATAATAAATTTTTAAATTATTATTATTAATTTTTTATTTTTTTGAGTAAAAAAAAAATACTGTAGTGGGCGTCTTGACCCATAGAGGCTCTTTCGGACATAGGTATTGCGGGCGATTATCCCAACAACAAAAAACACTGGGTATTATTGGAATCCAAACAAGGCCCTCATTTAGCATATAATTATCAAGTTAAAATAGTTACCAAAAAAAAAAAAAAGAGTTAAAAAATTAACAAGATAAAATGTTACATCTAAATCATAATCATTTTATTTTTTCTCTCATAAAAGTTAAAAAAGTAAAAAAAACTCAACTCAAACGAGACTTTTTAACCCCAGGCTAAAGTAGTTAAAAAGCTAAAAATTTAAAAAGTCAACCCACTTTTCAAACGAAACCAAAATCTCCCAACAAACTATAATAAATAAAATAAAGAACTAGAGTTCTCTCATAGTCACATCTCAATATGAGAGCATTTGAGAGACTCATGGAACCCACCACACAAGTTCTGTTTTAATAATCTGAACAAATCATTTTTTAGGACTCGTTGACTAAAATATTCATGCAAAAAAATCAAGATGATCGAATATTCAGTAGCTATATATTTGAATTAAATTTATATTACAAAAAATAGATGGTTATTCTTAAAATTATATTTGTCGTCTATTTTTTAAAAACTAATATGATTCAAACATATAGTTACCGATATCCAATTATTTTAATTTTTTGCATAAATATTTTAATAAATGAGTCAAAAAAAGTGAATGATTTAGATTACTAAAATCAGTTCCAAAATAGGCATATTAAGTCGAAACGCTCTCTCAAATTGAGATGTTAACTTGAGAGAAACTAAAACCTAAAACAAATAAGGCTATATTATACTTTTTATTTTTGTAGTTTAACTTGAATTTTACTTTGGTCCTTGCTATTTAAATTTGAACAATTTGATTTTTATACTTTGAGTCCAATTTTAATTAGTTCATTCCGTCCAAATTTCGATTAGTTTTTTCTACAGGTATATCTCAAGATATTGATAAATATCTTAAAATCGTAAATTTAACCTCCAACTTGAATAGAATAACCAAATTGAAATTGGACTTAAAGTAAATAGACTAAATTATTCAAATTGAAACAATAGAAACAAAAGTAAAATTTGAATCAAATTACAAGAGTTAAAAATGTAATTTACCTAATAAATAAGTAAATAAAATAACCTCTCACCCTTTTTTAAGTTTTATAACTATTGGCATAGTACACATGCACCTAATATAATTGCTTAGTAAAAATGTGTACCTAATAAAAATAAATAAATAAATAAAAGCTGTAAGGACTTTATTGGAAAAAATAAAACCTAATATGGCGGTAAATTGAAAAATACAAATGTGTATCTAGAAAATGTTTTGAAGTTTTTTAAAATCAAATAAAAACAAAAACTGAATATGTTCAACGTTTGGTGAAAATAGTCAACCCGAGGATGGCCCAAAATCTTAGCCCAAAGAAATCCAATTATGTAAGAAAGAGAACCCAATTTGAAGACCAATTTTATTTTTATTTTTTTGTCATTTTTTTTTTTTCAATTTCTAAAAAAAATGCATGCAATTTTGCCCTAATGTTTAAAATATTCCAGTGATAGGGGTCGGTTTATAGAAATCTATCTCCACCCTGGATCATATCGGGGTAGGAAAATCAAGGGTGATGGAAGCGGGCGGATGCGGGAAGGGAGGAAGGTTAATTTTGTAAGTTGAAAAATGAAAATATTAATCAAAATTATACATAATATAGTATATTATGAATACTAATTTATACTTAATGAAAATTATATTATATAAAATAGAAAATAAATGAATATTAAATATAATATTTTATTGTTTTACTTTGTTATAATAAAAATAATATATTATATATATTATATACATATAAATATATTTAATAAATATAATTGGGGCGAAATTTGGATGGAACGGAACGGGGAAATAAAATCCGTCCCCATCCCATTTCTTAATTGGATGGAGAAAATTTGTGCAGGACAAAACATGGGATGCAAGTGCGGAGCGAGGTAGGGAAAATGACCATTTTAAGGGTCTGTTTGGGATGTGGGTTGATTTTTTGACTTTTTATTTTTTTGACTATTTTAGGGGTGGTTTGGAATGTTCTAAATAAGTGTACCTTTTGACTTTCTATAAAAAAAAAAAATGTGTAGAAAAGTAGAGAAAATGGATAAAAAAATAGATAGGAAATATTGATAGATGCTGATTGATGTAACTCAAATAAGTATATGTATGCAAAAAAAAATGCACCTTTTTAATGCATATAGGGCTAAAAAACTTCATTTGAGATGGGCTTTTTAATTTTTTTGACTTTTATAAAAAATAAATAAAATAATTATGATTTAAATATGATACTTTATCTTACTAATTTTTTAACTTATTTTATTTTTTTTGATTATTTTAGTCCCGTAACTTCTTGCCAAACAAGTGCTAAGTGATAGGGATTAACTTATATATCTTCAAGCAAGTGGCTTTGTTGGATGTCATACTATCCATCTTTTCGGAGCGTAAAATACTATATATATTTTGTTTATTGGATATTTTTGTAATTAAATTTCTTCAAATGAATATTTTGTTTTTTTCATGAAATAAATATATATATTGCTATTCATACTCAAAAGTTAGATCTATTTTCTAAACCTAATAATGAGTCAAGAAAATAATTGGGTTGACATAGTACTGGATCTATAAAGTAGGTTTAAAAAATAAAATTATATAAATGATATGAAAACATTATTTGAGAAATGTAATTAAATATTATTCAAATGATTTTTTTTTTTTGGTTCATAAAATTATAAAAAAAAATATAAAAAAAAAAGATATGAAACTATTATTTGACAAACTGTGCTCTAAAATTCCTCTTTTTTAAGAAATAATTTTAAATCATATTTAAAATTTTTTAAATTGTTTTTAAACAAAAAAGAAAATGGGGGATTCTTAACATTTGTATTGGCCCTGAACATTCATATTTCTGGCCCCTAAAATAAATTGGGATGGGTTTATACCCATTGTTTTTCTTTTGGTACGACCGTTGCTAGCCTTAGAGAAATGATATATTTTTTAATTTGGAGTTCTAAAAAAGCACTAATAATATAAAAAATAAAAAAAAAAATCAAAATCAAAACATCACATCACATAAAATCCACACAACAATTAAAACTATTAAAACTCGTAATTTAGAACTCTTATGTTGTGTTTGGTTGGGAGATTTAGAAAGGGATTTAGAAAGGGAAATGGAAAAAGTATGTAAAATTAGGTGAAATAGAGGTATATTTATTCACATATTACCTAACTTTTTCTTTTTCTTTTCCAAATCCCTTCTCAAATCCTCCAACTAAACACAGTGTTAATCTTTTTTGCTAGCCTTAGGCACACCCCTTGGAAAACAGGTCATAGCACTTCATGTTTGGTCAAGGAAAATGATAAAAATATGAGATTGTACCGAAGTATCATTCGACATTAGTGCTTTCGGGAAATGAAAAACTAGAAAATAAATTGAGTCGTCTGGTCTCCCAACTATCTAAAGAAGGTGAATCAATAAAAAATTGTTCATGTCATTAATTTGAAACACCATATAGATAATGTCACACTGTACTTTTGGATTACGAAATAAGTATTATCCCAATTGACTTTGTATGAAAAAGGTAAAAATGACAATTTTTGACATGATATATTAACATGACATGAATTGAATGCTAAGTTTAGTGAGTTAGGGCTAGTTTTTGGCATGAATCCAAAAGCGACACCATACATGATTTTAAATAACAGTATTAAGCTATGTATCGATACATGATCATATATCGGACAGTGTTAGCCTACATATCAGTGGTTAGATTAGAAATTTAAAATTTTATTATGTATTTGCTGATATGATACCTAACGACTAATATTTAAAACCAATGAAAACAAAACAAATCAGATTGGTATTGAACCTAAATTTTACATAACTAACCATTTAAAGTTAATTGGTTAGCGATTCTTGGAGTTAGTTATGAACTATTTTATGACACATTATTTTTATTTTTTTGATGTGTTTATGCTTAAAAGAATGAATGAATTACTTACTTCCACACTTCTTTCCAACAGGTCTGTTCTTGATGTTGCACCTCTTCGGAATGGTAATGGCAATCCCGGGCTTGATACCGGCCTGTTTTGCCAGAGGCGACAGCAGGACGGCACAAAGGCATTTTGGGGCAGTCTTGATCAACGCACCAACTTTGGTGCAGCATGTTGGTGGAACTTTGGCCGCGGCATTCCCCGCAGCAGCCAAGCATGGGCTTAAACTGGCAGCCGCTGAGGGTACGGGAGTCTTCCCACACTCCCCAGCAGCCCTAACTACATGAACAAAAGCTTGTGAAATTAACAAATACAGTGTAATGGTAACAAGGGAAATTCTCATCTTAGATGCCATATTGATTAGGTGTCAATTGGACTTCTCTTCTAACACACTTTGTTTACTAGTACTACATTACACATGCATTATTTATACTATAGGACACTAGTGTGAAAGGGAGAAGAGTAGGGGTGCTTTTGGACTAGTGGGGTGGTTGGGTTGAGGAGAGGTGGAGGGAGTATGAGTTTTGTGCTCTTACCATATTCAACATGTAATGATTTACTTATTTTGGAATCATCCTAATGGGTATTGGGATGTTAGGATACACTCACAAGGTGACACATTAGATTTTGTGTGATAGGTAAATGTACCCTTCTTTCATCTGAAAAATATAAAATAAAAAGGTTTATAGGTTCTTTCTGAAATTGAAATAGGATAGGCTGTGGATATCTAAATTGTTTTCTTAATGATGTCGGCACAACTTTGTAATGGACTAATGATAAATTAGTATAAGATTTTGAATTTATTTAATGAATATGTTATATATGGAGATAATACGAGTCTCATGTCTATTAATTAGTGAATTCTACTACTTTTGAGGAGTTTAACTTCTCGTTTGACGAGTGGTGATTTTAGTCACAAAATTAAAAAGTTAATAAAAAAATTAAAGAGTCAACAACTTATATCAAAAAGTTAAAAATTATTTCTCTTTACTTGAAAAATAAAATGTTATCCCAAACGTATTAATTTTTTTACATCATATTTTAATCAAAAAAATTACTAAAAAAACATGTTCCCAAATGATTCCTCACAGCTTGAACTCTTGAATTTAAACTTAGTTATGAATCGTTTTTCTTTGAACTAAGCTGTGAATGGTTCACGCTTTAAAATTATAATCTGTAGTTATTTTTATTTTTGCATATTGGTTTCAAAGCATATAGGTCTTGTATGGTTTGTGTTTTAGAAAAAAATTTAGAAAAAATTCTCTACAAATAAATTTTCAAGAGTAATCAAACCAAATAAATTTTTTCAAAAAAAATCTTAAAATTTTGTTTGGTTACTTACTTTTCAAAATCACTCTCTCATACACATCAAATCAATCACTTTTTTTAAAAAACTCTCTCTCCAAAACAATTTCCCAAAATCATTTTTAAAAAAAGACAAACTAAACAAGTTTTCGTATTTTTTATCTCAAAAATTACTCTATAAATACAGACCAAACACACCTGTAATTTTTAAGGGAAGGAGAATACCATGTTTTACTTACAATCCTCTAATTCTAAGGCCTTGTTTGGAAATAGACTATTTTAGTAACTTTTTAGTTTTTTGGCTAAAATATGAGATAAAAAAAACTAGTTTGTTTGAGTATTTTTTGACCTTTTATAAAAAGATGTGTAAAAAGTAGAGAGAAAAGAGAATCTTTAACTTTTTAATATAAATTGTTGAGTTTTTAAATTTTTTAATAATTTTTTGACTTTTAAATTAAAACAATCACTTACCGAACGAGACCTAAATCTAAACAATAAATTTGAAATCTATAATTAGGGATTTGAATCTATGATTTTAAATTCATTCTCAAATCTAAATTCATGTATATCTGAACATAGCCTAGCTGTCATTACAGGTCACGTGATCAATCAACATCAAGTACAAAACCACAGTGATTGGCACAGATATTTTTCGAATTATTGAAATTGACTTCTGCACCATTAGTTTCCGTTATCTAACTAGCATAATTAGTCGTGCAATGCACGATTATAAGTAAATAATCAAAAATTAAGGTCAAGTTTGGAAAGATTAAATAAGTATATTTTTTAATTTTTTATGAAATATAGGTTGGATTTAGATTAAGTTTGAAGTGATGTGTTAGAGAGGTGATGTGACTTAAATAAGATGATGTGACTTAAATAGGATAGCGACTTTTTGACTTTTTAGATTTTTTTGAGGATGCCAAACTTGACCTTATGATTTAAAAAATTTATCTATAATATTTAATAAAAATAATTTAGAATTAATTAAATTTTATTTATTTTTATCACAGTTACATATAAAAGAATTATTTTTTTGATTCGTATGTCATTAATTGTGTTCTCTAAATTCTTAATAACAAATATATGTCATAATTTAAATCGTAAAAATTAAAAAAATGAATCACAAAAATTATATTTGTCTTATGCTATAAGATTTACGTAAAAATGAATTAGGATTCACTTGTAATATTAAATTTGGACTTAACATTTGATTTACACCAACTTATCTTTCACCCAATCATTAAAAATTGTCTTGTTCTATTTTCAACTTATATGAATCAGTTGACCAATCTATTTATTATATTAGTAAATAAATATTTGTAAATATTTTGTTATAATAAAAATAAAAAAACTATATATTTATGTTTAAAACAATTAAATGAATAGTTATATATATATATATATATATTTATGTATAAAAAAATTATTTAAGATGAAGCCACCTGTAGCTAGCTTTTCGTGCTCCTTTCGGATACGATAGCTCTATAGTTCAAACTCCCGTAATTCTGAATCTGATTTCACAAGTACAATGTGAAATAGATAAACACAAATGAGTCCAAATCCGGCAAATCTTGTGAAAAATTGATTTTGAATCAAAATGTCAAAAATAGACTGCTTTATCAGATTTCAGAGTCGTCACCTAAATGTTTTTGAAAAATTTAGAAAACCCGACACTCGTGCCAAAGGCCACTTATCCGTCATCACCAAAGTGTCTCTGCTCGGGAACTTAGGTACGAGAGGGGAATGTCATGAATTGAGCACCTTATTTACCCGATCAAAGATCGGCCTCTACTAATCATGATGTGATTCTTATATACAGTATATGCTGTTGTTTCGATTATTAGGCTAATTTTACTATGTGATGCACACAAGTATAAACTAATTTGCAAAAATTGGAACACTTTGATTTCATGTTTATTTGGAAATAGGTTTGAATATGTACCACTTGAAAAAGTGATATCATATGTACAGTAATCAAATTATCCCAATTTGAGCAATTTAGCTTTTATCCACAGGTATTTAAAAGATATATCATTTAAGCATTTAGCCTCATGGTATCATGCTTGACATGACAACATTAACACTCATGCAATATGCTAAAGCAATAAACGCTCACTTAGTACTCAACCGAGGCAAGCCAAAAGAAATAAAATAGTTAGAAAAATGCATGCTCTAATATGCAAGTGACTAATGCAACACATGCAAAGATGCAACTACTAGGCTCGGCTACTAGCATGGCATGTGAGTCAATTCAAAGCATGCGACAAAGCACGTATTCGAATAAGGAATTTGAAATTGACATTGATGAGCCGAAACCTTATGTATGCAAGACGAATGGATGCAAGTCATGAAAAATACTAATTAAAACATGATGCTCTATGCCATCTATCTTAAGCGAGTAAATAAAAGGAAGAAAGAAATGGAGGTTAGAAGACGTACACATTATTACATTTTTGCCCTCATACAAGAAGGTCCGAATGAATGTCCTAATCTAAGTTAATTATTACAACACAAAAATTAACTAGCTATTCTCAACACAAAAATTAACTAACTATTCTAACTAATTAATTAATTATGACACAAGAATTAACTAGCTATTTTAACTAATTAATTAGTTACAATTAAACTAACTAATTAGTTAAATATAGGTATATAGAAATCCACTACTAAACAATTAAACTAACTAATTAGTTAAATACGGAATTAATTAACCAAGTAATTAATTATTACAAATCCACTACTAAACATAATTTAACGAGCCTCGAGAAATGAGGAATGGCTCATGCATGAATGTGGATTTTCCACTCGAAAATGCCCTCTATTTTGGTTGCCAAAATGCTCCTGTTTTGCAGTCAGAAAATTGAAATGTTTTTTGTCTCAACCTCTGCTCTATTTTGCAAGAAAAATGACACTGCCTGGCTGAGAAGAGGTGGCCAGCTGGCTAGAAGAAGTGTTCGGCCGTACAGTAAGGTGGCCGACCAACCACTATTTTTTGTTACTGCCTTACTGCAACAGACAAGAAACATAGCACAAACAGAGTATTTTTAAGGGATGTTTGTCCACCTTGTCTCTCCTTATCAACAAACAGATCAAAGGTAGGGTAGGCTTGATTTGCAAGCCATCAATCGATATAAACTCATTGCGTGATGACTTATGAATCAAGGGATACAATCTCAATAAATGACAACGAAAGACTCGCAAAACCTCCTCCCTATCATGGAAGTGATCGGGGGAAGTGGTTGACCTTGACTATTGAACCATTTCATCGCTAACAAGTATGAAATG
Organism: Camellia japonica; assembly: GCA_030407325.1. Lineage (NCBI taxonomy): Eukaryota > Viridiplantae > Streptophyta > Magnoliopsida > Ericales > Theaceae > Camellia > Camellia japonica. The sequence goes on from JAPPVO010000007.1 coordinate 119,292,783, forward strand.
ACTCAAGACTCTAGGGGTTCAATTAATGTCCGATTGAATCCAAGTTGATTTTATTATCTTGTTCCATTTAACCCCAATTTTATTGTCTCTTTTTAATTACCTTTCCATTCCTTAGTTATTTAGTCCAAAAATGAAAGTTAAGTCCACTAAATGGAGAGGAGTGTTAAACAGGAAGTTGTTTTGGGCTTGAGAGAGAGGTAATGCTTGGTAATGAACCTTCGAAGAGATTAAACCATTTAGCATTAAAGGGTCTCTTTCTCAAGCTTAAATAACACTCGGTTGAAACAACTCTCAAAGAAATATAAAAAAAAAAAAAAAAGCCAAGAAAGGAAAGAGATTGCAGAGGTGATTACATGTGAACACAAGTGTGAAAAACATGAAATAAATGTTATCAACTCAAATAGGTTGGTGTTTAATGCCTAAAACACCAAACCTATAAGGACCATTACACTACAAGCCTACTAAACAAAGCATAAATGAAATAAACACATATCAACAGTCCTAAATTAGGCTAAAGCAATGCTGGAATTGAAGTAAAAAAAAAAAAAGTTAAAAGAGTAAGCTAAAATAATGGAGAATTTAAGCTAGTAAACAAGCCAAAGAAGGGGTGGCTAACCCCTCAATTTTTGGGACTTCAAAACAACATTTTTAGCCTCTGAAAAACTTTGAAATTCAATGATAAAAAGCTTAAAAAAAAGTTAAGGAAAAGATGGGAAACATAAGGGCAATGGCTTAGAAGACAAGGTTCAAAAAATGGTGATTAATCCCTCTACCTTTAATAGCCTTAAACCACAAGTTTTAATCCATAAACACAGTTGAAAAATAGCCCAAAAATAGTAGGAAAATATATGGAAGAAGTAGTGCAAAAGAGTTAGGAGTTATACCTCTTGAAGATGAGTGATCCTTTGAGTAATAAACCAACAATTTCCCACTCTCAAGAGCTGAAATTCAAGCTCACTAACCTCAGCAAAGAGACCTAAAAAATCTTGTTTAGGAAGTCTAGGTAAGGTGTGTATGGGTTCAAGGTAGAGAGAGAGAAATATTTTTCAAGAATTTTGCTTCACCAAATTTTTTTTAACCTAATTTTATGAGAGGGTCAAGTATATATAGAAAAACATGTTATTCCCTTGGAAATATCAGTATAGAAACAACTGGTGTGGAGACACTGGCACAGCTGGCAGCAAAATATATGTTCTACCGGAACAGTTGGCCGGCCGGCTACTACAGGGACGGCTGTACACTTCTTCTGGTCGGCCAACCACTAGTGGGTCTGCAGGCCTCTGGGTGGTCAGGCTTAAAAAAAAATATTGTTTTAGTCTAAAAATGGTGCAAGGTTTGTAGGCTTCTAAGACTCGAAACTAGGGCTTCTCATTTAGGAAATCGAACGTTTGGACTGCGTATAACTTCATCATTGGGTGATTAATCGGAGGCGCCCAAGTCTTAAGGGCGGTCAAAAATGGAGTGTCTACAGTTGCCCCTTTTTGACAGAGCTCGAAGTCATGAAATGACGTGAGTGAATGTCAAGGCCAAGAGACGACCCATTTTGACAAGGCCGTGAGACTTGGGCAGGCAAGCAAACAAGACATAATATTAAATTGGTTGAACTCAAAAGTTGCCTACGTATTCCTTTGCAATGAATCAAACCGGCATAGTTCAGGGGTTTAATGCAAATGATATGCACAAAAATATACTTGAAAGCTGGACTTACACGCTTCGTGTAGCCTGTTATTTTGAAAAACCATGATCATACAAGACAATGCAATGAGAAATAACAAAATGACCGCGTATGTAACAAGCTTAAATAAACATAGGTCCAATCGTGTTTCACACAGAAAGAAATAAGCAAATGGCAATTCCAAACACGTTTTATGTAAAAGGAAGAAATATGCAGTCTAATCACGTTGAAATTGTGAGAAAGAGAAAAATCGCTCAGGGTTATGTTTTCACACACCCTGAGATGCTCTAATCATGTTGAAATCGTGAGAAGAGGAAGAGAAAAACCGCTCAGGGTCTGCATGACCTAAGATACTTTAATCACGCTAAAATCGTGAGAAGAGGAAGAGAAAAATTGCTCAGTGTTATGCTTCCGCACACCCTGAGATGCTCTAATCATGCTAAAATCATGAGAAAGAGAAAAATCGCTTAGGGTTATGCTTCCGCACATCCGAAGATGCTCTAATCACGCTGAAATCGTGAGAAGATGAAGAGAAAAACTGCTCAGGGGCGTACTTCCGCACACCCTGAGATACTCTAATCACGCTGAAAATGTGAGAAGAGGTCTTGAGAAAACCGCTCAGGGTTACGTTCCCGCACACCCTAAGATAAATTCCAAACACGCTGAAATCGTGTGAAGAAGGAAGAACATTATAACCACGCTAAAATCGTGAGAAGAGGAAATGTGATGATACGATAAATGCAAAGAGTATGATGATCGTACAATAGATGCACATGAATGGTCTGACCGCGCGATAGATGCATATGCACGATGCGGTATGTGTGACAAGCAAATGTAATGGATGATGCTTAAAAAATACAGTAAGCCAGCAAAGCAGTGCTTTAGAAAGCACCTCACGACGTGAGTGGCGATGAACCGTTATACTCTAACGGGGATCTCCCTCTTGTGTTTCTCAAACTCTTACCCTCAACTCATAGTTCAAAGGACCTCAAATGCTGACAAGGGCTAACATCTGCATGTAGAAGCCACAGATGCTGCTTTTCTTCCTGATCATATTCACAACTTTCCCGACTCTCCAAAGGGATGACAGACTACGTTGGTTTAATATCTACAATTGAGGCGCACATACGCTACCTTAACATATGGGGCTGCCATATAGATTTCAAGCTGAGAATACACCTCTGAGTATTTAAACCAGACTTTAGTCTCGGAAATTCCAAACCTTTGTGTTTTAGGCATCGTCATTCGAACTCTAGTTTCCATTCTTGTAGTTGGTCTCCTAGGAACTCATTGCAAACACAACCAATATGCCTCTCGCAGGGAATGTTATTCAGGGAAAGCACTTTGATCGCCATTCTGACTTAAAGCAGGCTTGAGCTTGAGGTCGAGGTCGAGGTACACTCACACTTCGAAGAACTGACAAGGCCTGAGAAGGTGCACCCGGAACGTAATCTCAGAATTTTCTGAAGTTGAAACAAACTCAGATGCTCCAAATTTCTTTTTTTCTCTTTTGTTTTTGCAGTCAGGAACCTATGTAGCTTTAGATAGGTCCTTGTTCTATTACTCTCTCTTTTAACATGTGTTAGACCTTGCAGTTTATGAAAGAAAGAATCATGTTTTGCATGACATGTTGGGAATAGCACGACACTTTGAGCACAAAACGATTTATTATTTTTTTGAAATTGGAACTGAGAATGAGTTCTTAACCGGGTATTAAGCCTATGACTGACCAAAATCAAAACAGCTCAAGATAAACGACTCAAAAAAAAAAAAAGCAGACACAACACTCGAATGTTTGCTTTCCAATGGCGGGAGACCTCTCGTTTCACAGGGAGCCCACTGCTTCTCCAAGTATTGTTTCCCAACCTTTCTTATTTATGATTCTCACATCACTTTGGCACATAATCTCTTTTTCTCTGAAAAGCCCTTTCCTCACTTTTTCTCTCAGCGCACATTTCTTTATTCTTCAATCTCTCTTATTTTTTTTATCTCTTCCCAAGTGTGGTTGTTAGATAAGCTGAAAGTTGTGAGATTCTCGTTCTTTCACTCACAACTAGTGAGCTTTCCCATAGAGGAGTTGTGGTGCGACTGGACGTGTAGCAGATTTGTAACTGACATCGGTTGACGATACCCTTGGCTAGTTTAGACATGATCAGACCCGTCTAGATGAGAGGGTGGAATATCCTGCTCCATTTCCAGTTCGCGTTTCGTACTTGGCTCGATACTTCACTGCTTGGAGGACGAGAAAGCCTTTGGCCCCTACTATTAGCTTTAGTTGTGCCCTTTTTGGCGAGTGCGCTGACAACGGGAAAAAGACAGAAAACCTTACTCAATTATGCCCCTAGTTCATTATTTTGACAATTTTTTTTTTTTTTTTGGCTTTTTGCTAAAACAATTTTGACCAACATGAGAGTTAGATTGACATGCGTGTTCAACTTTCTTCTTTGAAATCATGTAAGTCAGGCTATGAGCACTAAATTTTTTTCTTTTTTAGGTCCAAGAAATGGTCCGATTTTGGAAAAATGGAACAATTTTTGAAAAAATTAGACAACTTCACTAAAAAATCTTCAGAAATTATTTTTGCAAATGGCCACTGCTCAAACAACATGGAATTAACTCTTGAGATGCATAACCTCAGATTTGAACTTGATTTGTCTTGCAGCTAAATCTTTTAACGAAATAGGACAACAGGATTTGAACGAAGATGAGCACGAAGATGAGCCAATTTGTACATGGATAGGATAGCCGAGTTGAATAAGGATAATCCATTCAATATGGATGAGACCAACAAGCCAAAAAATGGTTGGGGCCGAACTTCAGGATGAAATTGTCTACGTATCCCAAAAAGAGGAATTAGGCCTTACGTAGTTCTTGGGTTAAGGTGTACTCGAGTATTAACACTTTCCTTTTACGCTCTAACTTTTTGCCAAGGCTGCCCTTTCGGGTTTTCAACCTTGCGAGCTCCATTTTTTCCTCGTCATTTTATTTTATTTCATTTTTTCATTTTTGTTATTTTCTTTTTTTCTTGCTCTAACTTTTTCCTGGGTAGCCCTTCCGGGTTTTCAGCTCAGCGAGCCTCTCAAAGACAGAAAAAAGTTTAACTTGTCCATGTTGATCGATTGTAAGATCTCTAGGCTATTTAAATCCCCGAGAATGGCTGTTATTCCTGACCAAATAGTATTGATGATGTAAGGGCCCATCCAATTGAGTCTGAATTTGCCCCTAATGTCGTGGATATGAACTCAATTGTCTTTTAGCAATAAATTTTCTTCTTTCAGATTTTGGGATTGGGCTTTCTTGTCGATCTCCATTGGCTTGAGAAATGACCCAGTTTTGAATCTTTGAGCATATTTGACCTTTTTTGCTCTTAGTTCAAAGGCTGCTTTTCATCCAGCTATGCAAGCTTCCTTTGATAACAAACGACCTTATTGCCCCTAGTTCAAGAATTGCTTCTAATTCGGCCGTGCAAGCCTCATATTGTGGTTGACCATTAAACACTCTAAATCAAGGTTCAAGGTTCGGAAGCAAATGAGTAGGGTCTTAATGCTGAGAGTGAGCCTATGTTGTGTAATCTCAAGATCAATTCTATGCACGTCTTCGTAGGACCATGCAAAACATTTTTTGAAATCTTTTAATAAAGCGACTAGTCACTCGGGCTCCTCTAAAGACAATGTAGAACCAATCTGAATCAAGCAAGGATCCTTCTCAGTACTCACATAAACAGACTTGATCTCATTCATTAAGGGCTTAGCATGCCTCTCTTCTTCTCAGTCGATCAAATTTTTGCAAATCCCGAGAAATTCCTTCCTCTTTGTTTTCATTACAGTTTGGAAATAATTTTGAAAAACTTTGGTCAATGCAATGATTTAAAGGCACAGAGAAGTGGGTAAAAATTACTGTCGTTTCATTCTGAATTTTGGCTCAACTGGCTTAATGATAGAAACAGACTCAAAAGAAAGAGTGAAAAGAAAAACACAAAACAAAAAAGTGATGTTCGAGTTAACCCCCGAAATCACCAAAACAAGACTGACTCAACACCCAATTGAGAAAGTAAAATAACAACATTTTCAATTTGCCACAAAACAGTGCGTGCCATCCACCATGCTTGGAGTAAAATGAGCGCCATCAACAGGCAGTTCATTCCCGATCAAAGTACTAGTCACATTATCTCCTAAGTTCATCCAGTGCCGATAGACTTTATTGGACCCGGTGGAGTGATGACCTTGTTGTCAATCAAATCTTGTACTTCATAGCGAATGTGAAAACAGTAGTCAGTGTCATGGCCGGTTTGTTGATGGAAGGTGCAGTACTTGGCAGCATTATACTTGGCTGGAAGGGGATCAGAGAGAGGCTGAAGGTCAAGAGGTTTGAGATGGCCTTGTCCTATGAGGATTTGGAGAGCTTTGGATAAGGTCATGAAAAGGGAATTGTAGGTGCGGCTACCAGTCCTGCAAGGATTGGAGGGTGTTGACTGGGTTTGATGATCTCTTACGGATGTAAGACTGGAGCTAGAAGGGGTGTTTCTGGTTAGGCATCCTTTTTCATTGTTTAGCTCCAAATTTAAAATGCCTCCAACCTGAACGACAAAAATGTCATCCACAGTTTTTGCAACAACTGCAAGCACTTGCTGTTTGTTCAACACCTTGGCCTTCAAAATCTCGATAGCCTATTGAAGATGTGCATAAAGATCAATACTTGCCCTGGCCTTGTTCTGGCCCCTTGCTTCAGCTTTGCCAAGAGATTAGGTGGTTATGTCGAGGTGAGGCCCAGTTGTTGTTGACATGTCATCACCCAGACTTGAGATAGGTTCAGGTTAGCCTTTTTCAAATATAGCTCATCCAAAGATTGAGGAGCTTTTTGACATGAAACTTTTGGCGTGTGATGTGGTCGATGATGGAGCCAAAATCCCAAAGGCTAAATTTGCCACAACTCTCTAAAGATCTTCAATCATGCTCAATAGCTCAGAAGTAGTGGGTTTGACCATTGGTGCTTATGGTGTATTTGAACCAACTTGGTCTTGATGAATTGGTTGGACTGGGCGCTTTGGAGTAGGTTAGACTGGACTTGGCCTATTGTAGAGTTCAAGTTTTGGGGTTTGAAATGATTGGGGTTCAAGTGCATCCATCATACACAAGTCTGTGCTTTCTGGAATGAACACCTCAGGCTTGAGTAAACGGGGCGGGGTGATATATATGCTGGGGTTGTAGGTGGATGGTAGTGTCTGGATTAGGTTGAGGTGTGAAGGTAATGGGTTAGGGGTGGCCTGAGGTCTTTTTGGTGGAGCTATGATCTCTTCGTTAATAAGATCCTGAATCTTATGACGGAGGCGGATGCAAAGGTTTGTATCATGATTTGGTTGTTGATGACAAGTATAGTGTTTAGCCGGGTCATATCTTGGTGGAAGAGGATTTGGAAGGGGGCGGGGTTTTAGGAGCTCTAGGTGCCATTTTTCTAGCAAAACTTTCAAAGCTTGAAAGAGAGCCATGTAAAGAGGATGGAAATTTTGGGCTTGAGGCTGAGTTGATGTGGTTGGTTTTTGGCTATTATAAGGAAAATGGTTTTTTATGGAAGTGGTGACAGTGTTTACTTATGAGCATTTTGCAGCTGTGCTACCACTGGTAGTAGTATTGGAACTGTGAACAACATTCTTCCTCATAGGCTCATTACCTTCCACAATGATCCCTTGTCTGATGGAATCCTTAATTTGAACCCTAATTTCATGGAGGTCCTTAAAATTGAATAGTGGGAGGACTACTATTTTCTGCAATAGGATTTCCTGCAGGTTTCTAACAATTATACGAACTTGTTCTTTCTCTGGAGGCCTGTTTGCCATGATAGCCGCCTTTGCCCTCCGTCGAGTAACAAACTCTAAGAAACCCTCCTTCAGTTCCTGACGCGTTGCCTCAAGATCACGAGTTGTGACATCAATTTGCGTGTTGTAGGAATATTAGGTAGCAAAGGATTCATCCAACACTTATCAGCTCTGTTTCACAGAGTCCTCCAATTTAGCATACTAGATGGCAACTATTTCAGACATAGTCCTGTCGAATAGCGACAGTTTCTGAATTCTGGTCAAACGTATTGGTCGTAGGATATCTGAAAACAGACGTAGATGCACCATTGGATCTCTAGAGCCATCAAAACGGTCAACATGCGGCAAAAAGACCTAAAAAATCTTGTTTAGGAAGTCTAGCTAAGGCGTGTATGGATTGCAAGATAAAGAGAGAAATATTTTTCCAAGAATTTTGCTTCACCAAAATTTTTCTAACCTAATTTTATGAGAGGGTCAAGTATATATAGAAAAACATGTTATTCTCTCAAAAAGATTAGTATAGAAACCGCTGGTGTAGTACATGCACCTGTGGAGACAGCTGGCACAGTTGGCAGCAAAATATCTGTTCTACTAGAATAGTTGGTCGGTCGGCCACTAGTGGGTCTGCAGGCCTCTAGATGGCTAGGCTTAAAAATAAAAAATAAAAAAATTGTTTTGGTCCAAAAATGGTGCAAGGTTTGCAGGCTTCTAAGACTCAAAACTAGGACTTCCCGCTGAGAAAATCGAGCGTTTGGACAGCGTATAACTTCATCATTGAGTGATCAATCGGAGGTGCTCAAGTCTTAAGGGCGGTCAAAAATGGGGTGTCTACACCACTCTAAATTGTAGGTCATATTCTAGTCCTAATAAATTTAAATTTTATATTTAAATTATATCATAGTTTATCAGTTCGTGACTGATATGAGCTAATTTGGGGGGTTCTAATATTAGATTAAACACTAAAAAATAGTCAAGAAAATTTAATTCAAGTCGATTTTTTTGCCAATAATTCTTGATTTAAGCCTAGTCATTAGAGAATCGTCTAGTTTATGCCCAATCCATGAGTTAGTAGACCGACCTATTTATTTAATTTTTAATTAGTAAATATATTTTTTTTAAAAATTTATAACAAAAATAGGAAATATGTGCATATTTGTTTGGCATATTTATTAACAATTTCAAAATTAATTAAGAAATTATGTACTTATTCTTAAAAGGATAAATTACATTGGTTATCCCTATATTTTAACTCTTGTGTTATTTTTGTCCTTGCAATTTTAATTTGCTCAATTTTGACCCTAAATTTATAATTTTGTCCCAATTTGATCCAATTGTTATAATTGCTAGTTTTTTTCCCTTTTTTTTTTTTTTTTGAAAATACACACATGAGTAGCATTTGTTATACTTTTATAGACAAAATTATAAATTTGTTCAACTCAATAAGTTAATTTCAACCAACTCAATAATTAGTTTCTTTCAAAAATCTTAACCGACATTATCAATTGGACAAAATTAATACAAAATCTAAAATTAGGGATAAAAATAAAATTAATTAAAATTACAGAGACCAAATTAACACAAGAGATAAAATGCGGAGACTATCGATATAATTTACCCTTCTTAAAATATGTCTAATATTGATTGTATCAATATTAAGATATATTTATATCTAAAAAACTATTTAAGATCAGATCATACTAGAACCTAAAGAAAAAATTAATGGCTTATTAAAAATATTTAATAATTATAAATTCAAATTTGATTAATTTTTCATTTAAATTTTTTCATAGAATTAGATTGTTTGATAATTTTAATTTATAGTTCCAATTTTTCCTTGTATTTTTTTTAAATATTTTAAAATTATATATAATTATAATTTTTTTTTGAAATTTTCTTTTCAATCTCAAATTAGTTATAACTTGAATTTGGTTAAAATTTATTTTTGACTTCTCATCTACAAAAACTAACAATAAACATAAATTAATTTTTTAAACATTGTAAAAAGGTAAATAAAGAAATATATTATCAATAATAATAATAACAAAACATATTTTTATTTATCATGTGACGTCTCACCACTGCATTGATAATAGACATTAATAATAAAATTCATTACGATAATACAACAATAATGTATCAAATGATAAGTAACATGTGATCACAATAATTTTTGATAGTACTCCCAAAATTAATATAAAGACACAATATATTATCCATATTCAATTTTTATATGGTAAAATTCACATTTATCTCAACCATACATTGTTTCTAAATCAATTTATCACCCAACTATCTATTATTCTCTTAATATTCACCTTTTCAAAATCCACCCAAACAATGCTCTGGTCGAGCTCATCATCACCCCTGTTGTTACTATGCTCACCACTTCCACTAACCATTATGTAACTCCAGTTTAATGTTTTATCTTTGTAAATATAAAAAGACAATATTGTGAAAATAGAAAGGTATCGTTAGAGTTTTAAAGAGTTTCAATTTTTTTTTAAATCCATAAATTATGGAATAGTGTTCATTATTTAAAATTTTATTACTGATCGGTAAGTCAATTAAATGTTTTAAATTTTTTATCAATAAAAAATTTGAAAATTTTGTTTAAGAAATTTAAAAAATGGCCAAATCATAAAGAACAATATAAGACGCCTTATTCTAAAATAAAAAAAAAATAAAAAAAAGAAACTCATAACAATATTATCAATTCACATATATCAAAAGAAATAATAACAACAATATAAAAAATACACAAACATCTACCAAAAAAAAAAAACTTCTAATCAACTCCCAAAACAAATATAGTTAATAGATATATATTTATTATCAATTTAGTTGGAAAAAAAATACATTGGAAAAAAAAAGTCATATAGAGAAAAAAATAAAATAAAATAAAATACTCACACGAAAATATAAATTTAAAAAAAAATCACAAACAAACAAACTTGAAATAAGTTTGGACTATCGGCAAAGAGAGAGAATAACTATTGCATCATTACATTTGGGAAGGAGTTGGCCGGGCTGGAAAAAAAATCAAATATTGAGTATTTTAAAGAGAGAATTGTATTGAATTTTTAATTTGATTGGGTTTTTAAAATTTTAGATTTACATTATTTTCGAAAAAGGTGAGAGTGGGATGAAGGTGGCTTACCATATTATTTTGAATTTTGAAATTCAAAATCATAGATAATTAGTTTCTTTATTTTTTTTTAATTTGAATTGTTTTAGTCAACATTATTTTTGAAAAGAGTGAAGGTGACTTATCATATTGTTTTGAATTTTAAAATTCAAAATTGTAGATAATTAGAACTTTTTTTGTTTTTGAATTTTTGACTTGAGGAACTAACCAGTAGAATTTTTTTTTATTTCTTTAAAAATTAACAAATTAACAAAATTAGTTTGAGAGTTTGGAGGTTCCACAATCATTGTTCTTAAAAAGACCATTTTCCTTATATATATATATATATATAGATATGCCACTCATTTTCAGTGGATTCACTGTTCAATTGTGACACTGATGAATGAGAAAGTCTAGGTGCTCAGAAAATAAAATCAGAAAATGAATTAAAAAGATAAATTAAAGGTTCATATTTGAAGTTGTTATAATGGGCATAGCATGAGTGAATTTCGGCCATTAATTGTTAATTTAGGATAATATTATGAGTTTGTTTATTTTTATTTATTTTTATTTTTTTCTGGATTTGTAAACCACCGTTGATGAATAATGTCTTGGTCTCTTGTTATTAGGTTCTTCCTGTGGGGGCAAACTCAAAATATATATATATATATATATATGATGCGGAGAGCACCCTCAAGGATAAGGGAGACTCTTAGGATTCACCTTTATTTGTTAAATTGGGAGAAGTTAGCCGATTCACTTAAACCGTCGGACTTCTACTACTAATGATAAGGGATTCGAACTCTAATCAGTAAGGAAATGAGCAAACTCCCTTACTAATTAGGATGGCCCCTTAGTGGTCAGGCAAATTCAAATTCATCAAAACAAAATCATATTTTGGCTTGATCAAAGATATACAATCCTACAATCAAGTAATTATTGATTTCTGATTAACTTTATTTTTGGTATGAACAATGTAATCCAGAAGTATTGAATAATTTTCATGATCCTCATTGTTTAAAGGGCAAAGTTTATCAAGTATTCATCTATTTCACTCAAAAATAACAAGTTATACACCATCATGAACAATATCAAACTCAAAAATCTTCAACAAACCAAAACAAGAAAAGCAATTTTAGTAGTTGCATATAATTTGCCAGAAAAAGGCAAACATGACCATTGACAATTAGTGATTAACCAAAATTTAAATAAATAAAAAAAAAGGAAAAAAAAAAGGGAAGAAACTTTCAAAAACTCTGTAAAACATGTCAAGACCCTCAATGGCACATCAAATTAATTAGTACTAGCAAATCACTTGTGTTTTCCTAGCCAAGACAAATTTCTTCCAAACATCAGTGATCTCCCTCTGCGTCTGCAATGCGGTTTTCTTCACCACAGTCCCATTCTTCCCGTTCTCTTCCATCTTGGCACTTATTTTTGAAGATAGAGCATCGAGCTCATGGAGCACCTTGCAGATGTCGAACACCAAGCGCTCTGCTAGGGTTCGTGAGAAGTCTTCTCTAATGACAACACGGAGAACTGTCACATGTTGTGCATCAGCTGGCATAGTGTACGCTGGCACGATCCAACCAAACCTTCGCAACATGTCAGAGACCTCAAACTCGTTGTAACGGCTGTTGTCTTTTAGAGAGAAGGCGACAAGAGGAACACCAATGTCCTTGGACACAATGTTGAAGCGCCCGGTCTTCTCTAGTCCTTGTTTCAACACAACCGCATTCTGACGACAATTCTCCATTACATTTTGGTATCCCTGGTTGACACAAGTTGTTAATTCTATGAACATATAGTTTGGTTTTGTTTGATTTATGTTGTATGCAATTTTGTGATAGAGTTGTCTCACCTCAAAACCCAAGCGGATGAGTTGATAGTACTGGCAATAATTTGACTTGAACCTGCATTAGGCATGTACAAGTTTTAGATCATGCTTCATTGTTCAACAAAAAAAAAAATTTATCTCTATAACACAAATATGGTACATATATTGATACTGGTATGCCCATATGACAAAACTTAAAAAAGAAGTAAGATATGGTTCAACCGGACTATATATTTTTATAATTTATAGCATTTCGTTAAAATTGTAATAATTATAAATCAAATGCAAAAAATAGTTAATAATATACAAATTAGAGTTTAATGCCGACCAACAAAGAGAGATTTAGTGAGAGATTCAATCTATTAAGACTAAAGAGGATCCAAAGTGCTCTCTCGAATTTGTGATATTTACAAAAGTGCCTTTTATTTTTAAAAAATAGACACAATATATTTATTTCAATACCCAACATTTAAAAAAAAAATTACATTTGTATTTCGACATACCCTCAAAAGAACCCCAATGTACCCATTCCATATTCAATATTCAATTCTTTATAATAAAAAAAATAATAACAAATACATATTTTGCTTACCCTATATGCATTCTGTTGTACTAGTACACATATCTCATACTTTTATGTCATAATTTTTAAAGTAATTTTGTACTTCATAGATGGCTATAAATTGAAGCTTGGGAGAGGTTTTAGTTTTACTTGCCTTTGGAGAAATTGAGGGTGAAGGTAGGTTGGTCAGCTCCAAGGTAGTTAATGTGGAAGATGAGCTCATCAGGCAAGTCCTGTTTGGTTCTCCAGATAACCCACCCAATTCCGGCATAGACAAGCCCATACTTATGACCACTCACGTTAATGCTCTTCACTAATGGAAGCCTGAAATCCCACTCAAGCTCTGGATATATGAATGGTGCTATGAATCCACCACTAGCTGCATCTACATGAATTGGTGTATCCCATCTGCAAATTTTCAAAACAGGGCTTAGCATAGATTTCAAATAACTGGACCATTACCATATATGTAACATCTTAAACATCATGGGTTCACATTACAGAAATAATTTTTTTCCACGCAGTGGTAAGACATTCTTCCTACATTAGAGGTGGGAATATTTGATATGAAACATAACATGACACAAACCATGCACGGAGTTAGTTGGTTAGGGATTGACCATTTTTTTGCATGAATCTGATTATGACACATACCACAATAAATAAATGGGTCAGGTCAGACACGGATAACCCATTTAACAAAGTATTAGTTATACATTTTAATGTTAGATTTTTTAGGAGTGCCATATATTTAAATCTCTTATGTAATCCCATTCAGTTAAATAAAAATAAGAAAGTATATGAAAAATAAAATTTTGGAATCAATGTAGTCCTTTTGTTCTCTATTTGAGATAGTTTGATATTTTCAATTACTATTTTGAAGCCAATAAAAATAAAATAAAAAAACAAAAAAGATAGTTTATAAGAATTGGATAAATGGAGTTGAGTTATGAATAACATTATCTAGTAGAGATTATTTCATAAAATTTAACTTTTGAGGAAAAAATAACCTTTAAATTCTTACAAAGTTTCCACTTAAAAATTTTTTAATTCAAATTTAACTTCAAATTCAAACCCCGCGGTGATGACAACAATCTCATGCACTGAACTGTTATTTTTTATATATGTATGAACTAAGTAAGAAGTAGTGATATCATACCCAGTTTGCTTGTTCTTTTCAATCAAAAGATCATTCAAGAGCTTGACATCTTCAAATTCACCATTGAGAGTTGAGCCCAAAATAGCAGCAACACAGATGGTATTTTCATCAACAAGCTCAACAGCTTTGACTGGGTCCATTACATAGTAGCCTTCTCTCAGCTTTACTTCCTTCAACTCCACTTCAAAGTAGTTTGCAAATTTTTCCCAGCAAACCTACATTGACCAAACCCAAATACAAAAGCAAAGTAGCCAAGTCAATTAACCATTACATGATTTTCAATGATTCATAATTTTAGCATAGGAAATTTTGTGGAACAAAAATACATTTTGTATTCCTTTTCTTTCTTTTTCAGAAGGAAATGAGGAAAAGTCAAATGTTAGGTTGGTGTTGATAGATTAGGGTTCATAGGGTATGGCATCATTTGTTTTGGGGTGGCCTCAATGAAAATGAGAAATGGAATTTTAAACTGTTAATTTATCTCTTAGAATTCAAACTTGGAATTTCGCATATCAGAGTTATAGGTCTAGTAGTGCAACACCCAAAATAACCTGTGTCAGTTTTTTTCTCTTTTTTTTTTTTTTGGTCAAGAATTCAAGATCATGAGCTATCAAGCCTAAGCTTGATTGTGTTTTAAATGTGGCCCATGCTCTATTCAAAATAAATTTTCACCACACAGTATACTTTTTTTTTTTTTTTTTGTGTGTGTGTGTATTTAGCATTATTGCTCCCATTATGAGTGTGTCCATAGCAGGATTTTTTATTTTTTATGTCAAAAATTGGAGGAGAATTTGGAGAATATGGAAAGAGTGTGTGACATACCTGAACATTGGCTCCGGTGACAATGTTGGGCTTGTCAAAGGGCAAGCCCTGGGCTTTTCTCTTGTTTTGCCACTTCCTCTTGAAAGCAAGGCCGGCCAACATTATGGCCTCCGATGACCCGACCGTGCCGACGCCAACAGCGGCCTCCGATTCTCCCAGTGGTGCATTAAACAGATGTGCTATCATATTCACGCACCGGTTCTGCATTATAAAAAAAAAAAGAAAAAAAAAGAAAAAGAAAAAAGGAAGGAAGTTAGCCAACCATTTCATTTGTTAGCCTAGCCTGGTCAAAAACAACTTTTGTCAAAATCAAAAAGTTAAGGAAATGTCTTTGGTTGTCTTTAAATTTTTTTAAAAAAAATATTTTCCGGACTTAAGAATCTGTTTTGTCAAAAAATTAACTAGCATCTCATTGTTATTCAACTTGAAAACAAAAACACCCCTGAGGGTGACTTAAGTGGTTAGGGATCGGCTCAAAAACGCTTTTGTCTGGGTTCGATTCTCCATCGCCCCTCAGTGTGGTGCCTTTATACATTGCCTCAAGCAATGTCTTAGTCCGGGGATGGGGACTCACGAAGCTTGCGCAACCCCTTCTTTTCTATTACCCAAAAAAAAGAAGAAAAAAAAAATTGAAACGGAAAACCCATCTTTTGATTGAACTTGGTCAAAATCTGGGAATTTGTATGACACTTTGGTCATAATTTTCTTGTACTGCTATTCACTACAATAAATTAAGATTTTAAAAATAAAAATTAAGAACAAAATCAATTTATTTGAACAAAATATTTTAATTGTGAAAAGTATTATTATTGTATTTTTAGCAACGAAATTAAACATTTAGTGTTAGATTACTATCTTTTGAGACTAAAATTTTTGTATTTATTAGCGACATTTTTAAAATTTGGTCTCAATGAATTAGTCATCAAATGTTTTTTACAACAAATTTTATTTTAGGGACAAAAAAATTTAATATTTAAAACTTTTATATATGGTAGTGATTTAGTATTTACATAAAAAAAAACAAAAAAAATCATTTTTAGATTGTATTAGAATAGAAGGCCGTAAAACTAAAAAAAATATTACTAATTTAGGAAAAAGTATCAAAAGTTAAAAAAGAAATGATAAATTATAAATACACCCTTAAAATTTACTTAAAATATAAATTGTCCCTGCAATTTTGAAAAATATGTCTTACCCTTTCAAGTTTATAATCGCATAACAAATAACTTATTTTATTAAGGCGTCGTTTGGCAAGTGATTTTTTTGTTAACAAATCACTAAAAAAATCAAAAAGTCAATAACTCATACCAAAAAATTAAAGATTCCATTTTCTCTCTACTTTTTGCACATCTTTTCGTAAAAGTCAAAAAATTATCAATCAAAAAATCATCACAAACATACTATTTTTTTTACATCACATTTTAGAACCTGTTCCCAAACGAGACCAATCAATTAATAACTTTTAATAATTTTATTATTTATATAAAAGGGTAATTAAAAAAATTATTTTTTTTATTATCCTATTAAATTTTGATAAGCATTCATAATTTTTAAATCACAAACAGGATGGATTTGTAATTAGTCAAAAAGAAAAAGTGAAAGTAGGTGGGAAATGGAGAGAGAGAGAGAGAGAGAGAAGAGAGAGAGGAGATGCCTGAAGCTCGGTGGTAACAGGGTACTCATCCATGTCGACATAGTTCTTGTTTATTGCATCCATCATTAGTTTGTCGCACTCTGGCTCCATCCACGTCGTCACAAACGATGCCAAGTTCAACCTCGGATTCCCATCTAGCATCAACTCGTCGTTTATTATCTGGTACGCCGCTTCCTTTGGTATCGAGTTCTCCGCCATTTTAAACCTACACACACCGTTAGTTAGTGGTGCTTGATAAATCATTATTTTAATTAATTTTTCACAAAAAATAATGTATATATAAATACAGAGAGAGAAACATGATTGAATGTTTTGATTTTTGAGTCAAAAAGTCAACACCCAATTAGCCATTCTTTACCATCTAATCTCTCAAAGACTAGTTACAATACACCCGCACCCACATGATTATGGGTTACAAAAATTAAATAAAATTGGAAAAGAAAATGATATGACCAAATTAAAATTTATTATTTAAAATAAAATATTCATTAAATAATATTTAATTATAAATTAATTATTACAAAAAAATGTGCTACGAGATTATAGGTGTATTTGATGCTTTTGTGGTGTTTTAAAAAGTTGGTATAAAGTTAATTTTTTGACTTTTTTTATATTTTTTTGTGTTAAAAAAATTGATTTTTTTGTTAACTTTTTTAGCTAAAAAAATTTTATAAACCAAAAAATTGGCTTTTTACTATGTGTCCAAAACACCCCTCTATTTTGTTGAAGCTTTGTGTAAATTTTAAAAATATATTTTTTCGGTGATTTTAAGCATCGCTGATGTTTGGAATTAAAACATAAGAAAATACATGTTTTATAAATAAATAAATAAATACTTAAAAAATGAGATTTAACAAAATTACATAGTTTAAGGTCCCGTTTGGGAACATGTTAATTTAGTAATTTTTTGACTATTTGACTAAAATATGAGCTAAAAAAAATTAGTATGTTTGGGATAACTTTTTGGCTTTTTACGAAAAGATGTGTAAAAAGTAGAGAGAAAAGAGAATATTTGACTTTTTGGTATGAATTGTTAACTTTTTGACTAATTTAGTAACTTTTTGAATTTTTTGACTAAAAGGGAGAGTTCCGAAACGAGACCTAAATACCATTAATGTAATAAAAAACATTATGGGTGTTACAGGGTACCTAGGAAGAGAAGTGCGAACATAGCGAGAGGCGAAAGTGGAATGGACAGAGATATCTGATTCTGAAGCAGTCTTTGAGAGAACCATGGTTTGGTTTATGATCAAACGATCAGTATTTAGAGAGACAAACTCGAGAGAGACGATCGATATTTAGAGAGAGAGAGAGAGAGAGAGAGAGAGAGAGAGAGATTGATGATGGGTTGGAGTTGTTGCTTTGTGAAGAGGAGAATGAGGGTTATGGTATTTATAAGGGAAAGGGAGGTAACGGTGAATTGCTGTGCAATGCATCCCATATATAAATATTTTCCTACATATTATTGTATAGATAATAAAATAAGTGAGAACAAGGAAGGTGAGTAGAGACCAATGTTTCCAAGCCCCCTTTCGGTTGGTAAAAGAATCAATACACATGACAGAGAAAGAGGACGATTTGAATTGACCAAGTTATTTTAATCAAATGACAGTCAAAAAGGCAAATACATATATATGCAGATCTTTTTTCTAGTTGACAAAAAAAAGTGAACTGAACAGTATTATTAGGTTCATGAAACTTATTATGTGTCATATTTTAATAATTTAAATTGTTTAATATATAGAACTTGTTCAATATTTATTTTTATAAAAAATCATGTTTATTGAATATTGATTTTGTTGTGGAAATTGGAAAAATAAATTCTTTGAAATAATTTTACATAATAATGATATTAAAAAAAAAAACAGATTCTGAAAATAGGCTTTATACAATTTGATAAAATTATATCTATATAATAAGATAGGAGGGTTTTTGAAAATATATAAAATGTATCAGAGATACATTTAATTTCAAAGGCTCAAATCAACTCTAACAAACATCAATGGTTCAAATCAATAGATGATTCCCGCCCAAACAATTTCCCCCACCTTTCCACCTACCCACGTCTCCTCCCCACCTTTCTTCTTTATCTCTCTCTCCCTCTCTGTTCTTCTTCTGGATCAGTTGAAATCTGATCTAGGTTGAAGAAGAAAAAGCAAAAGAGAACAATCGCAGGGGAGAGCAAGAGAGAAGAAGCAACGAAATTGCAGGGGAGATCAATCTTGAAGTTGGCTAGGGTTTCCGATTGAGCAAAAGAGAAGAAGCAGCTGTCAAACTCACCGAGTTGGCTCCTCGGTTCCCTACCACCAACTTCACTACCACTACTACATCGACGCCACCGTCTTTTTCTCCTCCCTCATCATCTTCTCTTTCTCTCTCTGCTTCGAACCCCCATGGGAGCTCTCTGGTGCCCCTCTCTCTCTCTCTATATATATAGATATATATATGCTTCAAGTTTTTTATTTTTAATTTTAGATGGATAAATTGTTGTTTGTTGGTGGAAGGTTATCAAAGAGACAACTGATTTTTTAAATTGTAGCTCCTCACATTTTAAATTGTAGCCAATTCAAACGTTATCAAAGAGATAGCTTTTTTCTTGGTTAGTAAATCTTTCTCTTTCTCTCTTTATATGGATGTGTCTGTTAATATTTTTGTGATATATCATAGTTTCTTGGGTGGAAGCCACATTGATGAACTTTGATAACTCCTTTTGGCCCTAAATAAAAATTGACATTGTAACTGTGTACTGAAATATGATTCAAGTTTTTTATTTTTAATTTTAGTTGGATAAATTGTTGTTTATTGGTGGAAGGCTATCAAAGAGATAGCTGATTTTTTAGATTGCAGCTCCTCACATTGTGAAGCTGAAGATATCCATGTTATAGCCAATTCAAAGGTTATCAAACAAATATCTTTTTTCTTGGTTTGTAAATATTTCTCTTTCTCTCTTTAAATAGAAATTGACGTTGTAACTGTGTACTGGAATGTATATATTGAAATTTCTGATTGTAGGGGCGAAGTTTCAAGATCAAAAAATGTACCCATGTGTGCTCCCTACCACAGTTAGAGGGACTGTGTGTACTGAAATTTCTCTCATGAGTTGGCATATCTAAGTTTATACTTCAAAGAAATGTACCCATGTGTGCTCCCTCACTCTAAAACTCATTAATGTACTGATGGTTGCTGATTTTGTTTTCAAGTGCTAAACTTTTTCTGTGTTTTCGTTCTCTTCTTCTTATTTTATTATTTTTTTTATAACTTTGTTTTCAACTCCATGAGGAGTTATCTTTGTTTGCTGCAACATTGTCATCTAATTGTGATGGTATAATAGATTTTACTTGCAAGAGTGATTGTGTTTTTCATGTTAAAAAATTGTAACTCACAATGGAGGGTTGAAACAGTGATTGTATTTTATTTTATTTTTTGATCAGAGTGATTATGATTAATTGCTATTTACTGTCTGTTGATGGGAATCTTATATAATGGTCTTTCTAGCATGATTATTAGTAGCTGATTGGTGTGCTTGGTTTAGTGTGTAGTATTTTCTTTTCATTTATTTATTTTTTTGGGAGGGGGGGGGTGTCCCTAGCAAGAGTGCTTGGTTTGTTTTTCTATATGCTCATAGAAATTATTTTTGTGCTCTTTTGGCACTCATATTTGCGAGTTGTGATGTCACATTTGTTTGGTTACTTATTGGTAGTTGTAAAGAAGTAATCTCACTGTAAAGAGATGGAGGCTTCCCTTCCCTTGCATTGTAAAAGGGAAAGGTGAGAGAAATGGATAAAAAATTTAGCTTATATTTCATTGACATTTCCCTTACCCTTTTTTGTTTTTGTTTTTGTTTTTTTTTTTTTCAAATTCCTATCCAAATCCATGATCTGTACTCTCATTTGGAACATATGATTTTGTTTTTATTGTTTTATAGGTGTAACCTATGTTATTTGATTTTGTTTTTGTTTTTGACGATTATTTGAGCTTCGATAGAGTTGTTCTGTGGCAATTTACTTCCTCTCTTTCAAATTCATTTTTTTTTTTTTTATAAAAATGTTTTAGTTGAACTGAAGGTGTTAAATGTTATGGTGATTACAGAATTTATCATTGCTTCTTATTTTTAAATTTTTTTGGACCTTTTATGTTATGGTGATGATGACTTAAATGCTTTTTTAAAAAAAAAAATTGGATACAAAAGACATAGAGCAATCCAAGTATTGGTTTCTATTGTGGGTTAATATTAATTTCTTTATTATTTGTTTTTATACTTACTTATCTGAATTAATAATTTTAATCTCACTAAAGATTTATCTGTAACAAACGCACGCTCAATAATCTCATCTCATGCCCTGTAAAACCCAAAAACACTGCAAAGACGTTAAAGACATTGCTTGCACGATCTCTTGAACAAACAAACAATGGAAAATAAAATTGAACAAGCAATTGAACAGACTCAAAATCAAGATGGTGCAAAGAATGCATACTAAAGCAGGAGCACCATAATCTTCATTCAAATATAACAATTTTTATAAATTCTATCATCATAACATAAATCAATCAAACCCGGATGAATTCACACACATATGTATCAACACATTAAAAAAATATTTTCAATTGTTTAGTAAAAGTAAATCAAATCCGCCCACATTAAACTTGGAATGGACGCATTTGATGGAAAAAACGAAAACTGAAAGAAAACGCATTACCTTAAATTCTATAGTGACTTATTAATGCTTCTTAATTAATTATTGAAGTGATTAACAATTTCAATTGAGTTTTTAATTGAATTATAAGATAGGCGATAAATTTATTTTATTCCCTTCCTGCAATTCAAAACAGTAGGTATGGTTTAACCAAGGTGGATCTGATCTGATATGGTTAGGACTGAGATAAAACAAAGCCCCTATACTTTTTGCTAGGTGTGAAGTCCCCCATGTCTCATGCCCTCTAGGCCTCTAACCCCAAATCCTCTCCTCTTCGGCCTACACAGTAATTTCCACATGTATCGCTGCCTCCATAAGTCAATCATAGTTCCAGATCATGCTCCCGGCAACCTTAAACAAAATTTTGGTCCTGAGCCTCTTTTCAAACTCAATGCAACGATGTTCTTTCATCGTTACTAACTCTGGTGCAAATCGGAACAAACTAGTAAAGGCTGCTTCAAATTTGGCCATAGTCGTGTTTAGTTGTATGAGGTTTAGAAACTCTTATTTCAGTCTCTCCCTAGTTGTGGAAGGTAGGTACTTACTTGGAAAGCAATGACAAAAGTTTCCCATATCGGCCCAACTCTGTCTTTGGCATATTTCCACCATTGGCCCGCATCTCCCTTCAAATAGTAATTCACTAGAGTCACCCTAAGCTCACTATCCCCAATGTGAAGCATTTCAAATGTCTTCATGGTTTGCTCTAACCATTTATTCGTCTTCTTGGACTCCAGACCACCATGAAACTCATCTGGCTTTGCCCGTAAGAATTCTCGGGTAAGCAAAGCCACCCTAGTCTCTACGACATTCTCTCGGGCTTGATTCTCCGCCCTCAAGGTGTTCATTGATTCCCTCAAGGCTCCCGCTATCTCTTGAGCTAAAGACCGATAACGATTTGACCCGCTTGTTCCGGGACTCTAGCTTCTCCCATTTGCTCTGCCATATTTGCTTAAGCTGTTTGGTTTGCCACATCGGTTTGGCTGAACCCTTCCTCTTGTATCAGAACCTCATGGATTGACACGTTATAAACACCTCAACAAGGCCTATCCTGCCTTTCGCCTATATTACCACATGCTAGACCTCATCCTAATATCCTAATTAAGGACAATAATGAATAACTCAGCACACCATCACATATGCACTCGCAATCGAAACTCACACGTTCATCTACAATAATTAACAAGCTTTCAATTCACATAAACACTTAGTTTCACTCCATGTAAGCACTTAGTCACATAAACAGATACGAATTACTCATTCAAAATAATGTTTGTCCCACGAAATATCGAGAGTTCCCGTTAAAATAAGCATTGATCAAGTGCCCCTCTAATGAGACTACAAGGGATTTAATATACGCAAACAATATCCTAAAAGTTCAATCTCGTACCCATCTAGTCAAGTAAGAATGTTATCACATAACACTTAAAACATGGAACATCTCATAATTTACAGAAATGAACCCATTGTGGTAAAATCACTTCCTGCGAGCCACAAGTATTCAAACCCAGTAACTCTGATACCAAATTGTAACGCCCCCAAATAATTGACATAAATAAGTCAAATTATACCATCCAATAAACTATCTTAAGTTGATTAATCAATTCTCTCAATTAGTATTTCATTCATAAGAGAGGTATACAAAAGTGTCTACAAGTGATACATATTTAATCTTCTAAATGAATGAATCCATAGCATGTGTGACAATATAAAAGTAAATGCCCAAAGGCTACAAGTTCCAAGGCTTAAGCCTGGTTACACAAAAATGGTTGTCAAAACCATACACATTCAGCCCTTGGCTTGCCAAAGATCACAAAAGAAAGGGAGCTTCATGCTCTCAAGACGTTCCACATCTTCAATTAGGCGGAATCACCACATCTTTTCCGACTCAAATCCATTAAGAGTGAGCACAAAGCTTAGTAGAGATATCTTAACAAAGTATATATATTTAAGAAGTCTCATATACGTGAATGCAAATGTCATGCCATGCTTCAAAATCAGAAGTTTTGTTCTGTTGAAATTCATGTGCAATGATATTTTAAAGACATTTTATTGTCTCAATAAATTCCAAACTTTAAATACGGGGTGGTAAATACGACTCATATAGTGACCCCGGTCTTTTTCCCATTTGATTATTGTATCCGGACTTACGTTCCGTGGATTCCGCTGTTATATTTGTTGTTGTGTCCTTTAATTCCTTATTCTGGGTTATAGGATGTGTTTAGCAGGTTGGTTGCAGATTGGTTGGGTTTAGAAACCAAGTCTGCATGTTCAGTTTTTGGCTTGGTCGCTCGAGCGAGCTTCTCTTCGCTCGAGCGAGGTCTTTGTTTTTGTTTCTTCACTCGAGCCAGGGTTCCTTCGCTCGAGCGAGCTTTGCGTCCAGTACTTAGACCTGTTAGATGTGTTTCTTGGCTCGAGCGAGCATTTCTTCGCTCGAGCGAGCGAGGTGTATGTTTTCGAGTTCTTCGCTCGAGCGAGCATTTCGTCGCTCGAGCGAGCTTCTGGGTTGCAGACCTGAAGCATCGAGTTTTTGGCTCGAGCGAGCTTTTCTTCGCTCGAGCGTGGATTTTTGTGTCTGGTCGCTCGAGCGACCATGTCTTCGCTCGAGCGAGCCTGTCCAGTTTAAATACGCAGAAACAGTTTTTAAATTACTTTTTTACAACTTTTTGATCCAGAAACCCTAATTACGAGTTTCTCTCTCTCAACTCACCTTCTCTCCTAGGTTTGATCTAGTTAGGGTGTGTTTTTACCCTAGTTGCTTTACAAATAAGATAGAGGAGAGTGAGGGCTTTCATTTAATCTAAACCGTGTTGATTTGGAGCACTTTGGAGTTTGGGCTATCATCTCCGTCTTTTTTTGGGTTCTTGCTTCGAGGTAGGGATTTTCCTACTCCATTTATACGTTTTAATCCTAGGTGTTGGTATTTTGGTATGTGGGGGTAGTTTGGTAATTTTGGGAGAAACCTTAGGGTTTTTGTCATACATTAATTATGTGATTAATTTAAAGGAAGATTGTGGAATTTAGTTTAATTCATGGAATTGGGGAAATTTAGTAAATTGATGATATAGTTGGGTAGTTTAAATACTTACCTATGAGAATGTTGAATTTATAATCATTGTTGTATTTATTTCTTGTTTAGAAATAACTGTTTTGGGCTATCGGTGGAGGATAGCCATTGATTGTTGTAGACCTTGCATGTGGCTTAGGTATAACTGGAATTATGTCACTTATGTTGACTGTTGAATTAATACAGAACATTACTTGTATTGACTATGTGTTGTATATGGCAATTGTGTGTTTCATTGCATATGCATTTTGTTTAGAGGAGATAGGGGATGAACTCCACGGTTTAGGGAAAGATAGGGGATGGACCTCTAAACCGGATTTGTTTGGGAGAAGATAGGGGATGGACTCCATTAGCATCACTTTTATGTGTGCTTATTTATATTGAAGTGTTTTATGATACATCATTATAATGTGTATCAGTTGGAAGTATGGAAGTGTTGTGGTTGAGCTTTAGTCTCATTTATCTTGTGACATTTGGATCACTACTATAGTTGGCCAGGTTCTGAGCCATAATAATAAATTTGGAAAGTTGAATCAATACTGAAAAGTGAAAGGTGTCATAGACAATGTGTCATAGACAATGTAGACATTCGTGTCATGAAATTGGAAATTGATTATCTTGTGTTAACCATGTATCAAATGCTAATGCTTTAATTAATTCTTATGCTTGGTTTAGTATTTCTCTACTGGGCTGTGGCTCACCTATATGGGAACTTCATTTTTCAGGTTCAGGTGGTTCACTACCTCCAAAGACTTAGCTTGTGAGGATTTGGACTTGAAGACCTGTTTTATTTATTTTAGTTGTTTATCTGGATTATGTAAATATTCAAGCCCAGGACTTTATTTGTTTTGAGTTAGAACTCATGAAATTGTGTCCAAGTGTTGGCTTGGCAAGATGTAAGCCCGTAGGGCATTTATTATGATGTTTTTATTTCATGGTACTCTGATGAATGGAATAAGATACGTTATTTCCCTATAATGCCGCATGTTAATATTATGTATTATGGGTTTATTTTTGAGGGCGTTACAACTCAGGTAATTCCTAGGTTGGTGTCTACAAGTAGGCATAACAAACACTACCAATCCCTCACTTTACCGGCTCATAACCGGAAGGCACGTGGTATCTCCTCCGTGTGTGTTTTTGGTCTTTCACCCTAAATACTTAGGCCAACTTAAACAAAACCATCTACATCCTTTATCTGGACTTACCAAATGTATTTACCCCCAAAACATTTCAAGATCTTCAATTGTTTTCTCAAAACAATAAATCAATTCCCAATGCATAGCCATAATAAATGATATTCAAAACTATGCAAAATGAATGAAATGAGATGCAATTATAAAGTTCCATCGTTACATTCTACAATTCTCAACAATTGCGCAAATCATAATTAAAAATCCATATCCATATGATATATGATATCATTTCATATTCACAATCAATGTTTATTTTCATTTCATAATCCAAGCATACACAAATCATGCTATCATAAAATTTTCTCAACACAAAGTTTGTCCATCCCATGGATATCTTAATCCAACAACAATAAAAGAAATTTCATCATCCTTTTCTAAGAAATTTCCAACAACTTCATAATTATTTCACAAATCTAGGATTTAAGCAAAAGAGGGTATTTCCTTCATTTTTAAGACATTTTCCTCCATAGGTTTCCAAGAGATTCACAAGTTCAAAAACCATTATTTTTATTTGAACTTTATCATGATATAAGTCACTTTTCAACATTTTCAAATCTCAAACCCTCTACACAAGATCTAAGCAATGATAAAGAAGGCATGCTAAAACATATATATAACTCAAATAAACTCCCTACCTCAAGAATTGGGATGAAAAGGTGAGAAAAGCTTCAAAATCAATGGCGTTGAAAATCGATCTCCACCGTACACAACGTTGCCCTTGTTGAGCTCCCCAATATTAATGAAGGCACTAGGGTCAAAAACCCAACCGATTTGGAAAGATCAAGGAAATAAATGAGGCAGATGGAGGGTTTCTAGAGAGAGATGAGAGAAATGAGAGAGAGTGTGTGTGTGTTAAGTCAAAAGTGAAAAGAAAGTATATAAAGGATCAACTTTTAAGTGATTGGACACATTTTCCAGAACAAACTGTGGACAGACCGCTCGAGTGGTGAAACCTGTGCTCGAGCGATGAATTCAAATTCTCAAAATTTCTCTCATCTGTAAACAGATTGCTCGAGCGGTGAAAGCATACTCCCAGAATCTCTCTCCTCTCTACAAAAGACCACTCGAGCTATGAAACATTCTCTTAAGCGAAGAATACACACTCTCAGTAGTTCAGACTACAAAACAAGATATTGGAAAGACGACGTCACTACTTGAGCGATGAAAGTACCGCTCGAGCAGTCCCAACTCAGAACAAAGACATCAGCCACCTTAATGCACTCACATTAATCCTGGACTCACTCTAACAGCCATAAATGCACAACAATACCTCGAAACACATTAGTATGTACTTGAATACTCTAGAGAAAGAACAGACAACAACATAAGACTCATAAAGTTCCAAAGTAGCAAGGATGATTAAAAGAAGAGGAAATTCTAGATTGAAATAGTTGATTTGTTTTTAAAAAGAACTTGGGACATCACAAAAAAAGAAATAAGCAAATAAGTAAATACAAATAATATAATAATAAAATAATAAATAGTAAATAAATGCAAATAAAGTTTTGAAGCTTTTTAGGAAATCTCCAATAGATAGCCTCTCAATCATATCATATTTTTGTCAATGGTAAATATAATTTTATAAATAAATGGTTGACGAAAATGTATTCTGATCAAGTACCTATCGATATCCAAGCAACGTGATTTTCTATAGAGATAAAGTACTCAACAAACTCTACAAATTGAACGGTTCAGATCATTGAAATAAAACTGATAATGGGCCTCACGAGGTCTAATACCACTGTCTAATTCATAAAATAGAGTGAGGAGAAGCCTTACCCCCCTCTCTCTCTCTCTCTCTCTCTCTCTCTCTCTCTCTATATATATATATATATATTCATATTTGTTCCACAATGTATTTAATCATCTTTTCTATCGTGTTCACACAATTATTTTACAATTATTAATGGATTGAAGGCTTGAATTTTTTATCACATTTAGATCTTGCAAAACATTAAAAGATTTTTGTACTTGAAAGTTCTAAATTATTTTTCACAATTTATCTAATTCTTAAAATACAAAAATACACGTGTGAAAATATTATTGGTCTTTTTCTAATTAGGTATTATTTTATATCACAATAAATAATGTATATTTATCAATATGGAAATATGTATTCTTTCTAATTTGGTATTTTTTTTTTTTTTTTAAATAACATAATAAGTTATGTACATTTACAAGTTTTTTAAATTTGTTCCTTTAAAAAATCTTTAATGACACATAAACTTAATTTAAATTTCAACAATAGAAAAAATTCATGTAATCAAAATGTTCATATTTAGTTAGTTACTTTAAATACAAATATATTTAGACATATTCTATGCAAGTATCACAATTAAAATAAAATAAAATAATTGTGTAAGCAGAATTAAATTATAAATACAGAACTCAAACATTCTTTCCCCTAATTTATATTTGTGAAAATTTTATTCAAACAATACATACTTAAACATAACATGATAAAAAAAAAGGGAGGGGGGCGCTTAGTTTAAGGTCTCTGATGTTAAAATTTTATAAGATAAATGATATACAATATTTTCATAATAGTTGGAATCTCTCAACATTTTTACAGAGAAATTTTGGCACAAAGAAATTTCTCTTCATAGAGAAATTTTAGATTTTCAAAGAGAAATTTCTCTAATAATATTACGGAGGGGACGTTAACTAATAAGAAAAAATATATTCGACATTTTTTGCTACCAAAAGTTGGAGAGGATGTTTCACTAATTTCTCCCCCCAAAAAAATTGACAATGTAAATTTACTTAAGCGGTTTAATCGGTTTAATCATTTGTGACAAAATTATTATCATGTAAATTAATTTGTTTGGACTTAATTAACGTATTTAAATCTAATCAGTTTTATTCATAAGCAAGAATAAATACTTCATTTATACTATTGTTATTTATCTCCGATGAAACAATAATTGAGTACTTTTAAGAATAAAAGCAAATTCAGGGTGATTTAATAAATTAATCGAACACATAGGCATATTGCCTGAATTCCGCCAACATATATATATATATATATATTAAATAATTGTAGATGATAATATTTTGAAAAACATTTCTATATAAACTCAAATTAAAATTTTAAATTTTAAATTTAAACGTTTAATTTTATCAACGAAATGCCATTTGCTCCAAACATTTTTGTCTCTAGATTACTCTAGCACAATTTCTTTTTTCGACCACATTTCTAACATAATTTTTCTAAGGTATAAAATTCTAACATAACTTCATGTTATTTAGAAGGTTTGGTATAGTGAATGGTATAATCATTTTGATACATATTGGTTTTCATAATATAAATGTGTAAACTTGAGTTTCTAACAAAGTTTTGATAAACTTAATTTAATTCGTCATACAAAATGTCTACGTATTGTTCTTAATTGTAATTTTCTTATTTATTTATTTATTTTTTCAAATAACTTATCTTCACAAAATATAACTTAAACGTAGCATACACATAACTATTTTGAGATATTTATGTCATACATAAATTAATTTAAAAAAAAAACTAAAATATGAACTATTAAAATTCAAAACTTATATTTTGAATTTTTTATTTTTTTATTATATTTTTTACACTTTTGGTGCATAGCACGGATTTGCTGCTGGTTATTTATAAGTTAAATTTATGATTACATTTTTTTAGATTATTAATTGTGTGGAAAAAAAATTACCACACTCAACAACGACAGTGCTCTAACATGAATTTGCATATATAGTGCTTGAAAATACTCAAGAAAAACAAGGTACTCCCACTGGTGGTCTGTTAGGAAAATCTCAGATGCCTAAGTGTCATAGGGTCAATTTTTGAAGTAAAATTTTCAGCATGCAATAGCACTAAGTTGCAATGCTTAGTCTCAGCCAATTATCAATACATACACACACAATGTGTTATAACAAGTAAGAGAGAAGGCAATACGAAATTACAGGAAATTTCCAACCTTTATTTATTGCACCAATAATAAAAAGGATTGCCTATGGAAACTCTTACAAAATACTTATCTATTTTCGAGTTCCATGGCCATATCTTATATAGGCTTACAATCAGTTACAAAGATACAACCAGCATTACAAAGAAAGCATGCCAAGTGGCATGGCAGTTGACACCCCCAACTACCTAGGGACTTATGAACAAATCTGGGACTAACTGCTAATAACTGCTCCTGTCTTCTAGCCTTGGTTCCTAAATTCCAGGCTTGCTTTGTCTTTGCCCAACATAAGTAACTGCTGCCAACAGACATGCATAACTGCTGATAACTGCCATGTTGTCTGGCTTATCAAGCCAGTCACAAATTTGGTTGTCTTGGCCACCAGACCAAGTCTTGCATACTGATTGCCTTCAACCCTCAAGTATGTTGCAGCTCACATTCAGGTCATATTGATGCCTTGCATCTGTGCAAATGCTACCCATACTTTGGCCAAGGGTTGTGTGCTGCTGCCTCAGCACTTTGTCATCTTTTCACCTTGCTATCTTGGCATGCCACTATCATACCGTGGCCCTAGTTGGACATAGGCACAAGGTGTTGCCAATACCAACAATGCAGCCTTCAAGTAGAAGGTGCTAACAAACCATCCCCACCAGAAAAAGCCAACGTCCTTGTTGGTAGGATCTTTAAGTACTCTTTGACTTGTTTTTCGAATTGCCACAATGATCTTTTTCCTAACTTGCATCAAATTCTGGAGAACCCTTCCACTTCACTAAGTAATGGGTCCTTCGATTCTTTTTGCTTTGACCCTCGGTCCTGTGATCAAGAATCCGTTCTACCTCCTTGTCAAACCGCTTTCTAATCACCGAAGGTGCCCTCTGAGCCTGTTTCCTTGTCAAGTTTGTTTGATCCTCATGAAAAGGTTTCAAAAAACTAACATGGAAAGTTGGGTGGATTTTCAACCAATCAGGCAACACTAGTCTGTATGCAACATTGCCCACACATTTTAAGATTTCAAAGGGGCCATTATATTTCGGAACTAAGCCACGGTGCACTATCTTACTACTTATCTTCTTTCAAATTTGAGGAGTAAGATTCAGTAGCACTTTGTCTCCCACTTTGAACTTAAAGGATCTCCTCCCTTTGTCAGCATACTTCTTCATTATTTTGCTTGCTTTAGCCAAACTATCTTGTGCTTCCTCTAACAACTCTTGTTTGGTCCTTGCAAAGCGGTATGCTGCTGGACATCTACCACTAGAGCTTGTTTTAGCCATTTCGTGAGGAGTTAGAGGCTGCTGCCCCGTGGCCAATTCAAACGAACTCATCCCGGTTGCAGAAGATCTATGCAAATTGTAGCAAAACTGTGTGCTATCCAACAATTCGACCCAATTCTTTTGACTTGCGGTCACATAATGTCGGAGATACTCCTCCAACAATCCATTCATCCTCCCGGTCTGGCCATCCGTCTGAGGGTGATTTGCTGTGGAGAACTTTAATTCTGAACCCAACAAATTAAAGAGCACAGTCCAAAACCTTCTCGTAAACCGGGTATCCCTGTCGCTAATTATGTCCTCAGGCAAGCCAAAGTATTTTACAACATACTTATAAAATAAATCA
This sequence comes from Camellia japonica, assembly GCA_030407325.1. Taxonomy (NCBI): domain Eukaryota; kingdom Viridiplantae; phylum Streptophyta; class Magnoliopsida; order Ericales; family Theaceae; genus Camellia; species Camellia japonica. The sequence goes on from JAPPVO010000007.1 coordinate 119,323,934, forward strand.
GCAACAATATCAGCAGGACAAGCATGAGGAACAGGGATAAAGACAACATACTTAAAAAAACAGTCAACAATTACCATGATGGAACGCATCCCATTAATTTTAGGAAATCCAGAGATAAAGTCCATGGATATTGAAACCCAAGGCTTCTCATGGACCGTTAATGGTTGCAATAACCCAGTCGCCTTCTTTCTTTCAGTTTTGTCCAATTGGCACACCATGCAAGTTTTGACATAAGCCTCTACGTCCTCTTCCATTTTTAGCCAAACATATGAACACGACAAAAGTGCCATCATACGTTGTTGTCTCAGATGACCAGCCCACTGCGGATCATGCGTTTATATAAGAAGTTCAATTCACAGTCCGCCAACACCAGGGACATATAGCCTATTTCTTTTTCCATGGAGAAGACCATCTTCAAGCCAATATCGACGAGCAATTCCATCATTTACTTGATGCACCAACCGTTGATACTCTGAGTCAATTGCAGCACTATCCTTGATCTTTTCCAACAATTGTGATTCAATGTTGGAAATAGCAACCACATATTCAACTATCTCCTTCCGGCTTAAGGCATCAGCGACTAGATTATGTCGTCTAGGCTTGTGTCGCCACTCAAAGTCATATTCTTCAAGGAATTCCTGCCAACGGGTCTGCCTTGGAGACAACTTTTTCTGAGTTTTGAAGAATGTATTAGCCACATTATCAGTAAGACCCAAAAACTTAGATCCCAACAGATAAACCCTCAAGGTGAGAAGGCAATGTACTACCGCCGTCATCTCCTTCTCATGATCCGAATAATTTTTCTCAGCAGCATTTAGTTTTCTGCTTTCAAAGGCCACCGAGTGTCTTTCTTGCACCAATACCCCTCCGAGTGCTTTGTCTGAGGCATCCGTGTGTACTTTGAAAGGTAACTCAAAATTAGGCAGTCGCAAGACCAGTTCACTTGCCACCGCACCTTTCAATTTGTCAAAGGCCTCTTGACAATTAATGGACCAATGCCATTTGTGATATTTCTTCAACAAATCAGTGAGGGAAGAAGCCTCTTTGAATATCTCTCAATAAACTTCCGGTAGTAATTTGCCAAACCCAAGAATGATCGCAACTCTGCAACATTGGTGGGTGAAGACCATTCCATAATAGCTTGCACCTTCTTTCCATCCATTTTGACATGGCCTTGGCAAATAATATGCCCAAGAAACTTAATTTTTTTTTTTGAGCAAATTCGCACTTCTCCTTCTTTACATAGAGTTTATTTTCCCGTAGTCGGGAGAATACTTTTCTAAGATGGGTCAAATGGTCTTATAATGTTTCACTATAAATTATAATGTCATCCAAGTAAACAACTACAAACCGATCAACATAATCGTTAAAAATATCATTCATTAAATTACAGAATGTCGCAGGAGTATTAGTAAGGCCAAAAGGCATAACTAAAAATTCAAAAGAACCATATCTAGTTACACAAGTGGTATTTGTCTCGTCTCCTTCCACAACCCAAACTTGCCAATACCCCGAGCGAAGGTCCAACTTTGTGAAGAAAGTGGCCTTGCTAAGAAGGTCGAACAAATCAGCCACCAAAGAGACAGGATACTTATTTATGATGGGCACCTTATTTAGGGCCCGATAATCCACGCACATCCGCAAACGATCCATCTTGTTTCTTTTGGAACAACACTGGGGCACCGTATAGGGCTTTGGAGGGTTGGACTAAACCGGCTTCCAGTAACTTCGACAATTGCTTTATTAATTTAGCAAGTTCCAACGGCGACATTCGGTAGGGTGCCTTGGTAGGGGCCTTCACTCCACGCACCAATTCGATTTTGTGATCAGTGGCACGCTAAGGAGGGAGAGATTTAGGAAACTCTGGAAGTATTACATCAATGAACTTTGCCAAGACATAAATCACTGCATCTGGTATTTCCATAGTAAGGTCAGGCTTTATTTCAATCAATACTGTAAGGAATGTTTCCTCGCCCTTCCTTAGTCTATTAAGCACTTGCACGGCCGACAACATCTCATCTTTCTTTGCCCCATTTTTCTTGTCTGGTCGAGTAAAGCCCGACACAAAACAAGATTAATTCTCATCTAAAATCAACAACCCGCCCAAATATGGCATCAATGCCACTTTTGTAGCCATAAAGAAATCATTCCCAAGGATAACATCAAAGTCATCTAATGGGATTGCCATCAAATTTAGTTGTCTAGTCCATTCACCCACTTTTACCTTCACATCCCGAGCCATCCCATGCACTGGTTGGGCTGCAAAATTCACGGTCTTGATTCTGCTTGGATTCTGGACAATCTTCAATTGTAGGGACTACACTACCCTTTTAGACACAAAGTTATGCGTGGCTCTAGTGTCTACCATTGCAAACACTTCAATACCGTCCATCACTACCTTTATGTACATTAAACTGGATAAGGGAGTCTTTTCTGCACGAATTACATTTAGCAATTGCAAGTGACTCGAGTAGGGTCATCTGAGTCAGATCTTGCCTTATCATCTTCAGCGACCATAGCGTTAAATTTCTCACGCTTGGGACAATCCTTCACTCTATGGGGTCCATTACAGATGAATCACCCTTTTTTAGATTTCCCACCATTATTCTAGGAAGATTCCCCATTCTGCTTCTATTTGGAACCCGTCTTTGCCTTTTTTGAAACCAGACTTTTTCTCTGTTGTCTTCTCTTTCCCTTTCTTCTTGGATTTGCTGGTTTCAGACGTGGGTTCCTTACTTAACTTATAGTTAAGCAACCCATCTACTGCAGCCATGGCAGAGGGCAAATCTTTGACACCGAGTCTCCGAAGTTCCAACTGGGCCCAATTCTATAACCCAAACATAAAGTTGAAGAGTTTATCTTCCTCCGACATGTTCTTGATGTCAAGCATCAACGAACTGAATTCTTTCACATAGTCCCTCATCGATTTGGAATGCTTCAACCGTTTCAAGGCGTCTCTTGCAACCCAAGATGTGTTGCAAGGAAGAAATTGTTATTTCATTTCCTTCTTAAGAGTCTCCCATGTTGAGATCTCTGGCAGAGCATTATCCCCGACACACGTACGCTACCAAAGTTTAGCATCACCAGTAAAGTACATGCTTGTGATTGTAACTTTCTCTCCTTCTGGCACGTGAGCAGCCTTAAAGTACTGCTCCATATCCCACAGAAAATTCTCAAGTTCCTTGGCACTCCGATTTCCACCGAAAGCTTTAGGGTCTGGAACTTTGATTTTCGAAGGAGTCTTGCCAGAATTCGTATGCCCACAGACAACCTTCTTTAGAAGGGTTAGTTCATCCGTAACTTCCTCTAACTTGTCCTTTCAAGAATCCGAAATGGCAAGCATATCTGTCAGTACATCCTTGAACCGATTTGCTTTCGAGGTTTCAAGGGCAAGAAACCCCGAGGCCATAGCATCTAATCGATCCATCAGTGAGCGGTTCTCATCAGCAGGTTCACCTACGAGATTTTCCAACCACGTTACTCTTTCTTTCAAGGCATCCATGCCAGAAACCATCAGAACACAACCTTGCTCTGATACCAATTGTCACAGGGTTAATTTTTGAAGTAAAATTTTCAACTTGCAATGGCATTAAGTTGCAATGCTTATTCTCAACCAATTATCAATACATACAGACACAATGTGTTATAACAAGTAAGAGAGAAGGCAACACAAAATTACAGGAAATTCCCAACCTTTATTTATTGCACCAACAATACAAAGGATTGCCTATGGAAACTCTTACAAAATACTTGTCTATTTTTGAGTTCCATGGCCATGCCTTATATAGGCTTACAATCAGTTACAAAGATACAACCAGTATTACAAAGAAAGCATGCCAAGTGGCATGGCAGTTGACACCCCCAACTGCCTAAGGACTTAGGAATAAATTTGGGACTAACTACTAAGAACTGCTCCTGTCTTCCAGCCTTGGTTCCTGAATTCCAAGCTTGCTTTGTCTTTGCCCAACATAAGTAACTGCTACCAACAGACATGCATAACTGCTGATAACTGCCATGTTGTTTGCCTCATCCAACCAGCTACGAATTTGGTTGTCTTGGCCACCAGACCAAGTCTTGTAGACTGATTGCCTTCAACCCCTAAGTATGTTGCAGCCCACATTCAAGTCATATTGATGTCTTACATCTGTGCAAATGTTGTCCATATTTTGGCCAAAGGTTGTGTGCTGCTGCCTCAGTACTTTGTCATCTTTTTACCTTGTTGTCTTGGCATGCCACCATCATGACGTGGCCTTGGTTGGACATGGGCACAAGGTGTTGTCAATGCCAACAATGCAGCTTTCAAGTAGAGGGTGCTAATACTAAGTTATATGAGTTTATACACCAAAGTATGAATGTGTAAGTAGAAATTGTTGTGTACCTCTCTTTTGATTAGATCACTATGCTTATACTCCAAAAAGTGATTGTTGGAGGTGATTGAGACTTTCCTACCACTCCTCATGTCTGTTTGGCTTTTTGTGGGATCATATCCCATGTTTGCGGATTTCTAAGAGTAGTTAGTCTATATTTTTTGGACCCGGCGTTGACTTGGTCTGGCTGTTCGGATTTCTAATCTAAGCCCAAGAAACAACTCAAACCAATGAGCTGGCTTTCAGTCTTGCTCGTTTATGAGGTGTACAAGTTCGGTCGTTCCAACCAACTCTGTCCTAGGTGGTGTTTGGGAAGCAAGTTCCCAAATTTTTTTCTCATTTTTTTCACTAAAAGACAAAAGTTTTGCAAAACCAAAAAAAACACATCCAAACAAAATATCACTTCCAACCCCATAATCATTTCACTTTTTCTCTCACAAACATCACATCCAACCACATAAAAACCCAACTATCTTCCCAAACACCAAAAATTTTTTATCTCATAAAAACTTACATCTAATAAAATCTACATAAAAACTCACTTCCCAAACACCATCCTAGTTAAGTTTGGTAGTCGTGATGTAATCTTATTCAGATTCAAAAGAACTGTAATTCAGATTTACCTCCCACATTAACTTAAAAGATTTATAATAAAATTATTTATTTTCAAATCAATTTAATTTTCACTTTTTTTTATGAATAATCTATTTAAAGGACTCATAAGATAAATCGATTTAAATTATTATAATAGAATCTATAATAAGTTTCACCAGATTAACCGAACGCCTACCGTTGTGGTAAATTTTCTCAAGAGCACAACTTTCCTGCAATTCATAAATGTGGACTAGACTATGCAGTGGGCGTGTAGGAGCCACTACAAGCCCGTGTTTCAATAGTTTGATCCATAAATATATATATATATATATATATCAAATTAATCCTATAATTATACTTATATTTTTTTTCAATACTATCATAAAAATAAGTTTGAAAATATATCATTTTTTTTAAACAAAATATAACGAGATAATGTGATAATAAATTATTAAATAAATCTAATTTTTTATAAATAATCATAAGGTTTTACAAAAAGATTTGATTCAATTATTAAAGCGAATCTGTAGTCGATGGTGATCTTATCCCTAACCTATGTTTACAAACAATAATCGACCGTTTAAACTTTGAACCAATCAATTAGGAGTTGTTTGGAATGACCTAAATAAGTATATTTTTTATATTTTTACGAAAAGATGTATAAAAAAATAAAAAAATAATGTAATAAAAAAAATAAAAAAAATAAAAAGATAAATTATTTTTGAATTTCTAAACTTGACCTTAGTGTCAAGTCACCAACTTTACATAGTGGCCTACGAAAAATGACCTAGTTTAAGCATATACTTGTTTGGATTGGGGGGTCTGAATGACCACTTTTTAGAAACCCACAGAAAATTGAATACGGAAACAAGAAACCACCGATTGATCAAAAAAAAAAAAAAAAAAAGGGTCACCACCGAGCTTATCTTTAGGCTCGCTTCTTCATAATGGTATTCGAAACCGCCGCAGAATTGCGTGTTTGTTTCTCTAGAAAATGTTCCCCTACATCCGTCAGTATGCGGCACACGTTTTCAGAATTGAAGTTTTGACTCTTTTTTTTTTTTTTTTTTTGATAAATTACAAATACACCTTCTCATATTGGGATAAACTCCTTTTTATACCTCATCTCTCTATATTTTTTCATATTCTTCTTGTAGGTTTCAATTAGACCTATATCGATTATTCGAACTGTCTATCTCGTAAACCCTGCAATGAAGGTCATCCATGTAAAATATTAGCTTCATCGAACAACAATAAATATGTAAACAAATTGCATTTTGTTTATAAAATATATGGTTTAAATTTAATTATATTTAACTATTTATTTTATAAAACAAAATGCGTTTTATTTTTATATTTATAATTTTCTGATGAAATTGATTTTTTTTCATAGATGACTTTTATTGTGGAGCATATGAGATAAATAGTTTGGATTATCGATGTGGGTCCAAATTGAAACCTATAAGAAGAGTATGGAAAGATATGGAGGAGAGCTTATTCTTTTGAGATTTGCTTAAAATACATATTCTCTCATGTAGTTTGAAAAATTACAAATATCTCATCGTCAGAATTTTTTATTTAATAGAATTAACTAAAAAAAATGAAATTCCTAACTACTCTCCTAAACAGTAATAAAATTACTTGAATCATAAATTGAAATGTATTTCTGACATCATAAAATACTGTTGATGGACTTGAGGATTTATTAATAAAATGGATCATTTGTTACGAAATTAAAAACTTCAAGGGTGGGATATAATTTTTAAAATCACATGAAACAATTCGTATTTTAAACAAAACTCAAAAGGTATATTTGTAATTTACCTTCTTTCTGTTTTTTTAACAAAAACCCAAAATCCATTAAACATCGAAGCAGGCTTGGTGCTGTGAAACTAGTGGGGGTACATTCCAAATTTATTTAATGATCTAAATTATTCATATTGTATGGTTCGTCAAGTAGAGTATTCATAAAAAAAATAAAGTTTATTAGGCATTTGTAACCCCATACATTTACATTTAAAAAAATAAACGATTAACATAATTTTAATAATTATGTAAAAAATAATTAAGGTTTGATCATAAGATTATAGAAGTCTGATTAAACTCTTTTTAAAATAAAATAAAAAAATTATGTTCAATATATCCTATAACATGAATAATTTGAATTACCAAATAAGTTCAAGACAAATTCCGCAAGAGTGTCACAGCACGGATGCTGCGGCAACACCCACCGTACGTGCTAAATGCGTGTCTCACATGTTCATGCATGTTTGGTAAAAAATAATTTAGGAAAATTATAGATAAACTTACTTTCTAAATCCATTTTATAGACTCAATAATGTGTGTAAGTGATATAATTGATCGATAATTAGAAAAAATACGTGAGAGAGAGAGAGAGAGAATATGTTGCTTTTAATATCTTAATTGATTATAATATTATTGGACTTGAAAAGTGAGTATAATTTTTTATCTTGAATAGCAATACCCAATATCTATTCAAAAAAAAGAAAAAAAGAAAAAAAAAAGAATAAAGAATAACAATGCTTATTATCAGAAATAGAAAAGGGAATATTTTTATGTTCTACTTTTTAATTATAAATTTAAACTTATAGAAGGTCGCACCCAACAACCCTAAGTAAATTCCAATTGAACTAATCAATTATGATACAAGCTTTTTGAGACTATGTCCAAATGATGAATCAGATAGGCATTAGTTCCAATTCAACTAGAAGATAAAGAATCGAATAACAATCTTTTTATCTCTATGATATATACAGAACTGACGGTTTAGATTAATTATTACTTTTTCATTATAATAATTTTTTGTTATATTAAATTGTTTGTTTCTTTTAATTATGAGCCTTTACGTAAGGTAGTAGTTGAACTTTTAGCAGACCCAAAAATGGTCTAAAAGGGGCCAAGATCAATTTATTTATATTTTTAGGAAGTAAAATAAAATTATATATATTTTCAAGAGGCATAAATACTAATTTCTATTATAAATATTCAAAATAGCACGGGTCAAAAAAAGTTTTTCTGAAAGTTGAGAGGCCAAGTTAAAGATTTGGTTGGAACCAAGGTAAAATCATATAAATTTTTAAGGAGTCAAAATGCTAAATTTCATTATAAATACTTAAAAGGGGAAATTTCATATTAATGTAAAATTTAAAAAATAATTACAAATAAATGGTAAAGTTTATAAATATTAATAATTAAAATCATAATTTTTTTCATATATATGTAATAATTTTTTTTTTAAATTATCACCTATGGGTAATTTTTTTATTTTTTATAAAAGGGTAAATTACAAATATACTCCCTGAGGTTTGCTTAAAATACAGATTGTCTCATGTGGTTTGAAAAATTACAAATACCACCTTATTAAAAAAAATTATTTAACAAAAGTAACTAAAAAATGAAATTCATAATTACTCTCCTATACAATAATAAAATTACATAACTTATTAATTGAAATATATTTTTAACATCATTAAAATCTGTTAATTAACTTGATAATTTATTAATAAAATAGGCGATTTATTACGAAATTATAAACCTCAAGGGGTGGGATATAATTTTCAAAACTACAGGGACGATTCATTTTTTAATCAAATTTCAGAGAGTGTATTTATAATTTACCCTTTATAAAAAGGAAAATACATTGAACCCCCAGTGGGGGTGACCCCACCACCCCCACTGTTTTTGATTGGTGAAAATATATATATATATATATATATATATTTGAAAAATGGCTAAGACCCCAGTGGGGTCACTGGGGGTCATGAATGGAGAGGGATGATTGGCCCAAAATAAAAAATGTTTTTTTTTTTTTTTTTTGATTTCGACAAATAGTGAGCTGCCACCTCACTGGGGGTCGACCCCCAGTGGGGGTCTGTAGCACGGCTGTATATATTTTTTTTCTAAGTCATGCTTGCACAGCCGTCCACGTGGAGGTGGGGGTGCTGGGGATCACCCCCACTGGGGGTCTCCAGCAGTGCCGTTATAAAAATATATACACTTTTTTTTTATAGATAGCAGGTAATTTCCCCAAACTTCCAATAGTATAGGTCAAATAATATTTTTATCCACTGAAAAAATTTTCAAGTCGTTAATTTTAAAGTTTTAAAATTAGTCAAAAGGTGCACAAATTTGTCTAACTTTGAGATTGTGCCCCCGCCAACGTCCCTGTGTGTGATTCCGATGTCAAGGGTAGACAGTAGAAGAACGTGCCATTGAAATTCATGGCCATACGATTTCAAGGGTAGACAGTAGAAGGTGGCATTCAAATTCAAAGAGCTAACTTGTCTATGCGGAAATTAATAAATACTGCCCAAAATATGTAATTTGGTCAGGGAGCCAACTTGTCTTCCAGTTCCAGACCCTCCCAGATCGTCCCAGGTCATAAAATTAATCACCATTGGTCAAATCACCTACTTTACTAAGGTCCTAGAACTGTCATAACACTATTTAATATTTTTATTTATATTTATAATATTTTTCCACAATCACAATGCAAACTAGCCATGTGTGGAAATTTTATTAAATAATACTACATGTATTAATTAATATATTAATTAATGTATTAATGAATGATATAACATAATTTAAAAGAATTTAGTATTTATAATTTGTATAATAAGTGAGATCAATAATAATATTATAACTAATGTTGGTACACTAGTTAGTACATTAATTGGTGTATGTAGCACCATCAAATTTTATTGATTGGACTTATTTATTTATAAATTTTAAGTAATTTTCTTTTTACATATTTGTTTTTTGTTTTGACAATGAATTTTTTTAAAGATTTTTTTTAAATGTGTTTTATATTTGTGGAATGATTATTTGGTATTAATAATTATACTACTCCGTCCGTCTCAAAATATTAGTCCCTTATTTCATTTTTCATTGTTCCAAAATATTAGTCTATTTTCAAAAATTAAGAACTAAAATAATACTGTATGAATTTTTTATTTTCCCTTCTTTTAAATTCATTAACAATACAAAAAGTACAATTATGACAATTGATATTCCCAAAAAATATACTATCAAAGGGTAATTTTGAAAAATTAATTTTTTTAAAGTGCAATAATTGTACTACAAAAAAAAAAAATTCTAAAGAGACTATTATTTTAGAGCAGAAGGAGTAATAAATTTATCAAAGTAATAAATATTTGGAATATATTGATATTTGTTTGTGAGTTTTAATTTATTTTAAATTTGTTCATGTTATTTTGTATTGAAATATAATGTAAGAAATATAAATAGTTGAATTGTATTTTTTTAAAAATATTTTTACAATGATATTACAAAAAGTTAAATAAAACTTTTTGATAAATAATTTAAGTTCATAAGATCAGTCCCTTTTTTTTTTTTTCCCTTGGCAGGGTAAGACCGTATCTAATCCTTCATCTGATCTTTGATGAAAATTTGATAAAAATGATACTCCAATCGTTTTATTAGTTTGGTATCAAATGAAGGAAAACGATACTTTTTTTTTATCAAATTAAAAGAGTGTTTAACCTTTCATCAAATTTCGCAGGTGACCATTGCCGGCCAACTTGGTGGACGATCGGCTAGACAACCGGGTGGACGACCGGATTGGGGAAGATTTGTTAAAAATTGACTTTAGGTCGGACGATCGATCAGATTTGATAAAACAATTGGAGCGCATCATATTATATCAAACTTTTACTAAAATTTGATAAAAATTTTGATTAAGCGTTGGAGATGCTCTAAGAGATCATTTTATGGGCTAGAAAGAAAAATATTATACCAATCAATTTCTTTTACAAATCAACAATATAATATTAATAATTAACATAATAATTGTCACATCAGTTTGAATTTTTTTTTAAAATAAATTTTGTTTATATCGAACATTATTTTTAAAACAAGTTTTTCAAAGTCCAATCAAACTCTTAATTAAAAAAAAAAAAGCAAAAAAAAAAAAAAAAAAAACAGAGAGAGAAACTGTCATGGTATGTATAAATTAAATTATACACGATTGACTATCAAAAAAAAGTGTGTGAAAAATGGGAATCAGTATTTGTTCCAACATTACAAAACTATAATAGCCAAATTAATATTGCTTTTGTTCATCAATTCTAGCTATTTTTCAATTCATGACTTCAGGGCATGAGAAACATGCTTAACGCATGCTATGACGTATCAATGTTAAGGAATTTTTTTTTCCCTTGAGAAATGGTAGCGTTTTAGAGAAAAAAAAGAAAAAAGAAAAACTTACGTAGTGTTTAGATTTATGGATTTAAAATGACAAGTTTTGATGCTATAGGTTCAATTGGAGTAGGATTTAAATTTAAATATAGATTTTTAAATTAAATTTGGAAGTTTAGTTTTGATGAATAATTAACTAATTCGTTTATGTAGAACATTTTTTTTATTTTTTTTTATTTCTCACTAGAAAATTGGAAAACGTGTAGAAGTGTGAAATGGAGAAATTATGCAAAGCCATTGGACTTGGATTCCCCAACCATACGAAATAAAACAAAGTTAAAGTGGAAATCACAAGGAAAATTCAATTTTATATGTTTAGTGATCCATTTTCAAAAGTACATTTGTTGTTTTTCTAAAGATAAATGCAATAAAATAAAATTATTATGATTATCATATCGATTTAATTTTTCTTTACAGATGATATACGCGGAAAATTCTTTAAAATAAACGATTTGAATTATTAAAACGAAATCTGTGATAGACCTGACAAACTTGAATAGTTCTCTCAAATTCAAAGACCAATCCTTTTATAATACATAAATTGTCTAAAATACCAACAACAAAAAAAAAAAAGTTAAAAACAAAATCACTTATATCTTTATATCATATACTTTACTTTCTTACTCATTTAAACATGATAATGAAAAATTATAATTATTTGTTTGTTTTTATTATTTTAACAAGTCATTTTATAGAAATGTATGAATCTATACTCAAATATATGATGGTTCTGAATGGCATTGTATATAAATATAATGCAATGTTATTGTGCATGTGATGTTGAAGGCAATAGGGGATGAAGATGTGAGGTTCAAAGTCAGATGTGAGGATCAGATCTGTTAAAATGGACCAATTTCTGTTTTACCTTTTTTTTTTTTTTTAATCTCAGTTTTGAATTTTTTTTTTTTTTTAATATCTTGTTGTTGTTGTTATTATATCTGTTTAAATATAATTTTGTTTTTATTTTTGCTTTTGTTTTTGTTTGTTTTGTCAAGAAGATATTGAATAGATCACAAACAAAGATTTGTTTGAAGTGAATAGATAGGGTTCAAATCTTCTTCTTGGGCTGGACATTCAAGCACTGTAACGTATAAGGGAGCTGAGAGGAAAGAGAAAATGGTTCTGGGGAGTAAAAATTAAACAGATAGAGGATGCTATCTATTCAATTTTATGTATGTAATGTGAAATTTTATTGTTATAGATTCAATCTAGGTTCATTTTCAATAGATAGGAAAAAAGTTATTAGAATTTCACCAAATAGAATTTTTGAACAGATAAATTTTAACAAATAGATTTTATTTGAACAGATAAGGAAAAAAAACTTGAACAAATAGTCAAAAATTAAAGAGATAAAAAAATATTCGAACAAAAGTCTAAAAAATTAAACAAATAGTCAGAAAAATTCAACAGATAGATAAGGGGTAAAATTGGAAAAAAAAATATCATTTAAAACAATAAAAAGACCTTTCACAAAATTATTTCACTTCTCATTAACAAAAAATAGCCATTGGATCTAATATTTTATACCCTCCTTAAATTGGATTTTTTCAATAATTTTCTCTATAAAATATTAATAATTAATAAATAAGTGTCACATCAATTTGTAAAAAAAAAATTATAAATTTTATTTATTTATATAACATTATTTTTAAAACAAGTTTTTCAAAGTTCAAACTCTTTATTAAAAAAACAACTGTCATGGTATGTATAATAGATCGCGGTTGACAATCAAAAAGTGCGTGAAAATTGGGAATCAATTCCAAATTTTAATATTGCTTTGGTTCATCAATTCTAAAGTTACTTTTTTCTTCAATGAAAATTTATCCGCCTGCAACGTATATCATATGTAATTTTATGTAAAATTATATAAGTTAAATATAAATTAACGTTTAAATTTATGTGAATTTATATTTAATTTATATAATTTTATATAAAATTACATACTATAGATGCGACGCACCGGAGCATTTTCCTTTTTCAATTCATTACTTCACGGCATGAGAGACGGGCTTACGCATGCTATGACGTACTAATGTTATGGATTTTTTTTTTTAGTTGTTTGTTTGTTTATTTGTTTTTGTTTGTTTTTTTTTTTTGTTAAACAACTTGTTTGTTTTTTGTTTGTTGAGGTAGAGTTTTAAGAAAAAAAGGGACAAAGACAAGACTTATGTTAGATTTATGGATTTAAAATGGGAGGTTTTAACGCTATTTGTTCAATTGGAGTAGGATTTAAATTTAAATATAGATTTTAAAATTAAATTTGGAAGCATTTTTTTTAAACAATCGACAAGGGAATAATTACAAATATAAAAAATATTTATATCATCAAACAAATTAGTAACCCACAATAATTAGAAAGTTCATAAAACCTCACAGAACTAATATAACAAGCTCACTAAGCCTAAGCCCAAACTCAAGTTTAAGTCCAAGATCTATTACTAACTACATCCAACCTACATAATAGGGAGAGAAATAAACCACCACTACAAAGAGTATCAAATTCCTTTTCATAGTAGTTAAATCTGAAACCTCACACCACAAAGGGTGTTACACAACCATTAAGCCCAATGTCCTGATTAAAAAAATGGCGAATTACACTAACGGTTTATGTAATTTGGTACTTGTGTCACTTTGGTCTCTAACTTTTCAATTGTGATACATTTGACCTTGAATTTTGAATTTCGTTTCAAATAAAGACAATTGAAGATATTGTTACACAATTTCAAAAGCAAAATCGTCAATTTAATAAACTATAAATAGTTTTATAAAAATAAATATCAAAAAATAATTTTAAAATTTTTAAAAATTATTTTTGAATTTTTAAAAACTATTTCTACACACCAAAGATAAAAATTATATAAAAACGATAAATCTTTTACATTTTTCTTTTTTTTTTTCTTTTTTTACCAAATTAATTTTTAATATGTGTTTGGATGATGATCATTTAATAGGTGGTTGTTTTTGTTGATATTTTTGGATGATTATCATGTAATAGATGGTTGTATTTGTTATTAATAGGTATTTTTTTATGATTATCATGTAATTGATGGTTATTAGGGTTTTAAGATATGAAATGTTTTTAATTTTAGATTTTTAATTTAATGGATTGGTTTAATATTGCCATCAAAGTTGTCGACATATTTAACTTTTGAAAAAATAGAAGTTAATTTAACAAAAATAAATATCAAAAAAAATTTAAAAATTATTTCTACCATCCCAAAAGATAAAATTATATAAAAATGAAATATTTTAAAAAAAAATTCACTAATTTAATTTTTAGTTTCTTAGAAATTTTTTTGAAAATAGATTCTAAAAACCAAACTAAACAAAACTTTATAACTAAGAAAGTTTCAACACTATTCATTAAAAAAAAGACTATTACATTTCAAACAACATACAAATTAACTAATACAAAATATATTGTATGACGACTTTGCCCTTAAAATGAACTATTTGCAAAAAAAACGTTTTTAATTGTCTTTATTTAGAAGAAGATTCAAAATTCATATCATAATTAAAAGGTTATGGACTAAAATGATACAAGCTCCAAATTACAGGAATTGTTAGTGTAAATCGCTCTAAAAAAAATTAAGAGTTTAGTTTTGATGAATAATTAACTAATTTGTTTACATAGAACATTTATTTTTTATTTTTTATTTCTCACTAAAAAATTGAAACTTTCGCCCAAAAGTCAAACTAAATTTTTTTTTTTCCAAACGAAGCTAGTTAAAACGTAAATCACAAGGAAAATCCAATTTTATATGTTTTAGTAATCTCCTTTTAAAAATACATTTGTCGTTTAGTTTTTTAAAGATAAACGCAATAAAATATAATTATTATGATTATCAAATCAAATTTTTTTTTTTTAAAGATGATATACACATTTTTTTTTTAAATAAACGATTTGAATTATCGAAATAAGATTTGTAATAAACCTCACAAACTTGAATAGTTCTCTAAAATTCAAAGACTAATCCTTTTATAATACTTAAATTGTCTTTTAAAATACAAGAAAAATAAAGGTTTAAAAACAAAAGTTAAAAACAAAATCACTTATATTTTTATATCAAATACTTTACTTTCTTACTCATTTAAACATAATAACAAAAAATTATAAATATTTGTTTATTTTTATTATTTTAACAAATCATTATATAGATATAATCACTTGTTTTTTTTTTTTTTTTGTGTGGAAGAAATAACAATTCAGTATATATTGTTAAAAATTAATTATAAATCAGGAATAAATTTTATAAATATTAATAATAAAAATTATATTTTATAATATAATAGTTTTGTGAAACTATCCCGTAATTTTTCTTTTTTAGTACTTCATGATGAGAGAATGAAGGGTCACCACCAACAAGGGGTCAGTTTAATGGATAAGATCTTTGAATCCCTCGCTCAAGGCTTGGGTTCGAGTCTCTATAGCCTTTTGTTGGGGTGAAACATACTCCTTAGCGCCTGGAGCACGCAGGGGCCTAAGTTTCGGCCTCGACGTAGGTGCGGTGGGGTTCCCTGCAGATATGCTATAGGTGCCTAAGTTTCGGCCTCGACGTAGGTGCGGTGGGGTTCCCTGCAGATATGCTATAGGTGCTAAGGGGCAATACTCCCTGACGAATATGTTAGAGTAGCCTGTCTGCATATCCATTTTTATGAATCTTAAAAAAAAAAAAAAAAAAAAAAAAAAAAAAAAAAAAAAAAAAAAAAAGGTCACCACAAATAAAGGAAACCGACGGCTGCCGGTCAATGGACTGACCAAAATGTAAGGACGCGGCGAATCCAAAAGTCAGTGACTCTGACCCCAGACACGAAACGGGCTAACAACAGTCAATAGTCACCGCCAATCCCATAACCCTGTCAAGTAGTAAAATGGAGACCCCGTACGGTCCAAACCCAAGACCCGTTCAAATTCAATATAAAATTATGAATATGGTGTGCTTTGGTTGGGATTTGAAGAATCAAATATTCCTCCCCTAGATAGAACCATGTTTCATCAATGGAAATAATTGAAGTGAGAGAAAAAATCAAAGACCCTCCTGCGTGACATATACAATTAGAAAAATACATAAGGTAAACATAGTTGATGTTATTAAAATCGGAATTTCAAGTATGGTTGTTGGGAGAAATATATGGATCACATCATAAAATTAGGTAGAGGATTGCAAGATTTTAGTTTTAATACAAAATAACATAAAAGAATTATTGATGATGGTAATCTTTGTCACATAATTTTAAATAGTTTAAAGAAAATTAATAAATTTGATATAATGTATATTCTATGTTAACATAAATTAATGAGACATTTCAAAAATGAGTTTATTAGTCAAAAATTTTTTTTTTTAATATATTTCTTTGATCAGAGAAGTCAAATTTTTTATATAGATATACACATATATAAAAAATAAATAATAACAAAAAAAATTGGTAGGATCAGGATCGTAGTAGAATCGAGATCGTATGCGATTTTACATTATTTTATTATTAGAATTGTAGTCACTTTATGATCTTACAAATTTAAAATCGTAGTGTGATCCAGATCATTTAATCCAATTGAAGTTATAGAATCGTAAGATCTTATAATCCGGATTGAAATACTAATAACCATGAACACAGTTAGATAGTTTATTTTATGGGGCCTATTATAGACCCCACTTCAATGATCTATATTATTCATGTTGTTAGATCTTCTAAACAGATCATTTATAAAAAAAATTAGGTTGATTAGATTTAATAATCACTTGATTTAATTTTATTTGTTTAAAAAGAAAGTAGATAGACTGTCCATTAATTAATTTTAAGACAAACTTGATATGATCAAGTTGCTCCTTATATACATGGTCAACATAATTTTTTGTAAGAATAATCTTCTCAAAGAGCCTTTTAAGATAAATTATTCAAATTATCGAGATATGTTGAATATGGACTGGACTGGATCGTTGGAATACCCAACTAGAGAGGATCCAATCCTTATTTTAAATTGATAAAAAATGTATAATTCTTTCATTACTATTACACCAAACAAGAAAATGAGTATTATGACAGAATGATTATTTTATTTTAACTTCATTCTAGTAGATCAAACATTGTCTAAAAAAAATATTAAGAATATATATAAAATAATGATGAAATGAAACTGATTTACAAACAACTTTTTTGTACCTAACATATATTTAGAGTGATGTAACAATAATAATAATAAGTATTTTAACTTAAAATATAATGTTAAAAAAATGTCATGTTATTCTATATAAAATTTCTATATTGAAATTTTGTATAGCAATATATTGTATGTTAGTGTAATATCGCCCATGAGTACCCGTGCGTGTTAAATAGTTCAGACCCTCGATCTCTATGATCTAATCTTACGATTGCAATGTGAAATATAGATGAAAGTCCAAATCTGACAACTTTTATAGAAAATTCATTTTAATGCAAAACATTTGCCAGAAATGGATTGCATCACTAGGTCTCAGAGTCACCACTTAATATTTTGGGAAATTATGAAACCCGTGACTCGTACTAAGGTTATTGTTCGTCATAACCAAAGATGTCTTGGTTCGGAACTTTAGGTATGAGAGGTTGTCATGACCCAAACCCACCCCTATAGGTTTAGTATCGTAACCGGCCAGTAATCCTGGGATTACCAAAGGTCTCTAAACAGATTAGTAAAATTAAGGGGCTAGTGAAAGCAATAACAAAATACAATATCCATAGAGCTGTGTTGATGTACATGGGACATAAAATTTCAACCTTATATTTACATATATAACACCAACTTGTATACAGAGAAACTAAAAAGGGTCTTAGCCCAACATGCAAAATATACAAAAACTTGTTTAGTCTTAAAAAAAGGAAATTAATAGACTTAGACTTGATTCACAAATTTGACCACTTGAAGCATTTCAAAACCTCATCGGGAGGCACGGTGGTTGGCTTGACAAAAGAACTCCAGGCAGCAGCGTAGGCTTGGTTTCGCGCTTGATCACCTACATACACACATAGTACAATGAGCTGGAGCCTAGTGAACAACAACAGAGTAAAAGGTTTATGAATGATGTCCAAATCAGATTCATGAAACAGATTTCAGATCAGAAACAAATTCAGATTCACATGCTTATATAGAATTCATAAACAGTTATACGTGGTACATCCATTAGTTAACAGATCAAATTGGACAAATGACCCACATGCATAGTCAATACTGACGACCATAAAGGTCAACATCTTTGTATACAAATAGCCATGGTATTGTTACCCCTAGGCGAGGGTCACGCAAACATAGACCTCGGTATTGTTACCCTTGGGTAAGGGCCATGTACATATTGGCCATGATATTATTACCCACAGGCGAGGGCCACATGAACATAAGTCATGGTATTGTTACCTCCGGGCAAGGGCCACGTGAACTAAGGATGCCATAAATACATTTCAGAAAACTGGACATTCATTCATGATTTACAAAATAACATTTCAGAAAACATATCATATCATATCAGTCAGAAAATACTTATAGTCAAACATAGAGAGTTGTTACTCACGGATAGGTCCAATAGCAGAACAGGTCACATGAACAGAACAGATTGATCAAGAGGGCAATAACACGTGACCTACACAAATACATGACAAATACACTTGAACATTGTCCCAAAAGTGTTTATCATTTCTTTTTCTTAACGTGTGTTTCAAACTCTTATCCTCATTATTGTGTCTTAATTAAGGCTTAGGAATGCCTATGATGCAATAAGGATGCCCAAATGCACTTTGAAAACACTTGTCAAAATTTATGAAACAAGACAGTTTGCTCGAGCACAACTTTCTTTGCTCGAGCGGACCCCTTGGTCTGTAAACTTTTGAGAGCTCTCATTTTACGCTCGAGTGCAACTTCCTTTGCTTGAGCCAAGGTTCAAAAATAAGAGTGGTCGCTCGAGCACAGGTTTTGTCGCTCGAGTAGAGTGTTCATGTCTGCAAAAGTACTAGGAGCTCGAATTTTGCGCTTGAGCCAACTTTTGGCCTCTTGAGCCAATGTTCAAAATAATGGGTGGTCGTTCGAGCGTAGCTTGGGTCACTTGAGCGATGATGTAGAATTCTGGAATTTTCAAATTGTTGTTCAAGATGCAAAACTCAAATTCAAAGCTTTAAAACAAATCCTTTCAGCCCAAAACTTAAGAAAACATTTGTAAACTTATGAAGCATCATGAATTAAGGATCATTTCGCAAAATCAAGGCCTAAAATCATGCCAATTGTTCAAAATCAAACTTGAAACTTTGAAAACATAACATGCATGTACTCCTTTGAGCTTAAACCTTCCAAAACATGATCAAATGAGATAAAATGACACGGAATGTGATGAATTCTCAAAACCAAACTAGAATTACCACATGCATGAAAGAATTCTTTTGAAAATAACTTCAAAACTTCATGAAATGCACATGCGTGCATGAATTGGTTACTAATTCCATTCTTTAGCTCAATTCCCATGCTAATTCACCTATTTCACTTGATTTCAGGTACTTAACAACTCAATTACATAACTAAGAGGTTGAAGTCTTACCTTAGGTGTTCAATTGTGTTCTAGATGCTAAATTGTTTGAGCCCTCAAGTCAAATGCCTCAAATTCCTTCCAATTCTTCTTCATTTTCCTTGAATTCTCTCTCTCTCTCTCTCTCTCTCTCTCATTTTCGCTAAGGGAGATGATCAAATGGAAGTCTACATGAGTTAGTGAAATTACATTAGCCTTATATAGGCTCCATTAGTGAAGTTTCATTAAGCCTTGATTAAGCTAATCAATTATAATTATTTGTTCTAATTGTTTGGTTCCGAATAAGATTTTAATTAAAGCTACCATAAAATTCTAAATAACACAAACTTAGTCAATTTCATGTTTGGATGCTGATAAGGCCTTCAATTCACATATTGAATCATAAATTCAGATAGATATTCTTAATTCAGACAGATATAAACACAAATAACACAATACACATGCAATTAACTCAGAATTTTCTCTTAATTACGCATTAAGCATTCTTAATTAAGGATGACAAGCTAATCATAGGTCAGGGTTGTTAAAGAGGTAAAGATCTTTAATTGAGCACCTTCATTCACCCGATCAAAAATCGGTCTCTACTAAACCATGATATGAGTTTTATTTACTTTATATGTTCATATTTCGATTTATTTAATAGATCATAAACGTTACTATGTGAAACATACAAGTATAGACTATGTCATTCATTTTGGAACAATTTGATTTTATGTATTTCGAAAGAGTTTTGGAAATGTACAACTCAAAGAAATAGAGTTTACAAACATGAAAATCAACATCATTCCAAATTAAGCGACACAACCCTTCATCAACCGACATTCATGGAGTTATATCAAATACGCAAATAGCCTCATGGTAGAATGCTAAACATATAATAAGGAAAATACACACAAACGAGATACTAAAACATAAAAACTTACATATTTACCAACGTCCCGCGAACAGCTACAAAACTAAGTCAACAAAACATGCATGATCCTGTATACAAAATCCTAATGAAATTCACTCATGAAATGGAACTAAAGATTCGGCTTCTAATGTATGGCATATGAATCATCTCAAGACATGAGGTAGCGCATAAAATCACATAATAATCAATTAAATCTACAGATGCAAATTTATTTGAATCTTAAGGTATGAAACATGTATGCAAAGTATGGATATGATGAAAATACTATATCTGCTGCATATTTACAAATAATGGAAAGTAGTAAAGAACGGGATAAAAAGAAGTGGGGGTAGGGAATTATTACAACACTTTGAATAATTACATATCCGAATAAGAGAGAAGAGGAAGAAAAATATTACAACAAAATAAAATCCTCACACCTCTCTCTAAATAAAAGAAAAATGGGAACTTCAGGTGCCTCAGAGATCACCGAAAACCATTCTACTCAACGCCAGAAGACTGCTCAATTCTGTTCCAGAAGAAGTTGGCTGGTAAAAACTTTGTTTTTTCCTTTGCAACACTAAAGAAAGAACAAACAGGAAATATGTAGGTGGCTCAACTAATCACTTCCAGTTAGATTACAAGAAATTTATAATATGAAATTGAAACAAGAAAACCAAATCACTACAACAAAAAAGGGTTTTTACGACGCGCAATGTACGCCGTAAAAACCCTTCTACGACCTGCAGCACGCGTCATCTTATGACCAGTCATGAAAAGTCAACTTTCAATGATATGCTTCGTACGCCGTTAAAAACTATTTAACGGTAGATTTTGTGCGTCGTTGTTACATTTTCTACAACATTCTATAGTACGTCGTTAAAAATTATTTCATGGCAGATTTTGTGCGTCATTGTTACTTTTTTTACGACTACTTTTGCACACCATTAATTAGTGAGACAAATAACGACGTTGATTGCATGCTATAAAATATGTAATACAACAACTTATTATGTCTGCCGTAGAATATGCAGTTTTTTTATTTTTATTTTTATTTTTTTTAATTCAACAGATTCTATTTGACCAATTTTGTACAATCTAACAAATATTACAAACAAGCGTCACAAAAAATCAATCAACCACTAAAATATCGTTTGAAACATCAAAAAGAAACTATATCCATAAATTATAAACATTTAACAATTGTCTATACATTCCAAACATTCGAAAACTATATCCTTAAGTTCTAAACTGTACAAAAAGTTTAAACCATTCAAAACTATGTATATCTAACTTTTTAAACATATCGACAACTATTAAGAGATTATCTAAAACTACCGACAACAGTTCCTATAGTAGTTGCAACTGCAGCTGTAGCAAATCCACTTGCTCCTATCACAGGGACGATGGTGCCCAATGTATGTGTTAAGGCACCTAAACCTGTGGCAATAGTTGGAGCAACTAACCCTGTTGCATTTCTTGTTTGCATGACAAAGAAAACTTCACATAAGTACAAAAACCAACGACTTAGGGACAAAAATATTTCTTGAGGTATTAAGAAACACTACAAGAAATTGCATTTTTCGCAACGCAACAAAATATGTTGCTAAAAGGAAAAATTCGTCAGCAAAGAGTTTTGCCGACACACAAAGCTACGTTGGCAACTTGTAGGCAAAAGTGAGTTGGCAAAAGTTTTTGCCAACGAAATTATCATTGTGTTGGTAAAAGTAATGCCTTTAGCGACGAACATAGTCGTCAATAAAAGCCTTCATCCATCGTCGGCAATTTACCTTGCGTCGGTAAAAGTCATTCAAATATGATGATTGTGTGGCACTTTTCGCGACACAAATTTGCATGGGCAAAAAATATACTTTTAGCAACAAAATATGCATCGGCAAAAGTAAACTTTTGGAGACACATTTACGTTGGTAAATGTTGTCATTTACCTACGATTTGTTTGTCGATAAAACTTTACTTTTGGCAACGACAAATTAGCATTGGCAAAAAATACACTTTTATCAACACAATGAGTGGGCAAAAGTAAACTTTTGGTAAACATTTACGTCGGTAATTATTGCCATTTGCCGACGATTTGTTTGTCGATAAAGGTTTACTTTTGGCAACGACAAATTGGCATTGGCAAAAAACAACTTCTACTTAGCAACACAATATGAGTGGACAAAATAAACTTTTGGCGACACATTTACTAACAAAAATAATTGAAAATAATTTATATATTTTTATAAGATTTACAGATTTACAAGAGGCATCCCTTATTACAAACTAATAACATTGATATGAAATCACCTAAAGTTGATGTGCAAGCAAAAAAACACTACTGATACTGCTTTTAGAAGCAATGTATAAAACCTAATAGGATAAAGTCACTAAAATACCCAAATACATCTAAATTGTAAACCCACATTAGAAACAACAGATAACAAAATGAAAACATGAAACTAACAAAGACAGGCAAAACGGCATGAAAATCACCTACAAACTTATCCAGCAGACCAACATCTAGTAGCAGCCGCCTCACAGCAACATTGCAGCAGCAGCAGCCCAGCAAGCATCAGCCACGAGGGCGGCAACAGCTGCAGCCCAGCAACTGCAGCAGACCAGCAAGCAATAGCCATCAGCCACCAGCAAAAATGAGGATCTGGTAGCAATCTGTATTGATCAATGACAAGTTTAAAACAAAGTCCATTAGCTTTTTTTATTAATCTGGTAGCAATCTGTGTGTGTGTGTGTGTGTGTTAATAGATATGTAAGCGCAAGTACTGGCCAAAACATAAAGCTTTTACCATCATTCGGTAAAAAATAAAATAAAATAAAAACCTTCGATTTCCAACTATACTAAAACAATCAGTAGCAGTAGATCCAATGCATTCTACACTTTAGTGAAAAAAAAACGTTGTCCAAGTTACAAATCATTCACTTGCAACAATGGCAATAATTTACACAAGGCAAACTAATTTCAGATTCTCTACTAATATTCAGATAAGGTCCATTTCAATGATTTCTGATATGGAAGGCATATGCATTATCTCTGCGATATGTACAGAGGTTTCAAATTCTCTGTAAATGATCGAGAAATTTTAAAACATCAACAAAACATTTCCAAAATTAATAAGATAATTCAATGGCCCCATAAAAGCAATGTCATAATGAAAAATTAGCAAAAATTCAAGATCTCAATAGTCTCAACGTATATGCAAATAAAATCCACATAAAGCAAAATTCATACCTTAAATGAAGTTACCTTTTTTGTTGCAATGTTTCTAGAGGGAAATGAGTAGGAATCTTCAAACAAACCATTAAATTTGTACAGGAAAATATAGTTTGCTACTAAATCCATGCCATAAGAAGCTCTAGAGAAAAATTAAATTTAAAAAGAGGAAGCGGTGGAATTAATTTATTTCAATACAGCACCTACTTAGGACTTGCATAATTATGTTAAAGGATCTCTATGTATGAGGTTTAGGTTTGTATAGGTTTTATCCAATACCATTGTAAGTTCCAAAACAAAGAGTCCAAGTCAAATTAGAGTCTGTATTATTTACAAGTTTATCCATTACCTGGAACGATTCCCTCTTCCACAACTGCTCTTGTTGCATTTAAAGCATCTGTAACCCAATATTTCCTTTCTTCAACTTTTGCCTTGCTAGCCCTTCTAACCTGAAAAAAGAAGACTTGCAATGAAGTCATTAAAATACATGCAACAATAGAAATTCAGTAAATATTTACCTTGAAAATAGCAACACCGCCAAATAGCTTTGACAACCGCTCATATGCTTTCTCTTTGTCAAAAATAGTAGTACTCTTTTCAATGGCGGCCCTTAGCTATTCAAACATATAAATAGTATCTCGTTAACATTTTTCTATGCAAATCAATGGCTTTTAGACCCTACATGATAACATGGGAATTCTATTTCTCTTCAATTAAGTACTTGAGAACATTTCTTTAGTAAAACCATAACTTTAATTAAAATCAAATCGAAGACAAAAAAAAAAAAAAAATTAGTATCGATATTGAGTGCTCAAATTAATGGTTAGGAAATAGATTTCTTCCATGAAATGGAAGTTTTAAACTATAAGCATCATGTGTTGACCATGGGTATTAGGGAGGATAAGGCCCATCTTCCCCTATTAACTTTAAGCACTTCCTACTACGACCATTCAAATTTCCACAAAAAGATATGTCCTATCTAGCAACCATGCCAAATCCATTTAAAAATACATAACTGCTGGTTATGTTCAAGATTTCATTAACATATGCCTACAATGGTCAACCATAAGCAAAGTGCCGAAGGCACTTCCAAAGCATACATATAGCAAAACTAAAATTTTCCCTAAATTGAGTCCACATCAACAATGGAATTGATTTATGCAAATATACTCCCAAGACATCAACGTAGATGGTCCACGATGCTGACTATATTTTCATGTAACAACATTGTCATCTACCATACTTCAAGCCTTCAATGTAGATTGTCCATGATATTGACTATATTTTTATCTAACAACATTATCGTCTCATCTGCCAACCAACATCAGCTAATATTCCCATGGATACTTAATTGAAATAGATGTGATCAAGAAATCAGGGTTAACTAACAGAGTTTGTAACGGCCCCAAAATGCATGTCACAATTATCCTTATTTAATTATGCATTAATATGAATTAATTTGAGAATATCTGTTTGAATCGAAAAAATATCTGTTGGAGTTACGACTTTGGAACTAAAATTGGTGACCTTAATGGGTTCAGAAACCAAAATTGAGCACATAGATATGCTACTGGGAATTTTTAGAGCCATTTGGGAAGTTTAATTGAAAACTGATTTCGTCTGATTCGCTAAGTCATGTTTGGCTTCACTTATACACTAATATGTATATATGAGAGTTAAGCTCATCCTTATCAATTAAGAACTCAAGATATTTGGAGAGGGAGAGAGAGTTCTAGACAAAGAGTGAAACAACAACAAGAAGAAGATCAAAAGGGGGAATTGTAATTATCCATGGCATGAGTTCATGAATTTTTGTTCATACATGTGAAATCTTGCATGGTTCTTTACTTGAGGAGGAAACTCCATGAATTTTGAGCATGAAACTCAAGATTTGCATAATTTGGGCCTTTATACTTTGAATTCAAGTTTTAATCATTTTAATGGACAAATTATTGAGTTTGATTTGAAGCCATGATCTTTATTTGAAGTTGGAAATGTGTAAATCATATGTTTTGAAGTGTTTTGAGCCTTATTTTGTATACAAAAGAGTTGAGATTGCAAAAAGAGAGAATGTTCATTGTTTACGAAATTTTCGGATTGGTTTTACACCCAAACCGCTCGAGCGGCCGGGCCTCCTTTGCTCAAAGTTGCACACTGCTTCACCACCGCTCGTGCAGCCAAAGCCACCGCACGAGCAGCCAGGCCACCACACGTGTGGCCAAGACCACCGCACATGCGGCCAAACAGGGCAGATTTTTCAATTTTGTTTTCTTTTCATTTTCTGACTTCTGGGCCATCTTTTACATGGTTTTCACATGACATATACATCCATATGCATCTCATAAGCATGGAAATAATTTAGTGAACAAGTATCGGATAACCAAATAAGATTAAGAATCAACTAAATGATTTGACTGTGTATTGAGAAATTGTGCTATGAATGTTCGTGTTTGTAGGTCAAGACTCGAAGACCGTACAACCGGTTTTGGAAGCCCACTGTGAGTAATATTTCTGTAAAGATATGTTGATATGCACTGTACTCGAAATGTTATACGAAATGCTATATGATATGATATGTTTCTGAAATGTGATTTTGATTCTGTGAATGAATATCCGGTTTGCAAATCTAGTGTGGTATCCAAGGATAGTCCCAAGTCATGGGAGACGACACATTAGTGCGGGTCCATGACATACATGTGATTACGAGATCTCATTAGCCACTTCATTGTAGTGATATATGTTTAATCGGTATCCTGAACTAATTAGTCTAGTTGGTAGATGATATGTGATATGTTCTGTGAGATGTACCATTACGTTATGTTCTAATATGAGACTGATATGATTGATTGTGATATGATTTGTTTTACAGATATTATATTTGGAATTCGTTCACTAACCCCTTTACTTTAATGTTATTCATTGGGCTTTAGCTCACTGTTTTTATATATATGTATTGGTGAGCATTTTGGAGGGCAAGCCTAGAAAAGGTCTATAATTGAGTCACCGTTTTGAAGCTTACCGAGTTATTTTGTGTGCCTCTGAGTTGGGGCTAGGCCTGGGGGGCCATTGTCAAGCTTTTGATCGTGAAGTAAACTTTTGTTATGTATAAAATGTTAAGTTACAAGTTATGTACTAATTGTGGGTAAATTAACATTTTTGCATGATTAATGTTTGTTCATATAAATGCATAGCTCATTGGATTATTGGTGTACGGGTGTATATTGCTTCCGCTAGCCGCGATTATTTTTTTTTGATTGTACAGAAAGGCCTTTGGTAATCTCAGATTACTGGCCAGTTATGATGCCAAACTTATAGGGACGGGTTTGGATCGTGACAGAATAGTATTAGAGCACGAGCTAATTTACCCACACACGTGTCCATATGAGCTGTAGGGTGTCCTAGAAAAGAACTAGGGCCTTTGGCAATTTTTCAGCAGCAAAAGCAATTTTTCATCAGGGGCAACCTCTGTAAACTAGCACCAAATAACAGCATACAGGTTTGCAACCTCATATCATCTTCATACTCCAGCAGACCTCCTATGCCAGACAACCTCTCACTTTTAGTGTCAATGCTGCAACTACTGCTCTCCAACCAAAACAATGCTGCTATTGCTGGTCAATGACAGAAAGTAGCAGCTGCTCACCCATAAAGCTAGAACAGAACAGATTAAGAACCAGACCAACCCAACAGATTATGACCCAAACCACAAACCAAGAGCATGGCAGTCCAATGTAATAGTTGATTGTTGAGCGAATCAATCCACTGCTGAGCATAACATTCTAACAAAACATATTAACCACCATCAGCCAACAAAGCAGTTCACCTCTCTCTTTTATCAACCACCAAGACTTGCAGCCA
This sequence comes from Camellia japonica, assembly GCA_030407325.1. Classification (NCBI taxonomy): domain Eukaryota; kingdom Viridiplantae; phylum Streptophyta; class Magnoliopsida; order Ericales; family Theaceae; genus Camellia; species Camellia japonica. Next base: position 119,351,654 of record JAPPVO010000007.1, read on the forward strand.
GCTTATTTCCATACAGAACCAAAGAAAACAGAGAAAAAAAACACCTTAACAACAATAGCACAACATGGTAGACCAATGAAGCCAACATAACACTTCTAGATAGAACCTCTGATGACAGCAACCAGATCATAGCAGCAGATCAGTGCTTTACTTTTCCTTCAATAATACTAATGCCTTACTTCATTCATTCGTGATAGGTCTTGTGTTAAAAAGGGATACATGAAAGATGACAACATCTATTTGTTTATAAAAAGACCTGTGAGAAGAGCTTTGATAATCAATCGTGGTATAGTTAAATTGCTACTAGAGATTTGAACTGACATACCAAGATTTGTAATCAGATAACTAATAGTATAATTTTGGGCGAATTACACTAATGGTCCCTATAGTTTGGCCCTTGTGTCACTTTGGTCCCTGATTTTTCAATTGTAACACATTTAATCCTAAATTTTGAATATTGTTCAAATAAGGACAATTGAAGATACCATTGCTCAATTTCAAGGGCAAAATTGTTAATTTGATAAACTATAAACTAATTTGACAAAAACAAATGTCAAATTTTTTTTTTCAAATTTTTAAAAATTATTTCTACTCACGAAAGATAAAATTATGTAAATTTGATAAATTATTTAGACATTTATTTATTTATTTATTTTACCAAATTAATTTTTATTATGTGTTTGGATGATGATCATGCAATGGGTGATTGTTTTTATTTTCATTAAATTAGTTTCTATTTTTCCAAAAGTCAAATATGTTAGCAATTTTGATATCGTTATTAAACTAATCCATTAAATCAAAACATCCAAAATTAAAAACATTTCATATATTAAATATATCAATTACATATTAAAAGTCTAACAACCATCCATGACATGATCATCATCTAAACATATAATAAAAATTAATTTAGTAATAAATAAATAAATAAATGTCTAAAAGATTTATCAATTTTACATAATCTTATCTTTGGTGGGTATAATTATTTTTAAAAATTCAAAAATATTTTTTTGACATTTATTTTTGTAAAATTAGTTTATATTTTATCAAATTGATGACTTTGCCCTTGAAATTGAGCAATGGTATCTTCAATTGTCCTTATTTGGAACAAGATTCAAAATTCAGGGTCAAATGTGTCATAATTGAAAAGTCAGGGATCAAAGTGACACGAGCCCTAAACTATAGGGACTACTAGTGTAATTCGCCCTATAATTTTTTACATTTATAGTTGTAGAATATTTTTGCATGGTTCATTTGTTTTTTGGTAGTAAGTACTAAACTACTAAAAATAGGGTTTATTCATGTGCATATTGATAAAAGGCATTAAGCCACCTGGTTTTAATTGTGATACAATTATTATCTAGCCTCAAGGTTAATTACACACCCCTCTTCTCTTCTCCAATCTTGCTTACTCTTCTTAATCTACCTCCTAGCATGTCCTATGTATGTATGAAATGTTGGTATGCTTGGAAATGGGGTGTAAGTTTAGGTGTTAGTATGAATAAGTGATGCTACCTTGTATTTTCTACTGATTTCGTGACTGCTGCAACTTTATCACTCTTGGAAAAATATCAAACTTACTTCTTTTGAAAACTGAATGTAGAGGATGATCTTTGAGGTGTTTAGAGCATGTTACATTTTTGGTAGCCCCTAATTAGGCGTTTTTATAGTCTAAACAATTTTCTTAAACAATCTAGCCCTGTGTTTCGAGAAAACAATCCACTTCGAGTATTTTAAAAGAAAAAAAATCTAGAAAAATCATCTTAGGTTGGTTCTTATGTCAAAACTTAGCATTTTTAGTCCTCTTTCCAACAAAATTCATTTGATCAAAAGTTATTGGGTAGATTGAGATAAATGCTCATTTTCCTAAAAGTGTGTCAAATCTGGACAGAATATGGTGTATGGCCTATAGATAAAAATTCTGGTTAGGTTATGCAAATTCTGAAATTGGGAATAAAAGTAAACTTATTATTCCATGTTTCTGTTAATTTTCAGAACCTAAAAAGGTCCAAAAGTATTTTTACTGACCCAATCCTTTGGCTCCTACTAATCTAAAATCTGCTAAAAATGTATTACTTTTATGTCAAGTGTTCCTGAGTGCTTAAAAGCATGCCAAATGTAGTTTACTTGCCTTACCATGATTGTATGTATTAATGTGTTATATTTCATCCCATATACTTCCCTCACATTCATGTATATTATTTGATTCGAATCTAGCTATATCAACTAGGACAATTACCTTCATATCACAAAAAACCATAACATTGGAATGGTGAGAACGCATTGGACCACCTTAAGAAACTCAAATCAGAAGTAGATGAATTACTCTAATCAATATTACAAGAATCATACAACATACACTACGGATGGGATCTTTTAGCCTTAACTTAGGCCACTATCTTTAGCATTTCCCAAAAATCAGTAACCCAGATGAAATTTGCCCGAATATTATTTAAATATAGACTTACCAACCTTGAGCAATTTCCAATCTCATTGGGAACATTTCCAGTGAAGCTATTGTAAGAAACATCTAGTTTGATAAGACTAACCGAACTGCAAATTCTAGGGCTCAGGGTCCCAGAAAGGTCCATTGAATTCAAATCAAGAGAGTCCACTACTAGATCATAAGAATTCCATGTGCAATTCACACTAATCCATTCACATGGTGTTTGGTCACTAGAATTCCAGTTTCCCAGATAATTAAATTCATCATGGATGGCTTTCTTGAATTCCAAAAGGTAAAGCCTATTTGAATTCAACCTTTTGAAACTTAAACCAGCAGAGCCATAACAACTAAAATTCTGGTAAACCTCATAGCCAAACATCTCCTAGAATAAGACATTATACATACTCTCTCTAGTGTATCAAATTAACATCAAAATTGAATAATTCAGTAACTCTGTGTATGCAGAAATAAGAAATCCAACAAAACTAATTAATGGTTATGCAAAAATAAGAAGAAGAGGTTGGTTAAACAATCATCTCAAAGAAACAACTAAAATAAACACATCAAAGTTCAAGGACTTAACATACCTCTAAAGTCCATCACTCATAAGAGAAGAGAGAACCAAAACAACAAAGACCACAATTATTCAAGTGACTCCTTGAGATAACGTTAGAGCAAAACCCATGTAATTCACAAATTGGAGAAGAACAAAAAACAATAGTTCCAACTTTTTCCAAGAATGGTAAAGATCTTTCAAGTTCCAATCTACATGCACGATTTGTGAAAGGGAAGAAAAAAAAACACTTTTTTTAAGAGAATGACAGTGGAAAACCTATATCGAATGAACCAACAAAAACAACAACAACAACAACAAAAATTTTGAATTTTGAAAACCCTAATGATCTAGAAAAAGGGAGAAAAGCTTAGGGTTTTGGTTCAGGACCTTGAAATCGCCATGAGAGAGAGAGAGAGAGAGAGAGAGAGAGAGATAGAGAGAGAGAGCAGATTGAGATAGCAAGAGAGTCTTGATGTGAGGAGATGAGATGATCCTGGTAACCTTAGCAATTGATTCGGCCTTCATCATCATCAGAAGAGAGAGAGATTGAAACCCTTGTGATATTCTATTCTAATTAAAGGCAAAATAGTTATTTTGGGGAAAAAAAATTATAATATATATTTTTTTGGTGATTGGCACCCCAAATTTCATTTTGGCGCTTTTTATTTATTTATTATTTTTTATCATACAATTCACGACATGCATTGTGCGTCGTAAAAAGACAATACTTTTAACGGCAGGCGATATGTGTGTCGTAAAAAGTGCAATACTTTTAATGGCAGGCATTGTGTGCGCTGTGAAAAGTATTCACTTTTCACGGGTGGTGTATGTGCGTCGTGCATAATTAATGCATTAACAGCACGCCATATGCATGTCGTAGAAAGTTTTATTATTTACGGCGTGCATTACAAGCAGTAAAAAAATCATCGTTATTACCATTCACGACCTACGTAATAGACACGCCGTGGTTAGAAAAGTATTTACGACATGCAAAAAAAGCAAGTCGTAAAAGTGAGAAACTACGGCGTGCATTTATTGTATGCCGTTAATGTGGTGCCGTAAAAAGTCAATTTGTTGTAGTGAATATAAGATTAAAAAATGTGAGGAACTAAAAGTGTGTAAAGTTCACATTCCAAGGAAAAGATGAACTTCTTGGATTTTCAAACTTCCTTTTGATTACCCTCAAGTGTATGACATGTGTTCTCAATCCTCAATTCGAAAATTTGGAATTTGTGCTAAAATGGTGACTTGGGTTGTTTAACAGTGTGTGTGAAGGGAATTGTTTAACTATATGATTTTCTCACTTTCAACAACAATCACTCTTTCTTGGATCAAGTCTCTTGAATTTGACTACAATGGAAGTTTTTGATGGTTTTGGTAATGAAAGATGAGATATAGCAGTGTATAGCTAAGAAAATAGAAGTTTTGGTTCAAAGCTCAGACTTCTCTCTTTTCTCTCTCTCTCTTCTCCCTCTCTTTAGTCTCTCACTCTCCAACAATCTAATATTTTTTGTATAGGCAAGCTTAGGGGACTTAGTGGAGAAAAATGGTAGAAGATCACAATGGAGGACAAACCATAGTGGAGGATAAAGAAAGATGATAGGTTGTTACTTTAGCTCTCTCTTTTGTGAAGGGGCAAGTGCTTTTGGTAGGTGGAGGCTGAGTGTGCAGGCCATTTCATGCATGAATATATCAGAAAATGGAATAGTAGCATGTCTCACACACGCTAAACAAGAATTCTGCCGAAACCGCCCTGTTCCTGGACAAATTAGTCGGCCAACCAATTTCTTAGCTGGTCGGCTAAAAAAATTGGCCTTGGTTAGACTATTTTACACAAAATAGGATTTTTTGACAGAATTATTATCCTTTCCTTTTATTTCCACAATGTTCTTTGCTCAATTTCCTAAGAAAACATTTCATTTTGAAGTTTAAAAATGAGTCTCGGAACATTACAGAAATACTTAGAACAAAGTGCGGAAAGATAATTTCGAAAGAGAGTTTTGATTAGGACTTAAACACTTGGCCAAAGCAGGTTTAGGGTTGGGAACAGAGCTTAAATTCCATCTTTCTTACTGAATTTTATGAGAAACACATTCTTATTTTCATCATTAGGTAATCAAAAGAAAGTGTCAAGTCTTAGGACATGTCAAAATGGGGTGTCTTTGGCCAAGTGTTTAAGCCCCGTCAGACAATTGGAGCGAAGGTGGATTGAATCGGAGCAAAGCAAACTTTTTTCTCTTTGGCCAGTCGTTCGGCTGGTCGACCGGCTAATCGACCATCCAGTGACAAATTTGACCAGATTTTGGTTAACTCGAGTGGGGCACTTCATAATCCCATTTTTTTTACCTATTCATGCATTGAATGCATACATACTCAGCTTCCATTGCCTATTGCTTGATCCATTCAAGGTAATGCTCCATTTTTGTCTTCCATTAGCTCCATTTGTGCTCCATTTGCTTAATTATCTTCCTTAATGCTCCATTCTTATCTTCCACCATTGCTCTACTTGCATTGCCTATATAAGGAGAGCTTAAGTCTTGAATTTTGGGAGATGAATTTGAGAGAAGAAGTGTAGAGAGAATGATGAGTTTGAATTAGAGTTTGAGAAAGAAAAGAAAGCTTTGAAAATAAGAGTGTTGCCTTGCCAAAATAGAGAAGTTGTCTAGCCTTCATATATCTCATCTTTCATTACAAAAACCTCCCAAAAAACTCATTGAAACCAAGTCCTAGAGTTTTGATCAACAAGAGAGTAATCCTTGCCAAGTTTAAGAAGATTAGAGAGTGATCATCTCCTTGTCCAAAGACATCATTCTCGCTCAAATTCTAAGCTTTTGAATTGAAGATTGAGAACATAATTCACAACCTCGAGAGTGATCAAAAGGAAGTTTGGAAATCAAGAAGTTCAATCTTTCTTTGGAAGGTGAATTTTCAATTCTTTCATTTCTCGTATTTTTATCTTATATTTGTTTTCTTGCTTTAATATCATATTAGTTTTATTATAATCTAACTGGAAGTGGTTAGTTGAGCCACCTATATATTCCTTGTTTGTTCTTTTCTCGGTGTTCCAACAAGACATGTTTTGCTAGGCCTAGTTGATCGGTCGATAACTTCTTCCGAACAGAACAAAGCAGTCGTTCTACATTGAGTATGATAGTTTTCGGCGATCCTTGAGATACATGACACTTCTATTTTTTTTTTTTTCATTTGAGTGTTTTGTGAGGTCTTTATTTTGTTGTTTCTTTTATTTGGTTTGTAATTATTTATTCAAGTGTTGTAATAATTCACTGGCGCACTTCTTTCTATCCATTCTTTTACTTGCTTTCTTTATTTGTACATAAACATCATATTTTTCTTTTCATCATATCCATGCTTTGCATCCATGTTTCATGCATCTTGATTTGGCTAAGTTTGCATCTATAGATTTAATCAATTCTTTTGTGATTATGTGCGCTACCTTATACTTTGAGATAATTCACATGTCATATATTAGAAGCTGAATCTTTAGTTGCATTTCATGAGTGAATTGCATTAGGATTTTGTACATAAGATCATGCATGTTTTACTAATTTTATTTTGAAGCTGTTCGCAGGACGTCAGTAAATATGTAAATTTTTATACTTTAGCATCCCGCTTGTATGTGTTTTTCTTACTATGTTTAAGGATTCTACCATGCGATTACTTGCTTACTTGATCTAACTGTATAAATGCCAGTGGATGGAGGTTGTGTTGCTTAATTTGGAATGATATTGATTTTCATGTTTGTAAACTCAATTTCTTTGAGTTATACATTTCAAAACTCTTCAAAATACATGAAATCAAGTTGTTCCAAAATGAATGACATAGTCTATACTTATATGCTTTACATAGTAAATTTTAGGATTTATTAAATAATCAGGATATGAACATATAAAGGAGATACAACTCATATCATGGTTTAGTAGAGGCTGATCTTTTGATCGAGTGAGTGGGGGTGCTCAATTAATGATCTTTTCCTTTCATACCTAACATTCCGACCTAAGCATCCTTGGTTACGATAAACAGTGGCCTTGGCAAGAGTCATGGGTTTCCTATTTTTTCAAAATATTAGGTGGCAACTCTAAGCTCTGGTGATGTAGTCCATTTCTAGCAAAGATTTTTTAATAAAATGAATTTTCTATAAAAGTTGTCAAATCTGGACTCTCATCTATGTTTCACATTGCACTCGTAAGACTAGATCAAAGAAATTGAAGGTCTGAACTGTTTAACGCGCATGGGTACCCCTTGGGCATGTTACAAGTTGCCCCACTTTGACAGAGCTTGAAGTCATTTCATGACGTGAGTGAATGTCAAAGCCCAAAAACGACCCTTTTGACAAGGCCATAAGACTTGGGCAAACAAATAAGATGCAAATGCAGTTGGTTGAACTCAAGGGTTGCCTATGTATCCTTTTGCAAGGAATCAAACCAACGTAGTTCAAGGGCAGAATGGAAATGATATGCTCGAAATGCAATTGAAAGTTGGATTCTCTTTTTTATTTTATTTTATTTTTTAAAAGTGCATGATTTATGCAATGCAATGCAATAGCTTATATACGCATCAAGCCCAGTGCAAATGACATGAAACATATTAAGGTGCGATGCAAAACAAACGTGTTTCACATGAGTGAATAGAAACCTAGCCAACAAGCAAGCCTAAACGTGTCTCGCACGGAAAGGGAGAAGGTACAACTAAGTGAATTGAACATCCAAATGTATTTCACACAAGAGCAGAAAGAGTGTGATACGATAGATGCAACATGAGCAACAGATGCACAGAACAATGTAATTGTGTGATAAATGCACGAGAATGGTGTGATTGTACGGTAGATGCACAAGAGCGGTGCGATTATGCAATAAATGCACGAGAGCGGTCAGATTGTGCGATAGATGCACAAGAACAGTGTAATCGTGCGATAAATGCATGAGAGTAATCGAATTGCGTGATAGATGCCCAAGAACGGTGCGATTGTGCAATAGATGCACGAGACCGGTCGAGTTATGCAATAGATGTACAAGAATGATGTAATCGTGCGATAGATGCACGAGACTGGTTGAGTTGTGCGATAGATGCACAAGAACGGTGCGATTGTGTGATAGATGCAAAAGAACAGTGCGACTATGTGATAGAATGGCGAGATCTTGTGATAGATGCACGAGAACAGCGCAATTGTGCGATAGATGCGCGATAATGGTGCGATCATATGATAGATACATGAGAGCGTCAGATAGTATGATAAATACATGAGAGCGTTAGATTGTGCAATAGATGCACGAGAGCGGTCAGATTGTGCGATAGATGCACGAGAGTGGTCGGATTATACGATAGATGTACGAAATCGGTGCGATCATGCGATAGATGCAAAAAGTATGATGAGATCGTGCGAATGAATAGTGCAATCGTGCAATAGATGCACGGAAGTAGTCGGAATCGTGCGATAGATGTACGAGAGCGGTGCGATCGTAAGATCGATACATGAGGGGCGGTTAGATTGTGTAATGGATGCATAAGAATGGTTGGATTGAACGATAGATGCACATGAACGGTCTGCTAATACAATTGAGGCACATGAATGGTGTGATCGTAAGATCAATACACGAGGGCGGTCAGATTGTGTAATGGATGTACAAGAACGGTTGGATTGTACGGTATATGCACATAAACAGTTTGATTATACAATTGAGGCACATGAATGGTGTGATCATAAGATTGATGCATATGAACGACATCATCATGATGGATGCATGATAATGGTTGGATTGTACGATATATGCATGAGAGTGGTTGGATTGTACAATAGATGCACATGAACGGTTTGATTATACAATTGAGGCACATGAATGGTGTGATCGTAAGATCGATACACGAGGGCAGTTAGATTATGTGGTGGATGCACAAGAATAGTTGGATTGCACAATAGATACACAAGAGAGGTGCGATCGTGCAATAGATGCACATGAGTGGTACGATTGTGCGATAGATGCACAAAAGCGGTTGGATTGTGCGATAGATGCATGAGAATGGTACGATGATGTGATGAATATACGAGGAGCGGTGTGATTATGCAATAAATGCAAAGAGTATGATAAGATTGTGTGATAGATGCACATGAACAGCCTGGTCATGCGATAGATGCACAAAAACGGTACGACTGTACGATAGATGCACAACAGTGGTTTAATCATGTGATAGATGCATGATAGCAGTTTGATCATGCAATAGATGCAAGATAGAAGTGAAATCGTGCAATAGATGCCAATAGCAGTGGAAAATGGTGCCAGGGCGACTTTGTTTCACAAAAGGTGATGTTGTTTCAAACACCAAATTTTTAAAAAGATTTTGGAACTCAATGTATAGGTCCATTTCATTCGAGAAGCAATGTTTTGTTGGAAACATCTCGAGAAGCAGTGTTCTAGAGAAGTACCTCATAGAGGAAAATATTAGCTTCCCAATTTCGATTTTTTTGATTTTTCTGATTTTTTTAGATTGTAATTGAAGTGTGTGAACCCAAACACAACTATGCAAAAAAAAATTCATTTTTGTTTACATTTTTGAAATTTTCTTTTTGATTTTTTTTTTTCTTTTCTTTTTTCCGTTAAGGCATCAGAGGCCTTTTTTTTTCCTCCTTCTTTGAGCGTTGTGTCTGGCGCTCGATTTCAACAAGTGTGACCCCTGATCGACGCAGTTAGGCCGACCGCGATTCTTCAACGATCACCTCAACCTTTCCTATTTATCTTCTTCTTATTATTCGTCTTCTCACTTCTCTTCTTAAGGACAGTCTGCGAGGGAGAGGTAGAGCAGAAAAAAAGTTACAAAATCACTCTTTGCTATTACTTTCCTCTGACATGGTCTCTTCCCGCCGTTCTCTTTCCCTTTTTCCAGACCTTAATGATTCCCCGATAGAGATTACTGACACCAGCTCCTCTAAGCCTCGACAGAGTGCCCCTGCCCTTGTTTTCAGTTTCCCTGCGATGTCAGTCAAGCAAATGATGGCACCGCAGTCTGACATAGATGCCAACTCTTGCACATTAAAATCATAGGTAGAGACCATGACCACGGTATCCAACTTGTCATGTCGTTTGCAGAGGAGAACAAATGAGGTGCATCGGTTGAATGCACAACTCTCCCTCTATCAACGTATGTACCAAGATGCCCGAAAGAAGATTAGCCAACTAAAAAAATAGAACAAAGAGCTGAAATGAAGAGCAACAACCATGGCCCGATTCACAGCCCTTTGGTGCTCTTTATTCGACGGTCAGCGGGGAGTGATTTCTTTCGGAAGCTCCGCAAATGCTGAAGCAAGGTCATCGAAGCGTTCCCTGGAATGAGCATCTTAAGGTGGGGCAGTTGGTAGTAGAGTCGAGCGATGAAGTTGTCTGCAAGTGAAGTTGGCCTTTGACACTCGTCGCCAAGCTGCTGCCGAAAATCTAAGAAAATCCTCTCTTTGTTTTTTTGTATTTTTAAAAATTTTCCTTTTTTCGTTTTTGTTTTTGTTTTTTCTTTCTTCCCCCCCCCCCTCCTTTTTCTTTCTCTATTTTTGCTTAGGAAGGATTACCAATGCATAGCTTTAGGGTTTTTTTTTTTTTTTTTCTTCTCTTTGTAATGTTGTAATTGAGGGGCTTCACCTTGATTTTTCAATAAAATAATTTTTTTGTTTGTACATCATGGCATGAATGACATAACACTTAAGTATGAAAACATTTTTCTTGAACTTGAATATGAGAAATGATTGAATTTCAATGAGTTCTGAATTGGACATTTAACATTCAACTGACCAAAATTCAAAAAACAACTCAATGAAAGAAAAACAAAGCAAAAACAAACTAAACACACCTATTTACACGTGTTGGAATGAAAGACACTCAAAACACAAATTTGAAGCACAAACCATTGAGCCTACACAAGTTCTACAGTTTTTATTCTCTATTGATATCAAAATTGGCTGGCCGGCTAATTGATTAGCCGACCGACTGATTAGTCGTCCAACTAGTTGAAAAATTGATAGGCCAGCTAATTCATTAATTGGCCGACTAAATGAACTAATGAAGCGGCTGAATAATTGGCCAGCCGGTTGAAACAATTAGGAAACACACTTGGAGTCAACTAACAATTTGGACGATCGACTGAATTGTTAGTCAGCCGGCTGAAACATGTAACATGAGACTCGAGAGTACAGGAAGATGATAAAATTCCTGACTTGACTATGCCCCTAGTTTGCTTTGACTTTTTTTTGGGTAAAAAGAATTTGATCAACACGAGAGTTAAATTAGCATGCTTGTTCCACTCTCTGTTTTGAAATCATGTAAGTCAAGCTATGAGCACTAAAAATTCTCCATTTTTGGTCCAAAGAATAGTTGGTTTTGAAAAAATGGAATAATTTTTGAGAAAATTAGTTGACTTCACTAAAAATCATCAAAATATGTTTTCTAAAATGGCCATTACCCGACCAACATGGAATCAACCCTTGAGGTGCACAACCTCAAGTCAAATAACCCAAGCAGGATACACTGCATTACCACTGAATCTGTCTTGCAACTGAACCTTCTATGAAGACGAGACAGGCTAATCGAATTGAATGAAGATAACCCAATTGATCATGGATAGGATAACCGAGTTGAATAAGGATAAACCAATCAAACATGGACGAGACAAGTAAGTTGAAAATGGTTGGGCCGAACTTCAAGATGAAGCTGCCTACGTATCCCAAAGATAGGAATTAGGCCTTATGTAGTTCACGGGGTAAGGCTCACTCGGGTATTTTCACTCTCTTTTTGCATTCTAACTTTTGCCAAAGATGCCCCTCTGGGTTTTCGACCTTGTGAGCTCTTTTTCAGTTTTTTCATTTTTCTTTTTCTATTTTTTTTCATTTTTCTATTTTTTTTAAATTTTAAATTTTCTATTTTTTCATTTTTCTGCTCTAACTTTTGCCTAGGTTGCCCTTTTAGGTTTTTGGCCCAACAAGCCTCTCTAAGAGTAGTACCTTTGTAGCTTGTCCATGTTGATTGGTTGTGAGATCTCTAGGCCATCTAAATCCATGAACATGACTACTACTCTTGACCAGATAAATTTGATGATGTAGAGATTCTGAACTGCCCTAGGGTCTTAGATAGGAGTTCAATTGTTCTTTAGTACTAAATCATCTTCTCTCAAATTCTGGGATTTGCCAATCCTACGTTGATATCTTTAGCATTTGCCCCTTGCGGTATAGTTCATTTTCCAAAATGTCGTGATACTAAGGATTTTCATCTTCAACTCTCTTGTTGCGGCTATCATTTGCTCTATGAGCATCAGACACATCTTGACCTCGATCGGTATATTTACCATTGAAGCTAGGGTTGTCAAAGAGTCGACAAACCAATTATTCGTTCTGACTAGGTGGGTGACTTAGTTGTAGTCTCCGATCACATCTAACATTATTGCCTCTAGTTTTAGGGTTGCTTCCAAGCCGACTATATATGCCTCATATTTTGCTTGATATTCGGACACTCTGAATCAAAGTTTGAAAGCTAACATGTCGGGCCTCAAGGTCGAGCCGGATCTTATGCTATACAATCTCATGATCAATTCCAAACATGTCTTCGTAGGACCACGAAAAAAAAAATATTTTTTGAAATCTTTTAATAAAGCAACTAGTCGCTCGTGCTCCTCTAAAAACAATGTAGAACTAATCTGGACCAAGCCAAGATCTTTCTTAGTACCCACATGAACTGAAATAATCTTATCCATTAAGGGCTTAGCATGTCTCTCTTCCTCTCAGTTAATCAAATTTTGCAAAGCCTGAGAAATTTCTCCCTCTTCATTTTTATTGAATTTTTGGAAAAAGTTTTAAAAATTTTGGTCAATGCAATGATTTACAAGCACAGAGAAGTAGGTGAAAATTACTACATCTTTTATTCAAAACTTTTGGCTCAATAGTTGAAACAGACTCGAAAGCAAAGTGAAAAAAAAATATACATCACTAGACTCTAACTCACAAGATTGACTCTATCCCGATTCCAACTCCACAGACTTGGTGGAATTAGACTTAGACTCAACACCAATTCAAAAAGTAAAATGAAATCATTCTCAAGCTAACTACAGTACGTGCTATCCACCATGTCTGGAACGAAATTTGTGCAATCAGCAGGTGGTCCATCCCCAATCACAGAAATAGTCACATTATCCCCTAAGTTCATTGATCCAACGCCGGTAGACTTTGTGGGACCTGGTGCGGTAATGACCTTATTGTCAATCAGATCTTAAATTTCATGGTGAAGGAAAAAACAACGATCGGTATCATGGCCATGTTGCTAATGGAATAAACAATACTTAGTAGAGTCATGTCTGGCCAGAAGGCGATTATGAAGAGGTCAAGGATCAAGGGGATTGAGATGGCCTTTTTCGATGAGGATTTGAAGAGCTTTGGATGGAAGCATATGGAAGGGATTTAAGGTGCAGCTACCAGTCTTAGAAGTATTGACAGAGGGGTTGGCAGTGTTGATTAAGTTAGGGGAACTTTTACATGTTTAAGATTGGAGCTGTGAGGGGTGTTTCTAGTAAGGCATCCATTTTTATAGCTTAACCCTTGATTCAAAGTGCCCCCAACCTGAGTGACAAAAGTTTCATCCACAATCTTTTCAACAACTTCAAAGACTTGTTGGTTGTTTAGGCCTTTGATCGTCAAGGTCGCAATAGCCCATCGGAGATGTGCATAAGGATCAATACTCTCCCTGACCTCATTGTTGCTACTTGCTTCAGCTTTGTCAAGGGATTGGGTGGCTATGTCTAGGGAAGACATGATATCATCCAAGCTTGAGATGTCTTCAGGTTCGCTCATTCCAATTTTAGCTCGCCTCAAGATTGGAGAGCTTTTTGACGTGAAATTTCTAGCATATGATGTGGTCAATGATGGAGCCAAGATTCAAAGGTTAAATCTGTCACAGTTCTCTGATAATCCTTAATCATGCTCAACATCTCAAGAGTAGTGGGTTCGGCCATTGGTGCCCTTGTGTATTTGAACCGAATTAGTCTTAATGGATTGATTAGGCTAGGCTCTTTTGAGTGGGCTGGACTTGAATTGGGCTATTTTGGAGTTCGATTTTTGGGGTTTGAGAGAATTGAGGTTCAGGTGCATCCATCATACACAAGTCAGTGCTTTCTGGAATGAACACCTCAGGCTTGGGTAAATGGATTAGAGTGATGTATATGCTAGGGTTATAGGTGGATGGTAGTGGATGGTAGTGTAGGTTGTGGTGTGGAGATAATGGGTTAGTGGTGACCTTGGATATTTGGGGTTGAGGTGGAGTTATGGTTTTATTATCAATGAAATCCTAAATTGCATGACGTAAGCGAAAACAATGATCAGTCTCATGACCATGTTATTGGTGAAAGACGCAGTATTTAGTAGTGTTATGATTGGCTAGGAGAGGATCGGAAAGAGGTCGAGGGTCACGAAGCTTGAGGTGACCGTTTTCTACTAGGATTTCCATGGTGCGAGTAAGAGACATATGGAGAGAATGAAAAGTTCTTTTAGGAGTTCGGGTGAAATTAGTTGTTTATGGGCCAGTATTGGCAAAGAGATTGGCTGGTGTAGCAGTGGTAGCAATGATTGTGTTGACTTCTAAGGGTATAGATTTGGCAATTGTGCTACTACTAGGAGTAGCGTTGAAACTGTGAGGAAATGTTTTTCTCACAGGCTCATTTTCTTCCACAATGATCCCTTGTCTGATGGCATCCTTAATTTGAACCCCAATTTCATGGAGGTCCTTGAAGTTGAAGAAGGAAAGAACTATCATCTTCTGCAGTAACATTCCATGCAGATTTTCGACAACCATACGGAGTTGATCTTTCTCCAAGGGTCAATTTGTCATCATGGCTACCTTGGCCTCCATCTAGTGATGAAGGCCATGAAACTCTCATTGGGCTCTTGACAGGTCGCTTTCAACTCCTAGATGGTCACTTCGATCTGAGTGTTGCATGCATATTGGGTGATGACCGCCTCAGCTAATTCTTCTCAACTATGTTTTACTAAGTTTTCTAGTTGGCATACTAGATGGCAGCCACTCCTGACAAAGTTCACCCAAATAGAGATAACTTTTGAGGACGAGTCAAACTCATAAGCTATAAGACATTAGAAAATAAGCAAATATGCACCATAGGATCACCACATGCATCAAATCTGTCTATATATGGAATTTTGAGTCGTTCGGGTAATTTTACGGCTGTTTTCATATACCCATCTTTGATGTCTGGGATAGAGTTGATCCATTGCGACTTTTTGAATATCTTTTCTAGCTTAGCTAGTTTTAGCATAGTCGGATCAAATTCATTCATGTCCATGGGAAAAAGTTCTCCCATTGGTTGTGAAAGGAAAAAAGGTCCTCCCGAAGGTTGTGCGGGAACCCTCAAGTCTTCTTGCAAGTTGGGCTCAAGAAGTTCCTCAACTAGTGGAGGTGGATTTGGAATTGGATGAGTCACCGGAGGTGGTTGGGTAGTGGATTCCCTAGATAAGCATCACAATTCAGTGAGAGCATCACTGTGGGTGGCAACTGTATTGACAATTGTATCCATGCTTCATTAAAGAGCCAAAAGCATGCTTACTATATTCTCTGGAACTTGGGCCATCATTGATTCTGGTGAGTTGAGTAGGGATGATCTAAATGGTGAAGAAATGGTACTCTGGATTGTTGATGAGGCTTTTGCTCTTCTTCTTCATGTAACTGGTGGTAAAGAAACCAACACTGGTTGCCGCTAAACCAAATCTGTGGTTTTACAGAGTTTGCCAGCCTGAGTCCACAGAACTTAGGGGATATTGGACCGTTCTGAAGCTATAGTGTTACGACTTCCTAGCAAAAACAAAAATAGGACCTCCAATCAAAATTTCAGAAACATTTCGGCTCAACTAATCATGCTAAAAAAACTGAATTTAATCCCACAAACTGAAATGCTTGAACCATTCATCTGAATTTGAGAACCCCTGTATAGATCTCATACATCGCACATAGCAAAAAAAAGAACAAACACCACTATGGAGGGTAAGGTTATCTTGTCCTAACTTTGAAATGATCTAGGGTTTCACTATTCAAACAAGCGACATTGTACATCCTAGAATGAGGTAGCATCCTATCCTAATTTTGGAAGTTACTAGAGCTTACTACATGCACTAGGTCAGTCTTGGTCAAAAAATGTACCTTAGCAAAACACCGATATGCTTACCCAGTTTGTCGCCTATAAGTGAACGGCGGATCAAGCAGTACGGTGAGTGATCTAGATTTGAGGCTTATGCTTCCACCATGATAGAACCCATGTTCATCTATCCACCTGAACCAAATAACCATCTAGGATAACAGGTGACGAGCATGGAACTTAGGTGCACCAATGCATGCAATGCAATGAACATATAATTGAAAATAAAAGGCATATTATGGAGTTCGAGTCAAGGTTTCTTAATATCCCTAGTGGAGTCGCCAGAAACTGTAACATCGCTTGGGGCGTACCCATATGCGTTAAACAGTTCGGACCCTCGATCTCTTTGATCTAGTCTCACGAGTGCAATGCGAAACATAGACGAGAGTCCAAATTTAACAACTTTTATAAAAAATCCATTTTATTGCAAAACCTTTGCCAGAAATGGACTGCATCACCAGATCTCAGAGTCGCCAACTAATATTTTGGAAAATTAGGAAACTCGTGACTCGTGCCAAGGCCACTGTTCGTCGTAATTAAAGATGTTTCGGTTTGGAACCTTAGGTATGAGAGGGGAAGGTATTTAATTGAGCACCTCCACTCATCCGATCAAAGATCGGCGTCTTTAAACCATGATATAAGTTTTATTTACTTTATATGTTCATATTCCGATTTATTCAGTAGATCCTAAACATTGCTATGTAAAGCATACAAGTATAGACTATGTCATTCATTTTTGGAACAATTTGATTTCATGTATTTTGAAAGAGTTTTGGAAATGTATAAAGAAATTGAGTTTACAAACATAAAAATCAGCATCATTCCAAATTAAGTGACACAACCTTCATCCACCGTTATTCATAGAGTTATATCAAATAAGCAAATAGCCTTATGGTAGGATGCTAAGCATAGTAAGGAAAAAACACACAAACGAGATGCTAAAGGATAGAAAACTTACATATTTATCGACGTCCCACAAACAGCTACAAAACAAAGTTAGCAAAACATGCATGATCCTATATAGAAAATCCTAATGCAATTCACTTATGAAATACAATTAAAGATTTAGCTTCTAATGTATGGCATGTGAATAATCTCAATACATGAGGTAGTGCACAAAATCACATAATAATTGATTAAATTCACAGATGCAAATTTAGCCGAATCTTATGGCATGAAACATGGATACAAATCATGGATATGATGAAAAGACAATATATGCTGCATATTTACAAATAATGGAAAGTAAGTAAAAGAATGAGATAGAAAGAAACGAGGGTGGGGAATTATTACAACACTTTGAATAATTACATATCCGAATAAGGGACGAGAGGAAGAAAAATATTACAACAAAATAAAATCCTCATAACTCTTTTTGAATAATTGAAAAATAGGAACTTCAGGTGCCTCGGATACCACCGGAAACCATTCTGCTCAATGCTGGAAAACTACTCGGTTTTGTTCCGAAAGAAGTTGGCTGGCTAACCAATTAATTGGCTAACCAGCCAACTTTGGCTGGCCGGCCAATTAATCCTAGCAAAAACTCTGTTTTTTCTTTTGCAACACCAAAGAAATAACCAACGGGGAATATGTAGGTGGCTTAACTAACCACTTCTAGTTAGATTACAACCGATTTATAATATGAAATTGAAAGAAGAAAACCAAATGTAAGATAAAATAAAAAAAATAAAAAATAAAAAACATGTAAGAAAATGAAAGTGTGCAAAGTTTACCTTCCAAGGAAATGATAAACTTATTTGATTTCCGAACTTCCTTTTGATCACTCTCAAGTGTATGAAGTGTGTTCTTAATCCTCAATTCGAAAATTCAGAATTCTTGCTAAAATGGTGACTTGGGTTGTTTAACAGAATTTTTGCTAAAATGGTGACTTGTGGGAGAGGGGGAGAGAGAGAGAGAGAATTTTTTAACTCTTTGATTTTCTTACTTTCAACAACAATCACTCTTTCTTTGATCAAGTCTCTTGAATTTGACTATAATGAAAGTTTTTGATGGTTTTGGTAATGAAAGATGAGATATAGCAGTGTATAGCTAAGAAAATGGAAGTTTTGGTTCAAAGCTTGACTTCTCTCTCTCTCTATCAATCTCTCTCTCTCTCTCTCACAATCAATCTTTATCTCCTCTCTTTAGTCTCTCATTCTTTAGTCTCTCATTCTCTAGCAATCTGATGTTCTTTGTATAGGCAACCTTAGGGGACTTAGTGGAGAAAAATGATGGAAGACCACAATGAAGGACAAACCATAATGGAAGATAAAGAAAGATGATGGGTTGTTGCTTTAGCTTTCTCCATTTTGAAGGGGCAAGTGCTTTTGGTAGGTGGAGGCTGAGTGTGTAGGCCATTTCGTGCATGAATATATCAAAAAATGGGATAGTGGCTTGTCCCACACGTACTAAACAAGAATTATGCCGAAACTGTCCTATTCCTAGACAAATTAGCCAGCCGGCCAATTTCTTGGCTGGCCGGCCAAAAAAATTGGCCTTGGCTAGACTATTTTGCACGAAATAGGATTTTTCAACAAAATTATCATCCTTTCCTCTTATTTCCACACTGTTCTTTGCTCAATTTCCTAAGAAAACATTTCATTTTGAAGTTTAAAAATGAGTCTCGGAATATTACGGAAATACTTAGAACAAAGCGCGAAAAGAAAGTTTCGAAAGAGAGTTTTGATCGGGACTTAAACACTTGGTTAAAATAGACTTAGGGTTAAGAGTATAGGTCAAATTCCATATTTTTTATTGAGAATTTTGTGAGAAATACATTCTTATTTTCATCATCGCATAATAAAAAAAAATGCTCAAGTCTTAAGGCCGGTCAAAGTGAGGTGTCTACAGTTGGTAAAAAATTAGTTTAAGCCGAATCAATAGTGATTGATCGACAAATTTAAATAAATTTTAAACAAAAAAATGAAAATCAAGTTTTGAGATTGAGTTTTATGCCTTAAACAGATTAAAGACTTCCCTGGAGGTTATCAAGTAACGAAGAGATTGAACGGAAAATAATATATATTTATTCAATTAGATTGTCACTTGCTACCAGTTACAAGAACTTAAACGAAAATAAAGAAAAACAAATACAGTAGTTGACAAAAGGAAAGAAATAGAAGTTAGAAAACTATCACTTAATCTACTTCTAACAATTGCTAAATTAAACTACTCCTAGACAAATATCACATTGTGAATGGTTGTGGATGTCCTTTTCTTCATTCCTGAAGTCTTCCTTTTATACTTGCTTGGCCATCTCATATTGTAGCCATTCATGATCTTCCTTGATCTTTGCTCCACTCAGCCATATCCCATCTTCATAGGAACTACTTACAGATTTTATACTTTGACTTAGTATTGATCCCCCGATTTTAGCATATGGTTTCTAATTGATTTTTTTTTTTTGGGTGAATAGTTTCTAATTGATTTTAACAGATATCTTTATTGGCATTTTATTTAATCTTTTCAAGTCACATCATCATCTCTTCCATGCAACTTTGCTAGCATACTTGTCATGCCATGTCAGCATATTTGTCGATAAAAATAATAATAAAAAAAAAAGTGGTCAAGGTTATTCTTGAAAAATAGCCTATGGTCTTAACAGACAGACCATAGTTGAACTTGACCATAATTAATAGGCTATAGTCGACAGAAAAAATAAAATGTGGTGTCAACAGTACTGTTTCCTTGTCTAAAAACCCAACAAAGGAGTTACTCTATGTTTCATTCATAAGATTTCTCGATACACGCATTAATTTAGACCACCATATAGGCAATATCAAAAATATTAATATATATATATATGAAGAAGAAGAAGATAAAATCGTATGAAAATAATGAGTCTTTCAATTTTCTTTTTCTCTCTAAACTTGTTTTTGAAAAAAATTTAAAATAAATTATAAAAAGGATAAACTCCCAATAAATCATAATAGTTGGACTTATTGAAAATAAGTCATAATAAAATCGACGCTAAAAATAATTTTTTGTGACGATTTTTTGCATGTCACTAAAAAATTGACAATTAGTTACTTTTTTAATAATAGTTTTTATAAGTTGTCACTAAAACCTACAGTTATTGACATTTTTCTATTATGA
This sequence comes from Camellia japonica, assembly GCA_030407325.1. NCBI lineage: Eukaryota > Viridiplantae > Streptophyta > Magnoliopsida > Ericales > Theaceae > Camellia > Camellia japonica. The sequence goes on from JAPPVO010000007.1 coordinate 119,371,930, forward strand.
ATTTTTCAAATTGTCATTAAAAGTTAAAAATTAATGACTTTTTTTGTGATTATTTTTTTAAACTGTCACAAAAACTTATATCAATTAGTATACCAATAGACAATGCACCAATTGGTATACCTATTAGTGTACTAACAAATGATATGACATAATTTTAAAGGGTTTGGGTATTTATAATTTATATAATAAGTGTGGTTAGCAATAATGTTATAATATATGCTGGTACACTAATTGGTATACCAATTGGTGCATGTAGCACCACCGTAAGGAAAAACAAAATACACAAGGTACACATAGTTAATGTTATTAAAATCAAAATTTCAAGTAAAATTTTTGGGACAAATTTATGGATCGGATCATAAAATCAGATGAAGGATTGTAAGATTTTATTTTTAATATAAAATGAAATCAAAAAAATTATCGAGGATGGTAATCTTTGTTACATAATTTTAAAAAGTTTTAAAAAATTAATAAATTTGATATAATGTATATTCTATGTTAACATAAATTAAATGAGATCTTTTACAAATGAGTTTATAGTCAATTTTTTTTAATATTTTTTGATTAGCGAAGTCATTTTTTTATATAGATATATATATACACACACACACATATATATACATATACACATATAAGAAATAAATAATAACAAAAAATTGGAAGGATCAGGATCGTAGTGGAATCGAGATCGTATGCAATTCTACATGATTTTATGCACCAATTGGTATATATCAATTATTGTACAAACAGATGATATGACATAATTTTAAAGGTTTTGAATATTTGTAATTTATATAATGAGTGGGGTTAGTAATATTGTCATGACATATGTTAGTACACTAATTGATATACCAATTAGTGTACTAACAAATTCATAGGATCAGGATCGTACTAAAATTGAGATCGTATACGATTATACATGATTTTATAATTAGGATCGTAGTCACTTTATGATCTTACTAAATTTAAAATCTTAGTGTGATCTGGATCATTTGATCCAATTAAAGTCGTAGAATCATAAGATCTTATAATCCGGATTGAGATTCTAATAACCATGAACACAAATAGATAGTTTGTTTTATGGAGCCTATGATGGACCCCACCTCAATGATCTATATTATTCATTTTATTAGATCTTCTAAACCGATCATTGATTCGAAAAATTATATGATGATGAGATATTAATAGTTACTTGATTTAATTTATTTGTTTAAAATAAAGTAGATGGACTGCCCATTAATTAATTTTAAGACAAACTTGATTTGATCAAGTGACTTTTACATACATGGTCAACATAATTTTTTGTATTCTTTTCAAAGAGCCCTACAATGGATTGTTCAAATTATCGAGATAGATTGAATATGAACTAGACTAGACCGTCTAGTTGGAATACCTGTAGGGGGGTTCAAGGTTAGAGAGGTGATTAGAGAGGCAAAACTATGCTAATGGTCCAATAATGGCAGAAGTGGCTGGAGAATGAGTAGCAGCAACTGTGTAGGAGTTGGAGAGTGTGTAGCTGGCTGAGAGTGAAGCAAGTGGCTCAAGAAGAAGACAATGGCAATGCCAAAATGGGCAGCATCTCCCCCAAATCCCTAAAATACTTCCTGTTGAACCTTGGGAAATGGGTCCTATTTATAGGCTTTTCCTTGGTGCCAAGAGGACACCAAGTGGCCAAATAGAGAGAAGACATGTGTCCCAGATAATCACATGGAATATTCTGCCTTGAGCCACCAAGTTGAAGGTGCCACGTGTCCCTCTGCATGTATTGTGTACTATCTGTTTGCCTCTATAACTACCTTTTTGAACCTCGGCAAGTGTAGTTACGATGGGAGTGTTTGGCGCTGCAACTCCCTTTTGAGCCTCAGGAAGTGCAGTTGCAGCAGGAGTGCTTACCTCTGCACCTGCCTCCTCAGCTTGAACCTCAGCAAGTGCATTTATAGCGGTGAACCTTGCCGCTGCACTTGGCTTCTCAGTTCTATTTGGCTAGTACATGCACTCTCAGGACTCCATAGCCTGCTATCAGCCATGTTCGTGTTCACCTCAGCGAAACCTCCACCCTTAGCCACCTAACCACAAACACCCCAGCTTCCCAGGGCGAAGGCCACAGCCAAGCCTGCTATCAGCCATGCTATGCCTTAGTACCATGCCCAAGGGGGGTTCCTTAGTCCTGCCTGTGCGACTAAGGCAGGTCCATGACCTGGGTAATGGAAAGGGAGTCCCTTATGTTCAGGCTACCCTACTCCCATATTCGCGGGATTGCCGTAGTAAACTAGTATCTCTAGGCTTGCTATCAGCGTCAGGTTAATAAACTTTGGGGCCTGCAATCAGCCCTAGGCTAGTGATGCCTTGGGGCTGCTATCAGCGCCAAAACATTTAGCCTTTACTTGCAGAGGGAGGCCTCTCTCAAAGACTGCTATCACCTTAGCAGGATATTCCCTCTGCACTTAGTTGCTGCGGGTAGTCATTTCCCGTGGCATTCAGACGCAAGACCGAAGATATTAGAGATGGTCGTGCCGACAAGAATGCCCCGCAAACTGGGGCGCTGTAAGTATTGCCTCTGCAACTTAGTTTACTTCAGTTTCTCCTTCCCTCAGCAATCCAAATGGTTGTGGTATCGACATTACTTGAATGGTAGTAGCACTGAAGATACTTGGAATGGCGGCGCTGAGAACAAAAGTGCCTCCGCCAACTTGCCGTCACAAGTGTTGCCTCTGGCCACTTAGTTGCGTCGGCTTTCTTTTTCCCTCAGTAACTTCAGATGGCGGCGGGACTAAAGATATTAGGAATGGTGGCGCTGCGGCCAAAGTGCCTCAAGCAACTTTGCCGCTACACATGTTCCCTCCGCAACTTCAATGCTATAGGTGTTGCCTTTGCAACTTGACTTGGGCATTTTTCTTTGTGGAGTCCATCTGGAGCCCTGGTGGGTCGGACCTGTCTCGGCCCACTATTAGCCCACTTCCCTTGGGCTTTGGCCCATGCTCCTTTTTTTAGGTCCATACTTAGTTTGGGGCTTAATTTCTAACCCTCTACATTTTGCCCCCTGCGCAAGTGGGTGACATGCTCCCTGTTTCCCGCGCGTGCATGACATCAAAAAGCAACCCAAGGGTTGCGTCGGTTGGATCAGAAGTTACGTCGGCTCTGAAAAGGTGTCCTTTTGACTGCCAGGTCATAATGGCCTAGGGAAGCATATTGGCACCCTTTGCTGCTTTTTCTTTATAAATAACACCCTTGCGTCCACTGGTCCCCCACTTCTTCCCAACACACCTTTCTATCCCCTTTGTCTTCTTCTCTTCCTTGTCCCCACTTTCGAAAGCCCTTTTTACCTTTCTTCATTCTTCCTCATGGCCAGCATAAGATTTCTTCCCGACAGGGCTACCCTACCCCCTACTGAGTAGAGGAGGGCCTGATACTTCGAAGGACTGGCTGACCCCTTTTGGAAGGCAGTTAACTCTTTCATTCCTGATGCCCTTCTTCTGGAGGAGCCTCTGCTCTCTTTTGGGGAGGCTGCTTTGGATGATGCTGACATGGTTAACCTAGCCTCTGTGCTGCGGTTCCGCATGGAACGTGGTGACTTTCCACATTTATATGTCTATTATCGCACTCACTCAGGTCCTCCAGCAGATTGGTCCCTCTAGGTCGATGACATTATTACTGATGGTGGCTTTGACTCGCACTTGCAAGATGTCCGTTTTTTCAACGCCATTGTAATTTCAAGGGAGTTATCAGTGCGCAAAGTGCAGGTCAACACTGACATGGTCGTATCCCGCTGGAGTCGCGACACTCACACTTTTGCCTGGGCATGGGGGGAGATAACTTCGACCCCGGAAGATGTCGTTGTCCTTCTGCGCCTCAGCACCTGTGGAGATCACCCCTTTGATCCAGTGTCCCTGACTCCCGCAGAGCAAGTTGCCGTCACTACTCTCCAAAGCACCTTTCAGGAGGCACGGAAGTTTGGTTCCTGGTATGAGCTTAAAACTGGGGAACTGCTCCAGAAGAAGCCTAAAAGGGACAAAGCCACCTACCTTTCTTGGCTGAAGCATTTTTTCAAGGACCTACAACCGGTTGTAGGCGACATCACTGAGGAGAGCCGCGACTCTGTAGTTGGGTCGGGCTACCGCGGCGACTTGTTCTTGGCTACCTTCGTTAGCTATTTCATCTCCTTCTTCATTCTACCAAGTAACCCTGCCGAAAGCATTAATCCCTTGGTGTTTCCTTTGGCTGTCAAGCTTTGCAGCGGCAGTCAGATTCCTCTAGCTCCCCTCTTCCTGGGTAACTTATATTTCCATCTTGACCTCATCCAGTCGAACATGGAACGATCCATGGGCCGCTATGATGTGTGGAGTTTTGTACATACTCAATTCCTGACTACTTTTTTCTATGAGAGATTTCCTGCCATGGGCCCTATCCCTAAGGAACACGAGCCCTTCTTCATTGATGAAGTCCTTGATGTAGAGGGCCACCCTGTTCTAGATACAGAAGGTCGGCCTGTCACGAGACAAGTGCGTCAATCCCCCTCTCGCATCTCTCGGTGGTCTGGCCTTGGCAACAACAAACCCTTTTCAGACTACGTCGACCGCATAGAGGAGTGCGTGTTCCGCCCCTTCACTCAACTCCTTTTAGGCATTTTTGTGGTTCCATTTTATTTTTCAGAGGCCCGCTATGTTGACTTTTCTCTTGATAGTGTCCAGGCCAACTCCCTTCTCATTGCTGCTATGATACGCCCAGGATTTCTGCCCGTGTGGAATGAAAAGGGCATGTCCACCGTCGTCTATTGACTGGATAGGGTCCTTAGGCAGTTTAGAATGGATCAGGGTATCCCACATGCCCCTCCGCCTCAGACTGATTTCCACCAAAGCTTTCAGCAGTTTGCCCGTGACTACACTACTCTACTTGTGGAGGGCTTAGGCTTCATGGAGCTTTTTTTACTTGGAGAGAAGGCGCCTTTACTCTTAAACAGACTGTTCTGGCACCGCAACCTTGATTCTTTCTTCAATTTTTGTGATAGTGTTCCCGTTTTCTTGCGATGGAGCCCATCCCCAGCCCGACTTGTCCCTTCATCTGCCCTCTGGTCAAGGGAAACAGACCAGTATATTCTGCCGCTTCAAGCCTATCTCGGCCTGTCGCAAAGAGTCTCACCTGTCCGGGGCAATGTCTGTTTAACCCTTGCAAACTGCTCCCCTCAAGTGGGCACAACAGTACGCATGACCCGTTCCAAGCTGAGGGCAGCCCAAGCAACAGCGCATCAGTTCCTGAGGCACATGCCTTGCCAGTAGGAAGAGACTCCGAAGGGTATCCACACTTAGAAAACATTTTATATTACTTCTTTGGACTTCTTATACTTACTTTAATAACCACATGGCCTTTTTTTTTTTTTTTTTTTTTTTCTTTTAGGGCCCATCGACCATTCTACCTTCTGGTCCAGGAGGTTCATCGACCATTTTTTCAAACTCAAACGATGACGACAACCTTCCCATCGTTGCTAGGGTCACAAGATTCAGGACCCGCAGGATAGTTCTTTCAAATGTTGAAGAGGAACCGAGTGTGAGAGCCGAACCAACTACTAAGGCCGAGCTAGTTGTGGAGGCTGCAGGCAATGTACAAGTTCCCCCTATTGTGCAAGTTGCAGCAAGTGATCTAGTTGCTGAGCGTTCAGAGCCTCCACACGCAACTGACTCCTTGCACTCTGACCGTTCTTCTGTTGGCAAAGATGACTTCGTACCTGAGACACCAAGGAAAGATCGCGGCGTAAGAGAGTCACTAGAAGTTGCATCACCGCCCCTTGGAGCTGCATCTGGCGGTTCCTCCCAGTCTACCGAGTCCCCATTGGTTCAACAGACTCCACTTCTAAACGTCCAAGTGGCTGAGGGGAGTGCAAGTGCAGCGGCTGCTGCCACTGTTCCTACTGTGGCCCCTCTAAATTTGGACCAACTTGCGGAGGTAGCTGTCACTTTAGCCACCCACATTGTTACTGCCGTTGCTGGGACCTCTAACCCAGTTGCTTCAGCAACCTCTGAATAGCTGGCAAACTTGTACCCCACTCACTTTCCAGAAGTGTCAGCTGACCTTGGAGTGTCCCGAGATTTTTATACTGGAATGGCTACTACTACTGTTCCAGATCTGAATGTTAGAGATTACCAGATGGACGACCTCTTTTCGAAGCGACACGTCGATGCAGGCAGCTTTGGCCTTTCTCGTGAGGCCAGTTCACCCAGTTGCCAGCCAGCCTCTACTCACTCTAATGCTACTAGGCAATCATCTTCAGGAGAAGTGCGCCGCCCTCAAACCTTTTGTCGCTCCATCAGTCTCCCTCCAATGATTGAAGCTGGCGGTGGTGTGACAAAGTCCCCCTAGTCCTCAGAGAAAGTTTCCTTCCTAAGTTATTAGGTCTCTTCCGAAGCTGCTTCCACCCTTGCTCGTATCCAAGCACTGCATCCGAACACCTTCACTGCCTTTAATGTTCCTGGATCTATAGTACAGATGGCATTGCTGGAGTCACTTACCAGTTTCAGTCGTAACCTTGCTACCAAGCAGATCCTGACAACCTCTAGCAAGTTCGTGGAGAGTGCTGAGGCCAATCTGAGCGGCTTTGAGAGGAATGGTTTGAACCTATCATGGATGAAGGACAGGCTTCAGGCGGTTGATGGTTTCCTTGAGCACGCCGACAATGTGGCGATGATTGTGTCTCTAGAGGAGACTATCAAGGAGTGTGAGGGTGCCCTAGAGCAACACCGGCAGAACCTAGCTAGGTTCAAAGAGAAGGACTTTGCATTGGTTGCCCAGTTGCCTCGAGATGTGGCTCTGATGGACTCCCTTTTGAAGGTTTTGATTTGATTTGATGTAACTCTGTGACTTTGTTATGATTTCTTCCATTTTCTCTTCTTTATTTCGTTGTTTCATCGCGCTTGGTGTGCCTTTTCTTTTCTTCTTCTCTGTCATAACTGCTTTTCAAACATTGCAATCATGTTATGGAAGTTTGACTTTAATGGAAAGCATGGACGTTTGGTAGTACTTTTGGGTTTCATTTCATCATTTTCTTTACATTGCTTTTACATAGCTTTTAAAGATAAGCAAAACTCTTGCAGTGAACAAAACTTCATCACGAATGAGCTTTTACAAGGATAAAATTTCACTAAGTATGGAAAACTTTCCTCACACTAAGTGTATATGAGACTAACAGGTTTACTAAGTGTATGACACTTTCTTTACACTTTGCCTTGGAAGTATTAACAAAGAAACTTACAATTCTTTTTCCTAAACAAAAGAAACTAAGGAAAATATTCTTTGACATACTTGGCGTTGACAGGGCCAGTTCTGAATCCATCATCTACTCTTGTCAACTTGTAGTACCTGCTACTGCTTGCCTCAGTAACTTTGTAGGGGCCTTCCCATCTGGGTGAGAATTTGGGAATTGGCTGCCCCTACATGATTGCATCCACTGTTTTCCATACTAAGTCCCCTTCCTTGAACTTTCTGTGTTGAATAGATTGATTGTGGCACGGGCTATGGATTGATGATACTTTTTATTTCCCGCGAGGCCTGATCTCTTCTTTCTTCAGCTGCTTCTATGTCATTATTCCTGCTATCTGGAACTAAGTGTGTTGACATTGCCATTCTTGCTGAGGGTACTGCCCACTCAACTGGTAACACAGCTTCGGACCCATATACTAGGGAAAATAGGGTTGCCTGAGTTGGCTCTCTCTTTGACGTTCTATATGCCCAAAGCACTACGGGGAGCTGTTCAGACCATGTGCCCTTGCTTCATCCATCATTTTACTTCATATTCGGATGAGGGTTTTGTTGGTTGCCTCAGCTTGTCCGTTCCCTTGGGGATAGTATGGACTAGACTTGTGGTGCTTGATCTGGTAGACATCCAGTAGTCTTCCAATGTGGCGCTTACAAAAGGAGTTCCATTGTCAGACAACATTACTTTGGGTATGCCAAACCTACAGATTATGTTCTCTCTGATAAAGTTGGCTACACCTGCCCCATCTACCTTCCTCATTGGTATAGCCTCTACACCCTTGGTGCTAACTTCAGTTGCTACAAGTATCCATCTGTAGCCTTTGGATTGCTGCGCTATAGGACCTACTAGGTCAAATGCCCAGGTATGGAACAGATAAGGAGTCTTGATGTTGTGCAATTCAACTGCCGGTGCATGTATCAAATTCCCAAACTTCTGGCAGGATTGGCATCTCCTCACAAAGTTTTTAGCATCCTCTTCCATTGTCGGCTAGTAGTAGCCGAGGTGAATGAGATGTCCGTATAATCGCTGCCTTCCTTGATGGTCTATCCTATGGGCTTCCTTCAGAACCTCATTTGCCTCATCTTTTGATAAACACACCAAAGGTTCCCCTTCGAAGCTTTTTCGGTACAGCTTGCCTTGGTCAAAGAAGAAACGGAGGGCCCCATCTTAACTCTAATTGGCATCGCTTTGTTCTCAGGCAGTGTGCCATTTCCAAGGTAGTCAATATATGGTTGCCTCCATTCTTCACTGCTTAAGAAATGGGCTTCCTCTTCCTTAGGATGGACTGACACTTTGCACCATTGCCTCTGCAACTCAGTACTTTCCTTTTCTATCTCTGGCCAGTAATACCCTGCCTCTATATTGTCGATATAGACTGATATCTTCATCTCCACAAGACTTAGCATGGATCTGCTTGAGTCTGTAAGTTGCTTCTTGTCTACCGACGCATCTTGCTAGCAAGTTGTTGGGACTGCGAAAATACAACTCTCTTTTAAGGAGGAGAAATGATGCAAGTTCTGCTGGTCTGATCGTTCCCTGGCCCGTTTTCAACTGCTGGGTTATATCTGCTTTCCACTCCTCAGCATCTTGCTTTGTATGTTCTTCGACTAGCACTGCTGGTGTTATTCTTTTCTCCATGACGATGACTATACTATCATATGGTATCTCCACATTTGCCCCCAGTATAGCCAAGGCATTGGGGAAATGGTTATGTATTCGTGGGGTACACTGGATTTGGACATCATCAAACTGAGTGAGCAACCTTTGAACTACAATGCGATATGGGGCCAACAGAGGCTCCTTCAAGGCGAAATCACCCATCGTTTGCTTGACAACTAACTTGGAATCGCCCCAGATTTTCAACTTGCGGAGGCCCTTCTTTTGGGTAGCTATCAGACCCAATATCAACACCTCATATTCAGCCTCGTTGTTTGAACACTCAAAGTCAAGCTTATATGATAGATGGAACTTCTCTCCTTCTTGACTGGTTAGTGTTACGCCAGCTCCACCTTTCCTAGCTCCAGAAGCTCCATTAAACTTTAAGTCCTAATAAGTCTCAATTGTAGCTGCTGAGACATGGACCTCACCTGGTAGAGGTACCTCTGCAGGTTCATGTTCACTAGATGGGAACTGGGTCAATAAGTCTGCATGTGCTTGGCTCTTAATAGCCTTGGGAGTAACACAAGTGATATCATATTCTGCTAGAGCCAAGATCCATATTGCCATTCTCCCAGTCAGCGTGAGCTTACTCAGCAAGTAGCAAACTGGATCACTCCGGGTCACAACCTGGATCGGGTGTGCCAAAAAGTAATGGCGCAACTTCTGCACTGTGAAGATTAAGGCTAAACAATGCCTCTCAATTAGAGTATATCGCGATTCGGTACCATTGACTTTACGACTGATGTAATAGACTGGTTTCTCAATGCATTTATGTCTTGGACAAGTAGAGCTCCAATAGACCAAGGAGTAAAAGTCAGGTATAGTAGCAGAGGCTTTTCGGGCTGTGGGGCAATCATTGTAAGTGGAGAGGTACGTGCTTTCTTCACCATATCAATCGCCTGTTGGTGTTCTTACAACCATTCAAACTTGTGATTCCCTTTCAGTAGTGTCCCAAAGGAAAAGGTTATCTCAGCAAAGGCTGGAATGAACCTCCTGAGGTATGACACTTTGCCTAGGAATTTCTTCAAGGCCTTTTGAGAGTGTGATGGTGGCATCTCTATGATTGACTTGATCTTATCCCCATCTACTTCAATCTCCCGCTAGTGTACAAGAAAGCCAAGGAACTTGTCGGCGGTAACTCTGAAGGCAAACTTGAGAGGGTTTATCTTGAGGCAGAATTTGCGGCAACGCTGAAATTTTTTTTCCAAGTCTCAGAGGTGTCAGTTTGCCTCAATAGATTTGACTACCAGATCATCCACATATACTTCCACTTCATGGTGTAACATGTCGTGGAACACTGCAATCATGGCCCGTTGGTATGTTACCCCGCGTTTTTCAAACCAAAGGGCATCACTGTATAGAAAAAATTTCCCAAGGGCGTTCTGAAAGCCGTCTTTTTTGCATCTTCTGATGCCATTTTGATCTGGTTATAACCACTGAACCCGTCCATGAAGGAGAACTTCTGATGGCCTGCGGTAGAATCGACAAGTGTGTCAACATGGGGCAATGGAAACTCATCTTTTGGACAGGCCTTATTCAGGTCGCGAAAGTCTACGCAGAGCCTGATCTGACCGTTCTTCTTCTGCACAGGCACAATATTTGCTAGCCAAGTTGGGTACTGTATAGGTTCAATAAACTTAGCCTTCTGCAACTTTTCCACCTTTGCCTTAATCTTTGCTTCAAGATTAGGGTGACACTTTCGAGCGTGCTGCTTGATTGGTTTAGAGTTGGGGAAAGTGTCCGAATGATGAGTGACAAGGGATGGGTCAAGACCAGGCATCTCGTCATATGTCCAAGCAAAGACATCACTGTAATACTTTAGTAGTGTTATTAATTTCGCTTTAGCTGCTGGAGCCATTGTATCACTGATAAACACCGGTTTGCTCTACCCAAGTAAGTCACTAAGGTTGACCTCAGCAAGTACCTACTGCTGGGGTTTGGGCCTATCTTGCATACATTCAAGGGTGGGCTCAGGCATCTCTACCAACCCTTCTTGGGGCTCCTCACCGTCACATTTATTTGTCTTAGGGCCATCCTCTCAAGGTATGAAGTCTGGCCCCCAAGACCGTCATAGGTAGTAAACTATCTTGCTGCCCTCGTGCACTTTAACGATCTTGGGCGGCGAACTTGTGGATTTACTGCTCCTTTTCTGTCCACTACTTTCTGGAGTAGTCTCTGCATCTCTAATGTCTTCCCACTTTCGTAATTTTACCCCTGCAACTTTACCAGTCCTTGGAGTTTCATCTGTCGACAACTCAGTAAAGAAAACTGTATCCAAATAGTGTGCCTCTTCCACTCCGAATGGCTTTTCAGACGCATTTATAGTCTTTGTGCATTTTTCCAACTTTGCCTTCACACATTGGTGATAACTTGATGGGATAGCCCCATACCGGTGCATCCAAGCTCTGCCAAGTATCATATGGTAATTTGTGTCTGCTTCAATCACATGGAACTTAGTTGTGGAATGGTTCTCGCCAACTGTTAAGTCCACGACAACATGGCCCCTAGTAACTTTTTTGTCACCACCAAAACCCGTTACAGTGATAGGTTGGCGAACCATCCTGGACTCTGGGATACCAGCCTTTGCAAAAGTGTCAATAGTGATGATGTTTATGGATGCCCCACCATCAAGGAAAGCACGCTTGAACTCTACATCATTGATGTAAGCCGTGACAAAAAGAGGACGGTTATGAGAAAATGGTATGCTCTGTTTGCTTCTGAAAAAGTAATGGCCCCATAATCTTCCTGGATACACTGAGGCACATACTCCTTAGCCTCAACAACTTCATCATGGTGCACTTCGGAGATGTTAATGATGGCCTTTGTTGCTTTCAACCTGGCGGCTTAGCTCAGCCCCAACTAGTCAAAGAAAGCACGAAACTTAACAGAATTTTGCAAGGCCTGAGCATGAGTATCCTCTGTGAATTTTGCCTCTGCAGGTACTGTTTCAGGGAGTTGGCCAGTTGCGATTTCTTCTAACTTATCATAGTAGGACGCCATGTGCACTTGATCGCGCACAGGCCCAAGATAGCCAATCATGTGTACATTCTTCCCCTTCTCCTTGTGATTAGAATAGGGGTCCTTCCTTGCATCACGATTACCGGCGTCTTTAAACTTCAGCTCATTTGCATCAACTTTCTTCTTGAAGATACTTTTCAAAGTCCAACAATCCCTAGTGGGATGTCTGGTGGTTCTGTGGTAGATACAATAATCTAGGCTTTCTTTGTCCTTCTTGGTTGGAGGGACATCAACAGGAGGCAAAGTAAGTTCACCATCAGCTACCCATTCTTTAACCAAGGCCTTAACATTCTCAAGGCTGCAAGGATATGGATTTCTGTCCTCATAACTCTATCTCTTCTGAGAGGACGAGGTCTCTGCTTGCGAACGGCTCCTTCCTGTGGAGTTTACCGTAGAAACTCTGCTACTACGAGAGTAATGGTGGCTGTCGCGAGACCTGTGCAAAGGACCAGTGGTATTGAGGTTTCTAGCTGCCTCAATCAAGGCTGAAAAGGTAGGCAGATTATGGTTCACCAAGAAAATTTTATAGTCGTGTATGGCACCCTCCATACATATGCTGACTAAGTGAGCCTCATCCACTGGTTCATGACAGTCAATAACCTAATCTTGGAACCACTTAACATAGTCCGGTATATCTTCACCTTCTTTTTGGACATCTCGCCCAAGTGTGAGGGTTGTGACTTTCACTTGGACTTGGAAGAACTTCGTGTGGAACTTGTTCACCATCTCCTCCTAACTCTTGATCGAGTTGGGAGCCAAGTTCACATACCAGTTGTAAGCCCTTTTAGTGAGTGATTTGGAGAACTCCCGAAGGCGCAGAGAGTGGTCACTGCCATGGACACCAAGAGTTTCAATGAAGCTCACCACATGTTCTCTAGCATTGCCTTGTTTTCCGTCAAACTTAATAAACTTGGGCACTGTATACCCAGTTGGGTATGGCATGGTCAATATCTCCTGAGAGTATGGAGGCTTCACATCTGGTTGTGGGAGAGATGGCAGTTGCTTCTTGCTACGCTCTTGCTCCAGCATAGCTTGTACATCAACTAGAGTAACAAAGTGAGTGGGCTGGAATGGTCCAGTCTACTCCTAGGTAGCTGAACTAGTGGTCGTGCCATTCGCCTGGGGTACCACCGGAGGTACCTGGATTGGAGCCTGATTCCCAGGGAACGGATTAGGCAACGGGTTTGGGGCTGCTACAGGCAGAGGTACTTGCACTGGAGCTAGCCTAGAAGCCATGGCCATAATAGCCTCAGTGAGAGTTTGCAAAGCTGCCAGGATCTCCCTTTGCGTATCCTGGAGTGACTAAACTGCCTCAATCACAACATTGTGGTCATGGTCCTCCTCATGTGGTGCTCCACCATTGGAAGAGCCTTGCTGCCGTGGGGGTTATTGAACCTCATCTTCTGCCATCTTTTCCAGCGAAGTGTGTAAGCTACTGCAGGCATGAACCATCAACAAAGTAGCCTCCCCAGTTCAGTCACCAGAAATGTAGGGGGGGTTCAAGATTAGAGAGGTGATTAGAGAGGCAAAACTATGCTAATGGTCCAATAATGGCAAAAGTGGCTGGAGAATGAGTAGTAGCAACTGTGTGGGAGTTGGAGAGTGTGTAGCTAGGTGATAGTGAAGCAAGTGGCTCAAGAAGAAGACAATGGCAGTGCCAAAATAGGCAGCATCTCCCCCAAATCCCTAAAATTCTTCCTGTTAAACCTTGGGAAATGGGTCCTATTTATAGGCTTTTCCTTGGTGCCAAGAGGACACCAAGTGGCCAAATAGAGAGAAAACATGTGTCCCAAAGAATCACATGGAATATTCTGCCTCGAGCCACCAGGCTGAAGGTGCCACGTATCCCTCTGCATGTACTATGTACTATTTGTTTGCCTCTGCAACTACCTTTTTTGTACCTCGGCAAGTGTAGTTGCGACGGGAGTGTTTGGCGCTGCAACTCCCTTTTGAGCCTCAAGAAGTGCAGTTGCAGCAGGAGTGCTTACCTCTGCACCTGCCTCCTCAGCTTGAACCTCAACAAGTGCATTTACAACGGTGAACCTTGCTGTTGCACTTGCCTTCTCAGTTCTATTTGGCCAGTACATGCACTCTCAGGACTTCATAGCCTGCTATCAGCCATGTTCGTGTTCACCTTAGCGAAACCTCCACCCTTAGCCATCTAACCACAAACTCCCCAGCTTCCCAGGGTGAAGGCCATAGCCAAGCCTGCTATCAGCCATGCTGTGCCTTAGTACCAAGCCCAAGGGGGCTTCCTTAGTCCTGCATGTGCGACTAAGGCAGGTCCATGACGTGGGTAATGGAAAGGGAGTCTCTTATGTTCGGGCTACCCTGCTCCCATTTTCGCGGGATTGCCGCGGTAAACTGGTATCTTTAGGCATGCTATCAGCGCCAGGTTAATAAACTTTGGGGCCTGCTATTAGCCCCAGGCTAGTGATGCCTTGGGGCCTGCTATCAGCGCCAAACATTAGCCTTTACTTGCAGAGGGAGGCCTCTCTCAAAGGCTGCTATCACCTTGGCAGGATATTCCATTTGCAACTTAGTTGTTGTGGTAGTAGTTGTTGTAGTAGTCATTTCCCGTGTCAAGTTCAGACGGTAGGACCAAAGATATTAGAGATGACGGCACCGACAGAATGCCTCCGTAACTTAGGCGCTGCAAGTTTTCCTCTGCAACTTAGTTGCTTCGATTTTCTCATTCCCTCAATAACTCTAGATGGTTACATTACTTAGAATGGCGGCGGCATCGAAGATACTTGGAATGACGATACTGAGACAAAGTGCCTCCGCAACTTGACCTCTGCAACTTGGCCGTCACAAGTGTTGCCTCTGCCACTTAGTTGCGTCGGCTTTCTTTTTCCCTTAGCAACTTCAGATGGTGGCGGGACCGAAGATATTAGGAATGGCGGTGCTGAGGCAAAGTGCCTCAGCAACTTTGCCGCTGCACATGTTCTCTCTGCAACTTACCGCTGTAGGGTTGCCTCTGTAACTTGACTTGGGCATTTTTCTTCGTGGAATCCATCTGGAGCCCTAGTGGGTTGGACCTGCCTCGGCCCACTATTGGCCCACTTTCCTTGAGTTTTTGCCCATGCTCCTTTTTTTATCTCTAGTCACCTCTTTAGGCGACCTCAGTGCTTAGGTCCATACTAGTTTGGGCTTAATTTCTGACCCTCTACAATACCCAACTGGAGAAGATCCAACCCTTATTTTAAATTGGTAAAAGATGTATATTTCTTTCATTTTTATTGAACCAAATAAGAAAATGAGTGTTATGGTAGAATGATTATTCTATGTTAACTTCCTTTTAGTGGATCAAAGATTGTCTAAAAACGTTTTAAGAATATGTATAAAATAATGATGAAATTAAACTGATTTACAAACAACTTTTTTATACATAAAGTATATTTAGGATGATGTGACAATAATGTTCTTACAATTACGAGACACAATAATAAGTATTTTAACTTAAAATATAATACTAAGAAAATGTCATGTCATTCTAAATAAAATTTTATATAGAGATAAATAATTACCAAAAAAAGGTGAGGTACTATGGTTGTGTTTGGTTTAGTTTTGAAATTGTGATTTTCTTTTTGGAGTTATAATTTGAGTATAGAATTTGTGAGTTGAGTTTTGAAAAGAGAAAATTTATTTGGTTATGAGTTTTCAAAAGAATTTTTGAATTTTGAATTTTGAAAAGAGCGGATAGGGTCTACCCGGTTGTCCGCCCGGACATCCTCCCGAACATCCAACCGATTGACCAGCCAGCTGACCGAAACAGTGCAAATTTATTTTATTTTATTTTTTGCAATTGCAACCTGTTATTTGAAAATATATATATATATATATTTTGTTTTAGATATTTTTAAATGTAAAAATTATTTTTTTAGACTTTTTATAAAAATAATTTAACATTCATATCACTAACCATCTTCAACATTATATCATCAAAATAATTTTTATACTGAGTTTTGAATTGAGTTTTGAGTTGTATGTTTGGTTATGAGTTTTGAAATTAATTTTTAAATTGAGTTTTGAGTAATTTTGAGTTGTGTACTTGGTTATGAATTTTGAAAAGTGAGTTGAAAATTTTAAATTTGGAATCATGATTCCAAGAGTAAACCAAACACAGCCATATGTTTTATTCATAAGATTTCTTGCAACACACATTAATTAGACCACCATATAGGTGAATAATGGTGAATTACACTAACGGTTTCTATAGTTTGGCGCTTGTGTTACTTTAGTACCTCGCTTTTAAATTGTAATACATTTGATCATAAATTTTGAATCTCGTTCTAAATAAGGACAATTGAAGACATTGTTGTTCCATTTCAAGGGCAAAGTCGTCAATTTGATAAAATATAAATTAGGTTGATAAAAATAAATATCAAAAAAGTATTTTTAAAATTTTAAAATTATTTCTACTCACCAAAGATAAACTTATATAAAAATAATAAATCTTTTACATTTTTATTTTTTAACCAAATTAATTTTTAGCAATGGGTGATTGTTTTTGTTGATATTTTTTTATAGTTATCATGTAATATATGGTTATATTTGTTATTAACAGATATTTTTAATGATTATCATTTAATTGATGGTTATTAGGCTTTTAATATATATCGATATGTTTAATATGAAATGTTTTTAGTTTTGGATTTTTTGATTTAATGGATTAGTCTAATAATGATATCAAAGTTGTCGCCGTGTTTGATTTTTGAAAAAATAAAAACTAATTTAACGAAAATAAATATTAAAAAAATTATTTCTACCTTCCCAAAAGATAAAATTATATAAAAATAATGTGTTTTTAATTTATTTATTTTTTCCAATTTAATTTTTAATTTCTTAGAAAAATTTTCTGAAAATAGATTCTGAAAACCAAATTAAGCAGAACTTCATAACAAAAAAAAATTCCAAAATTATTTATTAGAAAACAAAGCCATTCTATTTCAAACAACATACAAGCTAACCAACACAAAATAATTTGTATGACGATTTTGCCCTTCAAATGGAGCAACAATGTCTTCAATTGTCTTTATTTGGACCGAGATTTAAAATTGAAGGTCAAATGTATCACAACTAAAATGTTAGAGACCAAAATTATACAAGCTCCAAACTATAGAGACTATTAATATAATTCGCCGTGAAAATAATGAGCCTTTCATTTTTTTTTTTTCTCTAAACTAGTTTTTGAAAATAAATTAAAATAAATCATAAAAACTTAACCAAATAGAGTGTTTCACAATATTTGGGTGTTCTTTGGGTAATTTGGTCCAGCACAAAAACAATCACTTAAATTCTTCAATTAAACAGTGTGCATGTAGTTATATTATGAGGAGTGATGGAAACCCCCTCCAATCACCACCCCCACCACCCCACACACACGTGGCGGGTGGTGATTGAAGGACAAGTGAAAAAAAAAAAAAAAAAAAAATCCAACCAATGAGAGAGAGAGGGGTCTAAGGGGTGGGAAAAAAAGGGGGTCTTAGACATTTTTGTTATATTATATAGTATTTTAACACAACCTATAATATTATTTTTCGGTTATTATGCCGATAAAAATTGATATTCTAGTGTTTTTTTTTTTTTTCTTTTTCCATAATTTTTGTTAGGGTATGTTTGCCCCATCCGAGGTGGAGTCAATATTAAGGGTGTAAATAGATGGACAAAGTTGGAATTTTATTTTTGAATAAAATGTCGAGTTGTCACAATTTTGGTGTTCATCCTAGACTAGGACTTATATATCCTGTGTTTCGAGAATTCCACATTAACTATGTCAACAAATAGCAAGAGGCATATTTAAAAAAAAAAAAAAAAAAAAAGAAAAAAGAAAAAAAGAAGAAGAAGAATGATAACATAAGACTAAATGAATACATGACCCTAAAATCAAGAACTAGTTTGTCACATAATATGCAATAGTACATGAGATCTATTGTTTTATTTATAACACACATCGACAAATTAGAGCTTAAGAACAGTTTTTCATACAATCCGATCACATAATCAGATACAATCCTCCTATATAAAATGAGATTAATACATTTCATTAGTTCCACATTATATTAGAGAATTGTGTGCAATTTTGTATCATAGGTAAAAAGATTTCAACTAACAAACTCCCTTTGTCTTACCACCCATAACTTGCACTTCCTTAACAACAATTTCAGGCTTGTATTGCTTCCAATGTATCCCCATTGCAGGTATATGCAAAGTCCCCTTCTCTTCACTCCTCTCTTCATCACTCTCCTTCACTTCCACAGTAAATGCTATCCTTGGCACAACAGGCCGTACCGGTTGATCTGCAAGCTCAGACAATGCATTTTTTATGTGAAAAACCAATTTCTCAATAAGTTGTCGGCTCAAATCTTCGCGCACGACAACACGAAGGACTGTCATGTGCTCGACATTGGCAGGCATGGTGTAGGCCGGCACGATCCAACCATGGTGTCTTAAAGCTTTTGAGAGCTCATATGGCAATCTCTTGTTGTGGGGGTCTTTGAGTGTGAAGGCTACAAGGGGTATGCCTTTTTGTTTTGAAATGATGTCAAAATGCCCTGTTTTTTCTAAGGCTTTTTGAAGCAGTTTTGCGTTTTCCGTGCAATTGGCTATGACTTTCTTGTAACCCTACATCACATTATATTCATTGTGTAAAACTTATTTGATATAAATAAAGATACGTTAACAAAGATTCACTATGTAACTATATAAGATTATATGACAAACTCTATTGAATTGTTAATCACTAACTCATTTAAAAATTTCAGCGGGAAGAGCTGTAATTTTATTATTATATTATATTCCTAACAAACATAAGTTAGAAAAATTGATCGGCAGATATGTTTTAAGAAAAATCTTTGGGAGCCCGAAAACTAAAGTTACTCCAAAGAGTGAGGAATTTAATAATAATCCTTGGTGAGAACAAAATCACAGAAAGATAGATAGAAAAATCAATGTGTGGCCGGGCACACATTTTGAGTCTGATCTCATCATATTTAGAATGAATATGAACTGCATATTAATTTTTTTTATGCATGTAAGTTATTAATTTAACAAGGATAAGTTTTACCTCCATGCCCATGCGTAAAAATTGATAGTATTGAGCTACAATCTGACTTGATCCTGCATTATCCAACCAAATTCAAATATATATAAAAAAAAAAAATTAAATGCTTTTTTAAGCAATTATTCACTGTCACATAGTAGGTGTGACAAACAGATTAAGGCTATCCATTTATGTTAATGTTTCCAATTTTTTTATTTGATGGAATTACTTTGATGCATATATATGTTTATGTACCTTTGGAGAAGTTGAGGGTGAAAGTGGGTTGATCAGCACCAAGGTAGTTAATGTGGAAGATGAGTTCTTCAGGTAAGTCCTCTTTGCTCCTCCAAATAACCCAACCAACTCCTGCATAAACAAGCCCATACTTGTGTCCACTCACATTGATGCTTTTCACCAATGGCAGCCTAAAATCCCATTCAAGTTCAGGGTATATAAATGGTGCCACAAATCCACCACTAGCTGCATCTACATGGATTGGTGTTTCCCACCTACATATCCAATGAATGAGAGAGAACAAGAAGCAGATTGTAAGCAATTAAATGGCAAGTCCAAAGAAAACCAAAAAGGGCAAATGGTACTTGTAATTTGTCGGTGCTATCAATTTGGTCTGTGTAATTTTTGTCGTACTAATTTTTTATGTTGGTGTCCTCCTTTCTCACCCCTACCTCCTCCTCATTCTTCTTCCTCTTAGATTTGAAAACCTTTAGATCTCTCTCTCTCTCTCTCTCTCTCTCTCTCTCAAGCAAGTAGTGTTGACGGGCCTTGGGGAGTCACGTGGTGAGGAGGTTGGTTTGAGGTAGTGTTTGTGGTGGTCAGAGGTGGTAGGGGAAAGTGTAGAGTTAGGATTTGAAATGTTACAAATGATGATATATTTGGAATTATAGAAGGTATAACTAGATAAAATTTTAAATTTTGGAAAGGAGTTTAATGAAAAAGTAGGTGTAATGAGGTAAATTTATGGTACAAATAGAAGCTCTCGGTCAAATTGGAAGTAAACCCTCAATTATTTTGAGAAAATATATCGGATTATTATGCTAATTTCAGCCTAAATTCTGAAGAGACATATTATCAATTAGATTAAATTGTTACAATTTGAAGAATTTAAAAATAAAATCAATACAGTTAAAATTATGAGGACAAAAAACTACTACAAAAACTAAAGATGTAAAGTAATTTGACCAGAAGAAAAAAGGGGATTGACAAATGAGATGTTAAATTGTTCCATATTGCTTAACAAGGCATATTTTGCATAAGATATAAGTCTCTAACTATAAAGAAATAAGAGTGTCTAACCCAGTTTTCTTGTTCTTCTCAGCTAGAAGATCATTCAAGAGCTTGACATCTTCGAATTCGCCAGTGAGGGTGGAACCAAGGATAGCAGCAACACAAATGGTGTTCTCATCCACCATCTCTACTGCTTTCTTTGGGTCCATCACATAGTAGCCTTCCCTCAATTTTACCTCTTTCAATTCCACATCAAAGTACCTTGCAAATTTCTCCCAACAAACCTGCATATCAACAAGATTGAATTCATGTAATTAACCCCATATATAACACCTTGTTAGTGCATAGACAATGCTAAATGTCAAAATTAGCATGCCATTGCCATATTATGGCTAGCCCACAATCCAAAATGCCCAAAATTTGGCAGTCTTATGTAGGATTGAACAAAATAATTCGCAAAAAATGTAACCCAACAATCCAGACTAAACCAAACTATGTGGTTTAGTTTAATTTTTTGAATCAAAAGTGGAGAACCATAGTGTGCAATTTGGTTTACGATTTTATGCTGACCTTCCGATTTAAAATTGAACCGAACTATGTTTAATATAATTTATAGATGTTAGGTATTTTTACAACATATTATACCTGCCATATTAAATCATATCACTCCATCTTCCTGGTATTTGGACATTGAACTTTGCGTTGTTATTCATGTATTATTTGTGATTAGCAAGGTATAGGATATGCACAAAGGTTTTTTAGCCTTGAACTGTAGTTCCAAACCGTAACTGAACCGCTTTCCAACGGTTTGGTTTGGTAGATTTCATGGTCCTATTTGGTTCTAAAGTTTTTAGAACCGTAAGGTGCTAATTGATTCTTGATTTACCTCAAAACATATCCAAATCAGACCATGAACACCCCTAATCTTACTCCAATACTCGAGTCATTTTTTTGCATTACCATTATCTCGTCTTTCCAACTACTATTGGATAGTTATATGGTACATCTAGTCATTGACAACAATGTCAAATTTTGACAATTTGTCAAAACTTGTGCCAAATTTGACACCAAGAAAAACAAAACCAAAATTTGGCAACTTCAATGACAGTACCATCGGACCACCAAGTTGATATAATATAGATATGTCAGCTCAAATAACAGTTCCATTGGGCTGCCCTTAGTATCCATACAACTCGTTGCATTGGAAAATTTCCTTTGCTCTATCTATATTACAATGTTTAGGGATGGATTTGTCAAAATTGAAAATCAAAGTGACACGAAATGCATACTTTGGCATAATCGGTGTAATTCATTGTAATTTTGTTATTGATTTAAACAACCCGATTTAAGTCAAAATATTTAAATTGACAAAATTAAAATCTAAATTATCAAAAAACTAATACAGAACATATACTTTAGCGAGCACAAATCTATTTTAGAAAATACCTGAACATTGGCACCAGTAACAATATTAGGCTTGTCAAAGGGTTTTCCCTGAGACTTTCTCTTGTTCTGCCACTTCTTCTTGAAAGCCAGCCCTGCTAACATTATAGCCTCTGATGATCCAACTGTCCCAACTCCAATTGCTTGTTTAGGCTCCCTTAAAGGTGCATTGAACAGATTTGCAATCATATTCACACACCGATTCTGCAAAAACATTTCAATAATCAAAATGAAATATGACAAAACCAAACTTAGATTAGTCTTTTCTTTAACATTACGTTTCATTAATCATAGGATTGATGGTAGGTTTGTCAGAATTTTTCATTAATATGACAATTGTTTTTGTTTTGTAAAGATTCTTTCGTTGTTGTTCTATCTGTTAAGGCTATATTGCTAACTATTCTATTTAATTGCTTGTGATCAAATTTACTTGAAATTAATGTTCACCAAATTATCATTTTTATAAATCCAGATTCATTTTAGTATTTTTACATGAAACATTTGGTATTAAAGTCACTCTGGGATTGAATGAGGTTGAAACCCTCCTAGTTTCATTTCAATTTGGAGAGTCGTTCCCAATTTTTTTTTATAAATTGTTAGGTTGATATACATTTGGGACAAAAGAGACACCCAATTTTGACCAGTTATTATAACTAACAAATTAGTCCAATGAGATATAAGATTCTAGCACTCCCTTCATGAGCAAATAAACCAAAAAACGAGATGCACGAAAATCGATAGAATAGATTGTATAATAATAAAGATAATAGAGGCGACAAGACTTGAACTCGGAATCTTCTGCAACCAGAACTCTAATATCATATTAACTTTTGTACCCATTTCCTAACAGCTTAAACTCTTGAATAATTTATAACTTAGTGCAAAAGTAGTTTTAAAAAATTTAGAAAAATATTTAGTAGAAGTCTTTCCTAGAAATTGTGTGCTTTCAAAACTTTTCTACAAACAATTTTCAAAAACAATTTGTCAAATAACTTTTCTATATTAATTTATGTTTTTTGTTTTCAATAACAGAAAAATATGTTTTTTTTTTTTTTTTTTTTTGTGAGAAAAACAGGATGATTGTTGCTCAACAATATCAGCAATCTCATCCAATGGCAAGTGTTTTTAAGGGAGAGATTGGGGATTCAATTCCTCCAAAAACTATTTAACAGCTAACAAACCAATAAAAAATATATATATATATAGAAAGAGAGAAACTAATAATTGGGGAATTGAAAATAAAAAAGGATTGGATTGTAATTTAATTACCTGAAGCTCAGTGGTGATGGGGTACTCATCCATGTCAACATAATTTTTGTTTATGGATTCAATCATCAACTTATCACACTCTGGTTCCATCCATGTGGTTACAAATGAAGCCAAGTTAAGCCTTGGATTGCCATCTAATTGCAATTCATCATGGATTATTTGATATGCCACTTCCCTTGGTATTGAATTCTCTCCCATCCTATACCTGAATTAAACCATTGTACCAACCAAATTGCTCAAAAAACAAAAAAAATAAAAATTATAACTTGACTCAAATATCACTTTGATATGTATTGTTTCTATTTTAACAATACTAAAACTCTAAATTTTCAATCCAAATTCAATTGAGTCCTACTGTTCAAAGTGGACATCAAAATTCACAATTTCTTAACATACATCTCTCACAAAAAATTGAATGGTAGGACTAAATTAAAATTGGATTTAAGGCTTAGAGTTAATATTGTTCAAATTGATATAACACGAACGAAAATAAATTTTGAATCAAATTAAAAAAGTAAAAACTATAATTTATCCTTAAAATAATTACTAATAACCAGGGTTAGCTCTGATATTTTTTGAGCCCAAAGTGAATTTTAAGTAAGGAGACTTTCATATATATTATATATAATAAAAAAAATTATGATCAAAAGATTATGTATGCTCAGCCATCACAAATCAAATATTCAATGAAAAAAGAAACACCAAAAAAAAAACAAAACAAAAATCATGCAATCATAACCAAAAAAATGTATAATAATAATCAAATAAATATTTAATTAAGCAAAAACATGATGAACTCGCATCCATAGTAGAGTCTATAACTTGAAACTCTATTTTTTTTATATTACAAATATGAGACTTTGCATCATAAAGTAATTAAAAAAAAAAGGGGGAAAAAAATACAATAGAAGTGCAGAAAAGCCCAACAGGTAAGACAAAACCCTCAAATGTTTTTAAAATAAAAATTTGATCTCCAAAATTTTGGGCCTTTTAAATTGAGAATGGGTCTTTTTATAAGAAACTTTAAATTTAAAATTAGTGGGCCTTTCTAATGAACTAGTACAAAAGACAACATAATTTTGGGGCTTTCTTTTAAAACATTTTTAGGTCCATAACGATTGCTTTATGGGTTTTGCCCCAAACACAAGTTTGCTAATAACAAGTAATGGCAAAGCCCCTCTGTTTGATTAGGAGATTTGAAGAATGATTAGAATATAAGTATAAGTATATTTTATTTACATTTCATCTACATTTTTCACTTCCCTTTCTAAATCGTTACTCAAATCTCCCAACCAAACATAGTACGGAGTCAACCAAGCCCAAAACTCGAATTCGAGCCCAGGAATCCCTTTCCCTCCCCAAATTCCTCTAAAAATAAAAATAAACCAATTAGAGCAAATGTTCCAAAATTTGGTCTAAAATGTGAGTAGTGAGCATAACCTAGGTAGAGGATCCTGAACATATCTTGATGCAAAGACTGAACTGATAAAGCTGGATGATATTTCTTCTGGGGTTTGAACATTTGAGATAACCATTCTCTCTCTCTCTCTCTCTCTCTCTCTCTCTCTCTCTCTCCAATTCCTGTTGGGCTTCACCAAATGGGAATAAACTATAAAGGCATAAACATGTTCTTTTGTGATTGACTAGGTGCCTAGTCTTGCTTGACTTGTAAGTGAAGGTTAGAACAATCTTCAAGTCTTCCCATAATTTTCCTGATTTATGTATTCCTTGCTTTTAAAAATAGTGAAGGATTGCTTTACACGACAGTTAAGGAAACTTGTTAAGTAATCTTGGAATTCAGCGCTTAAGGAATCGCAATATAAAGTCTCTTATATATCTATTACTTAACAAAATTGTGTCAATATCATCCCATTTGAAATTTTTTTTGCCAAGTCATTAGTTGAAAGCACCGAGTGGATAACACCATATGATACTTGAATACTATTGAATAATAATCTTAAGAACTACCAATAATATAGATGAAGAAAATCAATACTTTCATGGCACTCTATTTTGTTTAATTCAAATATCTTATTGTTTAAACAAAAGTTATTGGGTAAATTACATTCACTTCTCTTGAGATTTGAAAAACATATAGTTAACCCTACACTTTTGAAATAATTACACAAACCACTCTTTTAGTATGGTTGAAGTAATCAAAATTAATGCCAATGGTGGGTAAACAGTAAAATAAACAAAGATAGATACATATGGGAAAATTTCACTTTACCGCTTTATAGTTTAGCCCATGTGTGTATTACCTCCTTCTTATTTGGAAGAAATTACGTAGTCCATTTATGATTTGTGAACAGAAGGTTTAATGAAAAACACTAAAATACTTTTGTATATAAGTAATCTAAGCATATGAACTTCATATATTTTTATCATTTGTTTGGGAAGTAAAATGCACTATAATCTCATGTGTTTTATTTTATGTGCAATTTTTCTCCTTAAAATTTTAAAATGAGTGTATAACCTCCTTATGTCTGACATGTGTTTCACACTTGTTAAGTTGAATTAAATGTTTTTACAGTGCACTCTTCACAAACCACAAGAGGTTATGTGGTTATTTTCAAATGAAAGAAGGTTAATTCACATATGGGTACAAGAGGGTAAAGTGAAATTTGTCCAATATATATTTTTGTAAGAAAGAGATGATAACATAATTTTTTTGCATTCATGCGACTAATGAATTACTGATAAAAAAGGGTCTAAGTGTATGTGAATTAAAATCTTGAGGGCAGTCAGTGTAATTATGTCAAAAACAAAGGACTAATTGTATTTTTTTTCAAACTTTAGAGGAGATGAATGTAATTTACCCAAAATTAATTGCGTGTAATTTATGTTATTTTTATTGATAAGTAGAATTTACTTTGGCTATAGAGAAAAAATGACAATAATAATACTTTATGATATATGTATTAAATAAATGTATTTAATTGAAATCTATTTAATCCCTAGAAGGATTAAAAAATAAAATATATGCTCATAAATATTATACATTAGTAAAAGGCCCTATCTAGTTAAATTTTTATTCCATCCTTGAAAAGTGGGCGACAATTCTTTTGATAAATTTTCTTTAAAAGGGCAAGGGTAAATATTTAGGGTTTTTTTTTTTTTAAAGTCCCTAATATTATAATTTTAGGAGATAAAGGACATCCTAAACTTTTATACTACCTCAGGTCCCTCAAAAACATACATATTTTCCCTCTAAAATTATTGGACCAAAATATCCTTGCATTTTACATTCAAACGTCTTTCATTTCTTGAAAATTTTCAAAACTTAAAAATTCAATAACTTTTGATTAAGGTGTCCATTTTCAACAAAAATTATATTTTTGGAATGCCCTCATCGAAATCTATTAAACAAGATCAATGATGAATATGAAATTAAGAAGAAAAAAAAATTGACAAAATTTCACTGAATTAGAAATCAACATAATAGTAAATTTCTCTAAATACATTTACAAAAAAAATTGAGAGAAAATCAAATGTGTTAGAGAAATTAGCATACAAGTAAATTTCTCTGACTACATTTGTAGATAAACTTCAGGAAAAAAAAAGACAAAAAATCAAACGTGTAGAGAAAATCAACATGTAAGTCAATTTCTCTTACTACATTTGTAGAGAAATTTCAAAGAAAAATCAAATGTGTTAGAAAAAATTAATATGCAAGTAAATTTTTCTGACTACATTTATAGAGCAAATTCAAAGAAAATCAACATGATAGAGAAATTTCAAAAATAGGTCTAGTGAAATTTTAGATTGTAAGTGTGTGATGGCCAAAGAAGATCAATATGACAGAGAAATTTCAGATATAGATTCAAGTGAAATTTCTCTAGTAAAAGTCTAATGAAATTTCAAAAAAATTTCTCTTCACGAATAAATTTCTTTGGTATAGGTCTAGAGAAATTTCAATAGGTTCTTCAAATTATATAATATAGGTCTAGAGAAATTTCAGCAAATCCACCAAATTCTCTAGTATATGTCCAGAGAAATTTCTAATATAGGTACAGAGAAATTTCTACAAGTTCTTCAAATTCTCTAATATAGGTCCAAAGAAAATTACCTACTATAGGTCCAATGAAATTTCTATGGTATAGATCTAGAGAAATTTCAGCAGGTCTTTCAAATTCCTCAAGATCCGTGAGTTTATTATTGTCCATGATCACCCACTCTTCATTCTTCATCAAATAGATCAAGGATCTATCCTCATGGTAGTGGACATGATCAACGGGGTAGATGTGGCCACAAAGGCAGCGAAGAGGGTTCAAAACTTGGCATCGAAGACATGGACAAAGTCGGCGGTATTGAAATAGTCAATAGAATGAAAGGAGACGGAGGTTCCAGTGTCGAAGAATGAGGAGAACGTGGATTTGAGTTCTAGGGTTTGGAAAGAGAAGATTGTGAGGTAGTGAAGAGATCCAAATACGTAGAGAGGAGAGAAAATAAATGGAAATATGATGCTTGAGTGGGAGCTAACGGCGATAATGAAGTGATCGTTGGAGCGAAAAAATGCGGATGTGGTAGTGTAAGAGAGTGAGGAGATGGTGGGTTTAGGTTTTAAGGTTTGGAAAGAGAAAGATCAAAGAGATGGATGAGAGAGAGAAGAGAGACCCAAATACGTAGAGAGAGAGAGAGAGAGAGAGAGAAGAGTGAGGGTAAAGTTAGTATTTTTTTTGAATAAAATAGAAGTAAAAGATGTATAGCGATTCTAGTTTAGACCCGACTTATTTTGTATTTTGGACTCAGGTTTCATGGTTTCGTATTGTTATTCTTGTATTATTCTTTTTTCTCTCATTGAGTTTGGCTTTTGGGTTGTTTTGGTTGCGTTTAGAATAGGTTGGTAGCTTGGTTTTCAAACTCTTGTTGCCTAGAAATTTACTCCTCTGCTCAAGCGGCACTTCTTGCGCTCGAGTGGGTTTTGTGGACTCTCAGTACTTTTGCAAATCTGCAAAACTACTGGGAGGGTGTATTCTACGCTCAAGCAGTATTTTTGTGCTCAAGCGATCTCAACTCGAGCGGCCCTTCTTGAACTTGAGCGTTGGTCTGCTATCTACAAAACTACTGGAAATGTGTATTCTGTGCTCGAGCGTCACTTCATACACTCGAGCGATGTCGCCCTTTTTCATTGTGTCTTGACGCTCGAGTGTCACTTCTTGTGATCAAGCGGAACAATTTATTGTGTCTGGACGCTCGAGTGTCACTTCTTGCACTCGAGCGGACTGTACATATATCAGTTCGTAAAAGTCACTTTTTATATCTCTTTTTGATATATCTCTCTAAAACTTTTCTAAACCCTAGATCTAGAGTTTCTCTCTCTAAAACTCTCTTTCTCTATACTTTTTTGCCTAGATTTAGTGGTTTCTCTACCCATGTGTCTTTGTTGAAAAGGTAGAGCATCTCAAGGGCTACATTTTCATCCGATTAGAGTTGGATTTCGACTTCATCCGAGTTCTTCCCTTGCTTTGCTCGTCTTCTAGCTTTGAAGTAGGGATTTTCTATACTCTTGTATGACTTTTAACATAGTTATTTGTTTTGTATAAATACTATTGTGAATTTGGAGGATATTGAACAAATCTAGGGATTGGGTTTAAAATCAAAAGAGGGGTTTCCAAATAAATATATTGAAAATGGGTATGGGAGTGAATATAAGGTTTGTGTTGTAGTAAAATGGTTGATTTTGATACTTGGGTTAGATTTTGGAAGAGAAAGGAGTTTGCCCTAAAGTGTCTCAAAAATTTGTTTTGTACAAATAAATGGAATTGGTTTTGAAAATGTGAAATTGAATAGATGCTTATATAAATGGTTGAGTTGGATTCATGGTGAGGTGGCAAACTAGTGAGATCCTCAGGCAAAACATCCGGGTATTCGCAAACTACCCTCAGCAAAACGACTCAAACTTCATCACACTCACTACCCAAGAAGTTGGCAAGAAGGCAACTAAGCTCACTCCGCTCACGCGGATCATACATCGGTGACAAGACTCTATCAACCTGGTCCCCCAAGAAATAAAAGCAATCACCGCTCAAGGTATATACAGTAACTCTTTGATGGTAATAATCTATGACAACCTGATAAGATGACAAACAGTACATATCCAAAACAGCACCAAAACTAGACATGTTAATCAACACAAATGCAAAAGGAAATCAGCGACCGACAACCTCTATGTCACAACCCCGACACCCCTGCTCCAAAATAATCTCACCACCAATAGGTAACTCTCTATTGAGAGGAGATGCTAACCGAGCCAACTCTAACCCCAATGCCGATGCAAATGCAAACAAGATAAATGAATGGGATGCACCCGTATCAATCAACACATTAGCAATGGAATTGCATAACAAGAAAGTATTTCTTACTACCGAAGGCGCTGGTACTAGGTCTGGTGCGGTAACAGCATACATACGCCCTGTAGGCCTTTGCTCTACCTACTCACCCCTCGGAGCATATGCCTGTTGTACTGACTGAGCCGAAGAGGTGCCCTGATTGGCCCTTGAGGCCTGTGCTGACTGTGCAGGTTGGTGATTCTGTGTGTGCCTTGAACCAGACGCACCAGGTATGCCACCCAACTATGGGCAAAACCTTTTCATGTGCCCCACTTGCCCACACTAGTAACAAGCAAGTGGCTACCTTGACTGTGGCTCTAAGAACGAACCGAAGATGATGCAGATCATTGCCCTCCTCTCTTCTGCGGGCAAGCTGGAGACTTGTGGCCCAACTGGCCATACTTAAAACAAGTGATATCTCCTTGACCACCTCTCCCAAAACCTAAACTCGATACTGGAAAAGTGGACCTCGATTGAGCTCCCTAGGACTGCTGTGGGTTTGAACCCCTCTACCTCTTATTGTCCCCCTGAACATCCTAACTCTTTCTAGAGCCTCTCATCTGTTCCTCCTATATCTACATCACGATCTCAAGATGAGCCTGTAGACGCGCCCGAACGTCCCGGGAAAATCCCGTTTTGTTCATTGGGCTCACTACAGTTCGGACTCAATGTCACGGTTCTTAATCTGATCTTGCAAAGTGAAATGCGAGATTGATAAATCATCAAAGAGTCCAAATCCAGCAAATCGTTTTGAAAAATTAATTTTTAGAAAGAAGTGCCAAACATGGACTGCTTTGTCAGATACAGAGTTGCCACCTAAATATTTTATTTTGGGAAAATTTAGGAAACCCTGACTCGTGCCTAAGGCCACGTGTCCGTCATCACCAAAGTTGCCTCGGCTCGAGAACTTGGGTACGAGAGGGGAAGGTCATGCAATGAGCACCCCCACTTGCCCGATCAAAGATCGGCCTTTACTAACATGATATCTTGTTTTTGAAAACACATGTGCTCTTATTCCGGTTATTAACCTAGAATTACTATGTGATGAGCACAGCATACAAGTATAGACTGGATCGCCTAAGTTGGAACAAAACATCTCATGTTTGTTTTTTAAAGCGGTTTGCTACTCGCAAGTAGGCTAAAATGCGGATTTTGCCACCCTCAAGTGGGCTTAAAACTCGCAATCAATGAATTGTTCCAATTGAAGTAATCTAACCTTCACCAATAGGCATTCAGGCAGTTATATCACATAAGCAGTTAGCCTCATGGCAAGCATGCTATCATGGCAGTCACTCACACACATGCAAGGATGCTAAAGTATAAACACTCACTGAGTACTCCGAGCCAAAACAAAAGCTATATTAGAAATCAATGCACGATCCTAGCTATGTCAAGAATGCCTAATGCAACACATACAAAATGCAACTAAGATAGGCTCGGCTATTCTAAAATGTCTTGTGAAATGCAATTTGATACATGTATTCAAAAAGGAATTGAAATATAATGCAGTTAGTATGATGCGCCGAGTCCGATGCATGAAAGACAGATGAATGGATGCAAACATGCGAGCATAAGGATGCTAACTGAAACATGCCCTAGAACTAACCATCGTAAGCTGGTAAATAAAAGAGAGAAAGAAATGGGGGTTGGAAGACATGCATCACACACACGCACACTTATTTACAACAGTTGTGCCATCTTGACGGAGGGTCCGAATGAATAATACAGAACCAACTAGTTAATCTAAGCTAATCTAATTAAACTAGTTATTACACAACAGAATGAATAACAAGCTACAGCTAATTATTACACAACTCTAACTAATTAACAAATTAACTAAGTGTCACGACCCAAACCCGCCCCTATGGGTTTAGTACCGTAACCGGCCAGTAATCCGTGATTACCGAAGGCCTGCTTAACAGTAATAACAGTAATACAGAGTACAGGGGCTGACGGAAGCCAAAACAGTAATAAAAGATGTCCAATGAGCTGTGACAGTCTGTATGCAAAAAGACTTTTCATAACGTAATCACATTCGGAACAAAAACAGTATGTACATACATATACAAGCATTCAGGTTAGGGACCAAATCCCTACCATAACAGTACAGTAACAGTCTATACAGTATTACAAAATGGAGACAGAAGGGTAAACTGAGACATCCTAAAAAGCCTAAGCTTGAACACACTTGGAACCTCGCAGTGAGGCATGTTGGTTGGCTTGACAAAAAGGGAGTTTAACCCAACGCTCCTAGCTTTGATCCGGTGCCTGGACACCTACATATATATATATATAAACAGTAAGCTAAAGCCCAGTGAATAACATATGCGTAAAAGGGTTAAGAATGAATGTCCTTTCAGTATTTAAAACAGTCATTTGAACAGTATATCAGTTATTCGATCATAGCAGTCATAAGTGGTACATCCAATAGCAAACAGTACAGTAGGTCTTAACAGACCGAACAGTCAGTTGATGGCCATCATATCAGTAAACAGTAGTGGTTCCAAACATGGGAACCGACAGAGATCTCTGTGACAGTAGCAGTACAGTACAGTAACAGTAAATTGCTATGGATGCCATAAATATAGTTTGCAAATAGGACAAGCATTCATTCAGTAAGAAATATCATTTCAGAAAGCAGTACAGTTGTTCATTCAGAAAATATTCATGATTGAATATATCTTTACAACATTGTTACTCACAGAGTTCTGGGCTGCAGATAGGCTAGTGAGCTTCCTCGGATGCCAACCCTACACAGTTACAGGGTGAACACACACTAAGTTGCACGTTTGGGAAACAATAACTTAGTCCCTATCTTGACTCGGTGTGGTTCTATAGCATTATCCTCATTGAGATGCCTTAAACTAGGCCTAGGAATGCCTAGGATGGAATGATGATGCAAAGATGCACTTTAAAACACTTTTCAATTTTTTGCTGAAATAGGGGTCCCGCTCGAGCGTGGCTTTCTCCGCTCGAGCGGACATGCAAACAAAAGAGCCTCGCTCGAGCGTGACTTTCCTCGCTCGAGAGGACTGCAAAAGTACTGGATGCACGAAATTTACGCTCGACGGGAGCTCGACCCCCGCTCGAGCGTGAGACACAAGTCCTCACTCGAGCGTGCATCCCCTCGCTCGAGCGGACTGTAAACACATGCAAAGTACTAGATACACGCATTTCACGCTCGAGCGTTACTTTCCCCGCTCGAGCGGACTGCATGAACTCAGAGTGTACGCTCGAGCGTGAAGTCCTACGCTCGAGCGTGGGTCCAAATTTTGGAATTCCCAGATTGAACCTTCAAGCTCAAAATCAACTTTTAAAGCATTAAATTCGATCCTTTTGGGCTAATTTTCTGGAAAAACACCTTAAACCCATAATACAACATGTTTTAAAGATCAATTTGCAAAATCAAAGCCCAAAGGTAGTTCAATTAAACACAATTTCAAGGAAAGTTTCAAGAACATGATGAACATATGACATGCATGTGTTCCAATGAGTTCAAAGCTTCTAATACATGCTCCAAAGAGCCAATTCTCCCAAAAACATGATGGATTCATGGTCTTCAACTAAAATGTAAACATGCATGTAGGAATACCCATGAAAACAACCTCAAAACTTCACTATAAGAACATGCATGCATGATTTAAGCTCCAATTCAACATATTAAACTAATTCATGCCTTAAATCACTAACCTTACTATGAATCATGCAAGAACAACTCAAACTCACAATTCAAAGGGTGAGTATCCTACCTCAAGTCTCCAATTCCAAGTCTAGGAGCCCAAGAGTGCAATCTATTCTTCAATTCTTCAAGTTTTCCAAGCAATTCACAAATGAAATCAAGCTTTCCTAACTCTCTCTCTATATTCGGTTATGGGTCTCAAATGGCTGAGGGAATGTGTTTGAATGAGTCTCAAGGTGCCTTAGTAAATGGCCCACTAGGTGGCAAAATGGTAGTTTATTCAAACTAATGTAATTTAACATTCTTTAATCTAATTTAATCATACCAAATCAAATTTCAATTAAACATATCATAAAATCACATAAATTCTAATTAACATGAAACGCTAATCAATTTCAGATTCGGCCGCCGATAAGGCCTTTAATTTGCAGTTTAAAGCATAAAACATGAACAGATCAATTAATAGTCAAACAGATAAAAATGCGCTAACACTAATACACTTCAACCAATCAGTCAGAATTTCAGTTAATCAGTCACTTAACTTACTTAATCATAGATTAGCACTAATTAGTGGTATTATCAGTAAACAGTGGTGAGGGTTGTCACACTAAGTTAGCAATTGAATAAGCATATAAACTATATGAAATAGGCTGCCTCAACTCTGCCTTGGATGACGAAGGATGCGTGCCTGGTCACCTCGTGCGAAAATCCATCGCGATGCCCCGATTTGCCTCTGTTTGCAACTGGTCTCAGAACACTGCAAAAAGCTCCAGAAAGGCTGGAACTCCATCATGGGAATCTGTAGGAGGGCTGCCGACCAGTTGTTGGCATTGGAGACCACCTGCCGACCACTTTCTGTGCTGAAAACCAGAAAAAGTGGTCAGCCAGCCACTTTATCTGGTCGGCCGACCAGTTTCTGCTACCAGACTTCAGTTTGCTGCAACAGAGAGCAAGAAAGGGGCATGGCAAAGTATTTGCAACACATGTATGCACAACCACCCTTCCTCTCATTACATAAAGCTCAAGGGGGTGTGGTTCTCGACCCTCGGGCCACCAATCACGCATCTCGATGCATGACGGCCGAGGAGCCAAATTGCACAACTCAATATGAAATGAATGCACACACGAACACATAAAGCCTAAAACTCCATCATGTATAGTCAAGAGTGTCGGCGACCGAGAATTGAGGCACGTTTTATCACTTTGAGTATGAAACGTCCCTCGTTTCCCGTGTTTAAACTAACTCCTATTCCAAATATAATGCAACAAATGACATGGCATGGCATACACAATACGGCTCAAGTATGCAAACATTCAATGCAATGAAACAAGCATATGAACACGATGCAAGGGACAAGCATGAAAACATGCAACTAACATACTAGCATACACAATGCTATGAACTATATGGTATACACAATGCTCATGACAACTAGTATACGCAATGCACATGGTAACTAGCATACGCTAGGCAATGGACATGGCATGCACAAATGCAACAATCAATCATGCAACAACATGGCATTCTCAATGCTATGAACCACATGACATACTCAATGCATAATGGACTTAAACCAAAATGGATAGGCCTCAGCCATGTCCAAATCAGTGGCCATACATGCTAAGATAGAAACTCAAAATGCTATACAAACATGCATGCATATCGGCCCAAGCTTAAGGCTCAAAACACAACTCTCCAAAAGCATTGAAAGGATGAAACATGGGGTACAATGGCATATGTTCCAGCACTGAAATGGCATGCAAAATGACTTAGAATCATGCCAACAACCCATGTAATGCATGTTGAAAGGCTCAAGCGTCAAAGCTAATGAAGTGTAATACACTAGAGGCATGCAAGATAATGCTCAAATGGCCAAACTAACCCCAAACGACCCTATGCAGGCCAAACAGTAGCAAAAATGAGTTGGGATGATGGCTTGAAAGGCACGAAAATGAGGCTTATACAATGGCTCGCAAATAGGGCACAAAAGCACAACCCTCAAGAGCACTTAAAGAGCGGAAAATATGGAAGTGTAATAGCCCTACATGCTCTGAAATATCATTCTCAATGATGCCAAAACATGCAAATACCTCAAGTTAAGTATGCAAGAGACCTCAAAACTCAAAGCTAGTCAAGGCTATTACACTACAAGCATGCATGACAAGCCTCATTCGACCAAGAAGCCTCAAAATAGAGCTAAGACAGCCCAAAATAAGAACAAAATCATGCTAGAGCATAGCCAAAATATGCTAGGATAATGAGCCAAAACATCATGCATATAAAGCTAGTAAACAAGATTTACACTACAAGCATATGGAGCATGCAAGAGGCTACCAAACCAGCCAAAAATAGAGTCATGACATGTCAAATGATGGCCAAAAATCTACTGAAATGGAGCCAATACATGCTAGAAAGACATGCTACTTTGATGAGCCACAAATGGGAATACACTACACATACAAGAAGCAAACACAAGGTGGCCAAACCAGCCATAGACAGAGCTAAGGCAGGCCCTAAAAGTCATGAAAAAGTGCTTGAACCAAGCCTTGAAAGTATGAAGATGCATGCTCCTTTGATAGGCCAAAAATGCAAGCAAACAAAACAAGAAGAGAGGGGATCACCCCCCTCTGATTTGAGGCCTCAAAACCACATGCCTACCATTGAAAATCCACTGGATTTCAGTGGCTAGAAGGCCAAGCAAGGACTAGCTCAAAGGCCTTAAACCATGGCACAAAACAAGGCCAAACAAGGCATGCAAGAGGGTAGAAGACCTTCAACACCCAAGAGGCCTTAAACAAACATCAAAAACACTTAAATACAAAACTTTTTCCAATTGAAAGCAAGGCCTAAATAAGCATGCAATGAGACCAAGAGAGCAACCAAAATAAAGCTTAAAAGGGAGAAAAGAGGTTACCCTTGAAGCACTGCAAAACTAGCAGATTTCTCAGCCAAGAATCAGCTTTTTAACCTCCAAAAATGTCCTCCAAGAACCTCAGTTCAATGATGGGGGTGTATGGTTAAGGGTTGTGGTGCAAAAGTGAAGAACAACACACTCTTTAGGTACTAAATATAGAGATATAGAGAGATATATGCTTATGCCTTTGGAAAATTTCAAAACCTCTGCCATGGAGAGGAAGAGCCTCTCTTATAGAAAAACAAAGGTTCAAGCTTCTTGGAGAAGCTAAAACTTGGATGCAATCCCTCCATACACTATGGAGGATACAGTCTGTGCCCTCAAGTTGGCACAGCTAGCATCCACACAGTCTGCCAAAACAGGGGGAGAGCTGCCAACCACTTAAAGTGGTCAGCCTGCTACTTGCAGTGGTCGTCCGACCACTTCAAGTGGTCTCCCAGGAAAAAAAGTGGTCGGCAAGGGGAATTGGTGGTCTCCACACTAAAAGCTAGCCAATGGTGGGGTGGGAGACCAGAAAAGGTGGCCCAAAGACCAAGAAAACCAGTTTCCCGACCAAAAAACCGGTTGGCGGGAAGAAAAGTGGTCTCCAAGGGGAAAAACTGGTCTCCCATCCTCGTACCACCTTCCAAGCAAGGAAAACAAGGTTTGTACCAAAAACAAACCAACACGGATGCAAAACGAGAGTTCGGGAGGCAAAGTGCACAGCCAGGAGCCTCGAAACCCAGCTGTTGAGCACCGAAAGTGGTATACGACCACAAAAGTGGTCTCCTGGACCACAGTGTCCTTCTAGATAGAGGAAACAAGGTGTGGTTCAAAAACCACGCCAAACGGAGAACATTAAGCGGTCCCGAGACAAGGCGCACGGCCGAAGGCTCCAAAAATTGGAAACTGATCTCCAAACGGGAAAAAGTGGTCTACGACTACGAAAAGTGGTCTACGACCACAAAGAGATAGTCTACAAGACCTCTCCCTCCATTCGGGAAGAGAAAACAAGGTTCGGTCCACAAATCGAGCCAAAGCACAAAGAGTTCGGAGACCCGGGGGCAAGGCTTTCAGCCAAAACTCCAAAGCTCGAAACGAACACAACATGCACTATCACCGAGTGCTCAATCGATGACGTCTGAGTCTTAAGGTCGGTCAAAATGGGTGTCTACAGAGCCGCTGCTTCCACAAGGCGTCCATAGTCTTTAATCATAGACCCGACCACTTTGAACATAAGCCCGATCCTCAGCCTCTTCTTGATCTCTAAACAACAACACTCCTCCGTCGCCACGAGTTCTGGTGCAAACCTCGACAAGCTAGTAAACATGGCCTCAAACTCAACCACCGGAGTGTTCAACTACACAAGCTTGTAGAACTGGTCTCTTAACTTCTCCCTAATAGTGGGAGGCAAAAACTTATCCTGGAAGGCGTAGACGAAAGTCTCCCAAGTCACCCCAATGCACCTTCGAGCATACTTCAACCATTGACCTGCATCTCCCTTTAACTGGAAGGATGCCAAGGTCACCCTCAAACCTCTAACTTCGATACCGAGCATCTCAAATGTCTTCACCATCTGTTCTAGCCATTCATCCGCCTTCAATGGCTCCTTAGGATCACCCAAAAACTTGTCCGGATTCGACCAGAAAAACTCTTATTTCAAGAATGACAGCCTTGTTTCAGCTACTTGGGCTTGGACATAATTCTCAGCCCTGAGAATGTCAATGAAATCCCACAATGCTCCGGCCATTTCGCGGGCTAAAGCACCCATAGCCTGCTGACCAACTGGTTCGGCCACATTGGCCTAACCCACTCCTTCCTCCTGCACCAGAATATCATCCGGTAAAGGCACCTCATGCCTTTTAGGCCTACCACGCCTACCACCACCACGTCTACATCCTGACATCTTAATGAAGGTAACGAAAGAGATTAACACATTTACAAATGTGTCAAAACTCACTCACTCGCGTCCTAATGTGGTGGACAACAGTAATTCACTCCATGTAAGCATATAGTCACATAAACACATACAAATTTCCTTCCTAGATAATGACCGTCCCGCGGCGTTGCTAGAGTTCCAATTAGAAACAATAGTAATCAAGTGCTCTTCTAACAGAACTTCTAGAAACCCGTAGACCCAATCAATATCTTAGGAACTAAATCCTATACCTATATACTCACACAAGCATGTTATCACATGGCATACCATACATACTAATGTCTCTATCAAGCGAGACAAACCCATTGTGGTAATAACCACTTCCCACATACCTAAAGTATTCAAACCCGGTACACTCTGATACTAAGTTATAACACCCCAAAAAGATAAATACGATAAATCCATCTCATAAGCGGAAGTATAATTGAAACGCCCTATTTTCATTAATCAGAGTCTGATATATATTCATGTGATGGTAGTAAGAAATGAAAGCTACATAGATAGTCATATGCCTTGATGGCTTACATCCGTTTTGTAGTCATCTTTGTCGATGACATTTGGATCTACTCACCTTCTGAGGAGGAACACAAAGAACACCTGTGAGTGGTACTTGAGTTGCTTAGAGCTCACAAATTGTATGCTAAGTTCGGGAAGTGTGAATTTTGGTTGAGTGAAGTGAAGTTCTTAGGCCATGTGGTATCTGAGGAAGGGGTGGCTGTAGATTCATCCAAGATAGTGGCAGTTCAAGATTGGGAACAACCTAAGAACGCTTTCAAAATCCGTAGTTTTTTGGGCTTGGCTGGGTATTACCGTCGATTCGTGAAGGATTTCTCTAGGTTATCTTCACCATTGACTAGATTAACGAGGAAATGAACTAAGTTTGTATGGAGTGAGACTTGTGAGAAGTCGTTCTAAGAACTTAAGGTTAGACTTACCACTGCTCCAGTATTAATTATTCCGAAGAGGGATTTGGGCTATTCGGTGTATTGTGATGCCTCACGGAAAGGTTTGCGTTGTGTGTTGATGCAAGAGAAGAAGGTAGTAGCTTATAGGGCTGCAAACGAACTGAGCTGTTCATGAACAGCTTGGGCTCGGCTCGTTAACAGCTCGTTCGAGCTCAGTTCGATTAGCTAATAAATGAGCTCGAGCTACATTTTTAAGCTCGTTTGTTAAACGAGCCAAGCTCAAGCTGACTAAGGCTCGGCTCTGTAAGGCTCGCGAGCCATAGTATATAAGCAAAAAAAAAAAACTAGGGTTCCTTTGTGTATCAAATACATATGCCGCTCTACTCCTGCTTGCTACTCTTTGTAACCTCAAACCTACACATTCCTAATCCTATTACTGCTGCAAAACACTCAACAATACAGATCTGGCCAACACTCGAATCAATCGCATAAACTCATCAACTCTCAAACACTCAAACATTAACGACAACGGTATAGTTTCGTTGTTCTGGTGAAGATCTGAGATTGAGAGATTATTCTTCTCTCTTGAATCCATTGTGGTAAGTTAATCTCTTCTCTCTCTCTCTCTCTCTCTCTCTTTCTCTCTCTCTCTCTGTCAATCTTAACCATGATGTCTTACATGCTCATATGCACACAGTATACTTATTTCACTTCACCATTGACCCTTTCTCTATCATCTCCCTTCAGCCTCCTGCTAGAGTGAAACTTTATTCATGTTATATGTATATATTTGTCCCCTATTTTTATTTTATTTTTTTGGATTGGTTTTTGCTCCCTGTTTTGAACATATAAATTAGGGAAAAATTACAACCACTCCCATGATTCACTCAATTTTTAATTCAACAAAAATTCAAAATATATTAGTTAAAACTTGTATAAAATCATATGAATGAAATTGTGAAGGCACAATTTTAAAAACCTTGATACAAAATAGCAGGAGTAGTGTACAAAGAGTAGCAAGTGTTGGCCAGATCTGGATTGTTGAGTGTCCCCTTTTTTTTTTTTTTTGATTGGTTTTTGTTCCCTATTTTTGTTCCCTGAATGAAATTGTGAAGGCACAATTTTAAAAACCTTGATGATACAGAATGCTTGAAATTTTACACATAAAACAAGAATGATGAACCCATACAAGGCTTTTGAAAAACTTCAACATACATGGGCCATTTTAATTTATGAGGACAATGATAGTATTTCTTTCAAAGGAAATAATTTGGAACACCTTTCAAATTCAGCTCATTAATCTTAACACCTCTTTTTCTTTTTCTTTTTTCAGGAAATCATTTATTGCAGTTATGATGTTAAGACTCTGTTTGGTATTGTTTATGACTTGCCTTAATTTATTTATTTATTTTAAGAGTGTAATGAGCATGATGCACTGCCATTGTCCTCATAAATTAAAATGGCCCATGTATGTAATGAGCAAAGATCTTTCTTTGGAAACCTCTTATAAGTAATGAGCATGATGCACTGCCAAAATTATGGATGAAGAATAAACTAGTCCCATATATCAGTTTTTTATTATGGACTAGTGGATGACCTTTTATAAGTAGCCAAGACCCATATTTCAGTTTTTTTATTACTAGTTGTACATAATTTTTTTACTAGTTATGTACAGTTATATGGGTCTTGGTTAATTATGTACAGTTATATGGGTCTTGTTTAACTAGTCCCATAATTTTTTATTATTATTATAGTTCAATTTTATATTGATTGTTAATTTATTAGTGTATTAATTTATTTGTTGCATTATTGTTATTTTTCTTAGATATGTCAGATAGACAAATTAATCTCACTTCTTCAGAGCAAGATTCTTGTACACCGTTTTCATCATTTGAGGAGTCATCCACTAGTCCACTGATGGATACAGTTAATGAAGATGCAAATGATGTCGATAATTTAATTGAACTAGAAGAAAATGCAAGAGAAAATGGAGTTCCTGAAGACAACAATCCGTTCCAAAAGAATAGTAGGAAATGAACATCAAAAGTTTGGAATGAAATTAAAGAAGTGGTTCTTCCAGATGGTACCAAGAAGGCTGAATGCATGCATTGCAAAACAAGATTTGCCATTCCTCCAACGGGTGCTACAACTCAACTTCTTAGGCACTTGAATAATTGTGCTAGACGACAACTTGTTGACAAAAAGCAAAGGGTTCTATCACTTGAGACAACCAGATCTAACAGTGTGACCAATGTGGCAGCCTTCAAGTATGACCAAGCAAAGGTGAGGGAAGCTGCTTCTCATATGATACTTTATCATGAATATCCTTTTATGCAAATGGAGCGTGTTTTTTTAACAAGTTCATGAAAACTACTACTCCACATTGGCAAAAGATAACTCGTACCACCGCAAAAAATGATTGTGTGTTGACTTATAATATAGAAAAGAAGAAGTTGAAAACATTATTGAAGAGTGTTAATGGGATTAGCATTACAACCGACCTATGGAAGTCAAGGCAAAAAATTCAATACATGGTTGTCACGGGTCATTTTATCGATAATGACTGGAAGTTGCAAAAGCGTGTTCTTAACTTTTACAATGTACCACCTCTGCACACTGGGGTTATCATTGCGGATGCTCTTCACAAGTGTCTAGTTGAATAGGGCATTGAAAATAAGGTGTGCACTATAATAGTAGATAATGCTTCATATAATGATGTTTGCTTGAGAATTTTGAAAGAAACCTTTGTAATGAAAAAGAAGTTGTTTTTGGATGGAAAATTTTTTCATATACGTTGTTGTGCCCACATAATGAATATCATGGTGCATGATGGGCTTGGCCAAATAGGAGATATTGTTGATGGTGTTCGAGATGGTGTTAAGTACTTGAGTGCATCAGAAGCACGTCTTAATCAATTTAGTGAGATTGCTAAGCAATTGCAGTTGCCTTTAAAAAAATTGATTTTAGATTGTCCAACCCGGTGGAATGCAGCTTATATGATGTTGTCTGCTGCTTTGGAGTTTAAAGATGTCTTCCCCAGATATCAAGAAATGGATCCAAGTTTTGTTTACGTGCCTAGCCTTGAAGATTGGGTGAAAGTTGAGACTGTATGTCAATTTTTGGCAATTTTCAATGAAGTCACAAATATCATCTCCGGGAGTGAATATCCTACTTCTAATTTGTTCCTTGCAGAGGTTTAGAGGATAAAAGAAATATTGAATGAGAAGTCGGTGGATGACAATGACTACATTAAGGCAATGGCTTTGAAGATGAAAACAAAATTTGACAAGTATTGGGGTGAATGTAATTTGTTGATGGCTATACCTGCAGTGTTGGATCCAAGATTCAAATTGATGCTTGTTCAGTTTTGTTTTCCAGATATCTACCCAGAGGCAGAAGCTACTAGAAACATTTCCGTGGTGTGCGAGGCCCTATATGAGCTTTACAATAAATATGTTGTTATTCATACTTCAAGTAACAATGAGCAAAGTTTGCAGCAAAGCACTCGAGAAGCTAATGATTCTAGTAATGCTACTTATGGTCTTGGAAAAGCTCTCGGGATGGGAAGATCTAAATTTGAATCTTTTGTTAGAAAAGCTGACACAATTCAGCCTGCAAAATCTGACTTCGACATTTATTTAGAAGAAAGTGTTTACATATGC
Organism: Camellia japonica; assembly: GCA_030407325.1. NCBI lineage: Eukaryota > Viridiplantae > Streptophyta > Magnoliopsida > Ericales > Theaceae > Camellia > Camellia japonica. The sequence continues at coordinate 119,414,263 of JAPPVO010000007.1, forward strand.
AATGAAGGTTCAAATTCCCATTTTGATGTATTGGAGCGGTGGAAAGTGAACTACCTCAAGTATCGAATATTGTCCAAGATGGCAGCTAATATATTGTCAATTCCAATCAGTACAGCGACATCGGAGTCAACATTTAGTGCTGGTGGTAGAGTTAATGATCCCTTTTGAGCATCATTATCAACGGAAACAGTCCAAATCTTACTATGTGGATTTGATTGGGTACGTGCACTACATGGACTCAAAAAGGGATTAGATGTAAGTATTTTTTTTAATTATTAATTTTGATCCATACAAATACAGTGACAAATTCCTTTATTATCAATTTATGTGAAACATAATACTGAAATAATATATTATTGTTTCTTTTGATAGACTATGGAGTCATCTTTCAAAGAGATTTTGCTTCCTTAGTTTGACATCTTTGGGTATGTTTCATCTTTAATAAACTAAATTTCTTAAGTACTATCATAAGATTCATTCATATATAATAATTCTACCGTTACAGGTTGAAGGCTCCTGCAAAGTTTCTAAAGGAATGAAGACTTTTTGGTGTGTTTTCAAGTGAATCAAGTCAAGAAATTAGTGGTTTAGTTTTTAGTTATTATGTTTTGTTTAAGGATGCATTGTGTAATGTCTTGTGTAATGTGTTTTATTTAAGGATGCACTATATTTTTGGCAATTATGTTTTGTTCAAGGATGCACTATTTAATGCATTGTGTAATGCACAGATTTTTTTATTACTAGTTGTATATAATTTTTTTTTTTTTGGTTTGATGCACAGATTTTTTTTTTGGATGCACAGATTTCAGTTTTTTATTACTAGTTGTACATAATTTTTTTTTGGATGCACAGATTTCAGTTTTTTATTACAAGTTGAACATAATTTTTTTTTGGATGCAAAAAATTCAATTTTTTATTACTAGTTGTACATAATTTTTTTTTTTTTGGATGCACAGATTTCATTTTTTTAGTTATAGATGGGAATTGGAATCTCGAGCTCGTTTGCGTTGTCGAGCCTAAACGAGCCGAGCTCGAACATAATTTCTGAAGCTCAAGCCGAGCTCGAGCTTCTCCCATTTTGCCCGAGCCGAGCCTAGCCTAAACATTTGAAAGCTCGGCTCAGCTCGGCTCGGCTCGGCTCGCCTCATTTGCAGCCCTAGTAGCTTATGGCTTGTGGCAGTTGAAAACACATGAGAAAAATTACCTTACTCAGGATCTAGAGTTAGCGGCAATAATATTTGCCTTGAAGGTCTAGAGGCATTATTTGTATAGTAAGAAATTTGAGGTATTTTCTGATCATAAGAGTCTGAAGTATCTATTTACATAGAAAGACTTGAATCTAAGGCAGAGGAGGTGGATGGAATTTATAGAAGATTATGATTTTGAGTTACATTATCATCCGGGAAAAGCTAATGTTGTGGCCGATGCCTTGAGTAGGAAATCTATTAGCAGTGTAGCTTGTATTGCTATCCGAGAGTAGGAGATGTTGGGTGTTATTGGTGAATTTGACTTGTATCTTGGCGAGTCCGTTGAGTCTGCGGCCTTGTTTTCGGTAGTTGCACAACCTACACTTATGAATCGAGTAATAGAAGCGCAGAAGAATAACCTTAAGGTAGAAACCCTCCGGGAAAGGATCTCCAGTGGAAAGGTAGAAAAGGGCTTGAATGTGTATCCCGATTCGAGTATTAGATACCATGATCGTCTCTTCATGCCGGAGTCTTGCCAAGAGGAAGTACTCCAAGAGTTCCACCATTCACGCCTTGCGGTGCATTCGGGAGGCACAAAGATGTATCGCGACCTTAGTCGTCAGTTTTGGTGGAGGTAAATGAAGAAGGATGTGGTTGTATTTGTATCGAGGTGCCTTACTTATCAACAAGTGAAGGCTGAACATCAGAGGCCAGCGGGTTTGTTACAACCCTTGCCTATAGCCGAGTGGAAGTGGGAGCATATCACAATGGATTTTGTTGTAGGCCTTCCGAGGACTCCACGGGGTTGTGATGCGATTTGGGTGGTAGTTAACCGGTTGACCAAGTCAACGCACTTTATTCCTATACGCGTAAATGACTCGGTAGACTATCTTGCCGACCTTTATATTAGGGACATAGTGAGGTTGCACGAGGTCACTATGATGATCGTTTCAGATAGAGATCCGCGTTTCAAAGCTTGGTTGTGGCAGAGCCTACAGAGTGCCTTGGGCACGAAGTTGACTTTTACCACTGCGTATCATCCTCAGACTGACAGGCAGTCAGAGTGCACTATTCAGATTTTAGAGGATATGCTTTAGGGTTGTGTTCGTGAGTTTAAGGGATCGTGGGAGAGGCACTTGCCCTTAGTGGAGTTTGTCTCTAATAATATCTTCCAGTCGAGTATTGGCGTGGCACCATTTGAGACCTTGTATGGCCGACTGCGTAGATCCCCTATTTGTTGGGCTGAGGTGGGTGATGCACCAATATTGGGTCCAGAGTTAGTTCCGGAAATGACAGAGAAAGTTTCACTTATCCGTAAGAGGTTGGTTACAGCCCAGAGTCGCCAGAAAAGTTATGCCGACTGTAGGAGGAGACCTTTGTCTTTTGAGGTGGGAGATCATGTTTTCTTGAAGATATCACCTAGGCGGGGTTTGATGAGATTTGGGAAAAGTGAAAAGTTGTCCCCTAGATTTATTAGACCTTTTGAGATCCTTGAACGGATTGGAAAGATAGCCTATCGCTTGGCCTCGCCGCCACAGCTTTTTGGGGCTCACGATGTGTTTCATATTAGTATGCTTCGGAAGTATGAGCCAGATTCATCACACGTGCTAGATTGGACTGACTTAGAGGTAGATAAGAATGCCTCGTATGAGAAGAGACCAGTGAAAGTCTTGAATACTCGAGACCAAGTCTTGCGAGGCAAGACAATTCTCCTAGTTAAGGTATTATGGCGATACGACAGAGTTGAGGAAGAAACTTAGGAACGTGAGTTGGAAGTCCGTGAGAAGTATCCGGACTTATTTGTTGATGTTTGAGTATGTATTGAAATTATGTTATGTTAATGAAATATGAAAACATTATACATGTTTTGAAGATATGGAAACATTTTATATGTTGTTTATGTTTTGGAAACACAGATTTAATATAAACATTGTATATGTTTTGGAAAATGTGAACTGCACACTTTCAATGTTAGAACTTGTGTATTGAGTTGATGAGAATGAATGGGCGGAGAATGGATCATGATAATGGTATTGATTAATTATCACTATTGTAACTGGTTTAAACATAGTTTTAAAGCTTAATTTGAAATTTCAGGGACGAAATTCTTTAAGGGGGCAAGATTATAGCGATTCTAGTTTAGACTTGACCCATTTTGTATTCTGGACTCGGGTTTCATGGTTTCGTATTGTTATTCTTGTCTTATTATTTTTCCCCTCATTGAGTTTGGTTTTTGGGTTGTTTTGGTTGCGTTTAGAATAGGTTGGTAGCTTGGTTTTCAAACTCTTGTTGCCCAGAATTTTACTCCTCCGCTCGAGTGGCACTTCTTGCGCTCGAGCAGGCTTTGTGGACTCTCAGTACTTTTGCAGGTCTGCAAAACTATTGCGAGGTTGTATTCTACGCTCGAGCGGTCTTAGCTCGAGCTACTTTTCTTAAGCTCGAGCGTTGGTCTGTTGTCTGCAAAACTACTAGAAGTGTGTATTCTGCGCTTGAGCGTCACTTCATACACTCGAGCGTTGTTGCCCTTTTTCATTGTGTCTTGGCACTCAAGCGTCACTTCTTGCGCTCAAGCGGAACAATTTATTGTGTCTAGATGCTCGAGCATCACTTCTTGCGTTCGTGTGGACTCTCAGTACTTTTGCAGGTCTGCAAAACTATTGCGAGGGTGTATTCTACGCTCGAGCGGTCTTAGCTCGAGCTACTTTTCTTAAGCTCGAGCGTTGGTCTGCTGTCTACAAAACTACTAGAAGTGTGTATTTTGCGCTTGAGCGTCACTTCATACGCTCGAGCGTTGTTGCCCTTTTTCATTGTGTCTTGGCACTCAAGCGTCACTTCTTGCGCTCAAGCGGAACAATTTATTGTGTTTGGATGCTCGAGCGTCACTTTTTGCGTTCGGGCGGATTGTGCATATACCAGTTCGTAAAAGTCATTTTTTACATCATTTTTCGATATCTCTATCTCTCTAAAACTTTTCCAAACCCTAGATCTAGAGTTTGTCTCTCTAAAACTCTCTTTCTCTTTACTTTTTAGCCTAGATTTAGTGGTTTCTCTACTCATGTGTCTTTGTTGAAAAAGTAAAGCATCTCAAGGGCTACATTTTTATCCGATTAGAGTTGGATTTCGACTTCATCTGAGTTATTCACTTACTTTGCTCATCTTCTAACTTTAAGGTAGGGATTTTCGTTACTCCTATATGACTCTTAACATAGTTATTTGTTTTGTATAAACACTATTGTGAATTTGGAGGATATTGAACAAATCTAGGAATTTGGTTTAAAATCAAAAGAGGGATTTCCAAATAGATATATTGAAAGTGGGTATGAGAGTGAATATGAGGTTGTGTTGTAGTAAAATGGTTGATTTTGATACTTGGGTTGGATTTTGGAAAAGAGAGGAGTTTGCCCTAAAGTGTCTCAAACATTTCTTTTGTACAAATAAATGGAATTTGTTTTGAAAATGTGAAATTAGATAGATATTTATATAAATGGTGGAGTTGAATATGTATTATCTCTCATCTATTGAAATTTGGATAATTTATCTGTCATGGAGATTAGATATCTGTTTATAAATATCTATTTTGGGCTATCGATGGAGGATAGCTATGATTGTTGTAGAATTTGCATGAGAACTAGGTGAATTAAAACTAATCTCTTATTCGTTGTCATTGAATATGACTATGTATTTCATACATTGTAAATGTATGATATTTGAGAGAAGAAATGAGATATACTCCATTGAATTAAGTTGGTCTGTGTGTCTAGGGTGAAAGTCTCGAAAATCGCGCGTATACATGGGTGCGAATTCCCACGGACAAAATATCCGTAAAATGGCAAATAGAAGTGATTGTATGATGATTGTAATGAGTAAAGACTTATTGAGTTGTATACTCAGCTTGGTTATCTGTATGAAATGGAATTGAATTCATGAATTAAAATATACAGTTGGTACTGCATAGTTTACAAAAGAACTATGAATCGGTTTATCAATGGCATTGTATATGCATATTATCTTTATATCTCTGTTAAGTTTCATATGTTGTATTGGATTATTTCTACTGGATTTTGGCTTACCCTATGTGGGAAAACAATTTTTAGGTGTTGGTGATATGTCTCCGCCAAGAGCATAGCTTGGGAGGACCGTGGAGTTGAAGGCTCATTTTGTTTATTTTGCTTTTCATTCATTTTGTACAAGCCTCGAGCTTTATCTATATTGAGCTTAAGACTTATTTTTGTTGTATCCAAGCAGTGACTTGGAAAGATGTAAGCCATCAAGGCATACGACTATGTGTGTAGCTTTCATTATTATTACCATCACGTGAATATATATCAAACTCTAATCAATGAAAATAAGTCGTTTCAATTATACTTCCACTTATGAGATGGATTTATCATATTTATCTTTTTGGGGCATTACAAGATGTAAGGGACCTTATCTAACATAAAAATAAATAAATAAATAAATAAATAAATTGTGGACATCTTCTACTGCCCAAAATTATAGAGGGATTTTATATTATTTTATGACTTATCTTCTACAATAATTACGTGCTTGCCTTTATCTAGTATTATATGTCAGATTTCGTTTATAATTTTTAATTGATTGTGTTTTAAGTTTTTCACTAAGTTTTTTTTTATACCTTAATTAATGTATTATTTTCTGCTAGAGTTATTTGTGGCGAAATGTTATTATTTAAATTATCTAATTCTACTTATTAAGTATATCTAATACTCAAATGAGAAACTAAATTCTAATACTAATTTAAACACATAATGAAATAAAACACTTTTTAAAAACAAAATTAAAATTTTTCTGTAATAAAATCTTAATTAGATAGAATATATTTTAATTTTCTAATCCTTTCATAGACTAAATTAATTTAAATTAAATATTTTCAGAACTTAATAGATTCAATCGATAACTTAAAATTAAATAGATTTTTATTTATTGACTTTAGGAGCCAACTAAACTCAATCAATAGTTTAGGGATTAAGTAGACAATTTGACGATAGTTTAAGGGTAGAAAATGTAATAAACCCTTCATAAAAATAATATTAACGGGTGAATTACACTAACAGTCCTTATAATTTGGGGCTTGTGTCACTTTGGTTCCTGACTTTTCAATTGTGACACATTTGATCTTAAATTTTGAATCTTGTTCCAAATAAGGACAATTAAAGATACCATTGCTCAATTTTAAGGGCAAAATCATCAATTTAATAAAATATAAACTAATTTGACAAAAATAAATGTCAAAAAATATTTTTGAATTTTTAAAAATAATTTCTACCCACCAAAGATAAAATTATGTAAAATTGATAAATCTTTTAGACATTTTTTTTTTACCAAATTAATTTTTATTATGTGTTTGGATGATGATCATGTAATGGGTGGTTGTTAGGCTTTTAATGTGTAATCGATATATTTAATATATGAAATGTTTTTAGTTTTAGAATTTTTAGATTTAATGGATTGGTTTAATAATGATATCAAAGTTATCGTCATATTTGACTTTTAAAAAAATAGAAACTAATTTAATAAAAATAAAAACAATCACCTATTACATGATCATCAACCAAGCACATAATAAAAATTAATTTGTTAAAAAAAATAGATGTCTAAAAGATTTATCAATTTTATATAATTTTATTTTTAGTGGGTAGAAATAATTTTTATAAATTAAAAATATTTTTTTGACATTTATTTTTGTCAAAATAATTTATATTTTATAAGATTGATAACTTTGCCCTTTAAATTGAGTAATGGTATCTTCAATTATCCTTATTTGAAATAAGAGTTAAAATTCAGGGTTAAATGTGTTACAATTGAAAAGTTAAGGATTCAAGTAATATAAGGCTCAAACTATAGAGATTGTTAATGCAATTCGTCCAATATTAACTGTTTTCCAACTCCAAAAATCAGTGTTCACTCCAGTGTTAACCTCAAAATAACTTTTCACACATGTTTTACATCTATATTCTCCAACTCAAAATTAATTTCAGTGTTCAAAACATCAACGATAAATTTCACACAACTATAATGAAGTGATCAAATCAGTTTTATAGATGCACATCAAATCATTAAACTCAGTTTGGATTATTTTCTCCAGATGGGCACAAAATGGACATTTACTTGACTTGTGTTTAACTTGTTAAAAATTTATCGAAATCAGTTTGTTATGTAAATAAATTAAATTTGCTCATATTTCGAATTATGTTAATTTTTTGAGATTGCCTCAATAAGCTTATATGTACTTAATAAAAATATCAAACTACTTGAATTTGATTCGATTAAAACTCGTTTGAGATCGACTCGAAAGATAAACAAATTAAACTTAAACACAATTTTTAAGCTCATTAAGTTTTCCGATTAAGGTTGAACAACTTATTATTAAGCTAGACTCGTTCACAACCTTGGTAGTGGACCGAAAGATTTGCACAGTGCCAAGGGCTATGACAAAATTATTTAAGTTTTGGATCAGCCAAAACAATATTATATAGATTTTGGGAGCCAACGTGCTATATTATATTATTCTATAAATACTCAAAGTTGTTCGGGAGTAATGATGTTTTTATGAAATTATTGGGAGCCAAAATAAAATTATTTAAATTTTTGTAGGACCAAAGTAAGATTATATAAACTTTTTTGGGACCAAAAACAATATCTTTTATTAATATTTAAAACTGTATGATAGCTATTGAAATCTTTTTTAAAATTTTTAGATTTGCTATTGAAATCTATTCTATATTACAAAATGTACAACATTTAGGGGTTGTTTGGGATGTTCTAAATAAGTGTATTTTTTGACTTTTTATAAAATATGGGTTGGATTTGAAGTAATGTAGTAGAGAGGTAATGTGACTTAAATAAGATGATGTGACTTAAATAGGATAATAACTTTTTAACTTTTTTAAGGGATGTCAAACCTAGCTTTAGTCGGTTTACCATGGTTATTTTTCTCATCTTGTGAAGTAGTTTTTGCCCTAGTTAATTGTTTTAATTAATAATTATAAATTTAACTGTTTCACCCAAGTAATATATATCTAAAACTTCGAGTTTTTATAAAGTTTTGGGACCGTTTGCAAATGGGTGGGCCTTTGTATGAAATTTTAAAAACCAAAAAAAAAAAAACAAGACACAAAAACATGTAGTAAAACAAATAGATGAGAAGTCAAGAAATTAGATGGCTGGAATGAACTTAAAAAGAGAAACACGCAAATGTGATTTGAACCTTGTACTACTTTTCTGTGCGAGGGTGAGAAGTTTGTTTTTATTTTGATTTTGATTTTTGAATCTAAGACTTGTCAATAGTCCTCTGATCTGACCAACCCTTCTTGTGTTAAATTTCAACTAAAGATTTTAGATTATTATTTGTATGTTTGGTAATATTTTTTATTTTCCTTTTTATTTTCAAAAAAAATTAAAATTGTAAATGAAAATATGTTTCATAATACTTTTTTAACAAATATATATATACATTTTCACTAAACATAATATTTATCAATTTTTTTTTTTTTGCATTTTTCATATAAATTATTTTTTTCAAGGGAGAATTGCAAATAAATTGAAGGATGTAGAATTATTTGTACTTTTAATGGAATGAGTCCCAAATTGCACCAGCAATGAAAATACCCAAAATAAATTTCAATGAAATAGAAACTACAAAAATATGAGTTATTCTACTTACACCACTACTTTAGTTCTTTACACCCTCCATATGAGACGTGCTTTTTTTTTTCCAATTTTATCCATGCATGAAATTATATTTAAGGACAAAACACTAAAATTAAATATATTTTATTATCTCCTTATACCCTTTAGTCTTCAATCCCTACTCCTCTTGTTCCTTTCTCAAATTTTCTTCTCTCTTACACATCTCTTTTCAAAAAGTGAGAATCATAGTGTTTTGATCATAAAAAAAAGCAATGGATGAAGAAACGGTAGTGAAGAACCATCAAAAAAGTGAAATGGTGAAATTTTTTATTTGTTTGGTAGGTTTTTGTTTTATTTTTCTAAACTGTTCTTCGAATTTTGTTCGGTATTTCAAAATCGAACAAAATAAAATAGTCTGGCATCACATTGCCGAATAAAAAATATATGTCTAGTAACCAACTATCGAATAAAAGATACATTTACGATAACCCAAAGTTGATTTTTTTTAAAATTTGTTCGACTACTTATTACCGTGTATTTCTAGTTTCATTTTTTTATATTTTTATATTTTTTTCCTTGAAATGATTATGTTTTTACTCATTACAACAACGCAAGTACTGCATTATTAGTGAACTCCAATCATAAATTCATTACCGACGAGATTTGTTAAGTTTTTTTTATGAATATGATTTTTTTACAAACGACAACATATTACTAGGAAAAAAAAGTTTGTCTGGTAACATGACACTAGATTAATTCAAATTCATTAGTATTGTATTACCGAATAGACCCGACATAAATTTAAAAATTATTGTTTGGAAGAAAGTGGCTCTGTAAATGTATGGCAATAAAACGCTGGAGAAATCTATTTTTTTGGGCAAGATAACATCAGAGAAATGAAAATTGCTTAGCACTGTATGACCAAACAGGCACTTCGATATAGGCTCCACTAATTATCTTCCCTGTGTCTTTCTCTTTCCCCTTACTGTGCCTTTTTCTGTTCCCTTATTTTCACTCCAAAAACTAGTGTAAAGAGATGAAAGGGTTTTGAAGAGTCATATTTAGGGTTAGTTTTGGTAATATAACATGGGGGATTTAGTGATAGACCCCTCACTATCTAATTTGTCTTTCAAAAGGACAAGAATTATATAAGTACTTTCAAAACCCCTTAATATTTTAAAACTTGTTTCTTTTACTATATTACCCTCATATCTATCAGCTCTCCTATTAAGCCATCTCCACTGTATATTTTAGAGTAAAACTTTACTCTAATTCAGAGTAAAATTTTACTCTGAATCAGAGTAAAGTTTACTATATTTAAAGTAAAATTTTATATTGTTAAGCAAATCAACATGTTTTTAACCAAAGTAAATTTCAGAGTAAAGTTTTACTTTGAATCATAGTAAACTTTACTCTGATTCATAGTAAAATTTTACTCTGAATCAGAATAAAGTTTATTATGATTCAAAGTAAAATTTTATATTGTTAAGCAAATTAACATGTTTTTAACCAAAGTAAAATTTTAGAGTAAAGTTTTACTTTAAATCATAGTAAACTTTACTCTGATTCAGAGTAAATTCAAAGTAAAATTTTACTCTGAATCAGAGTAAATTTTACTATGATTCAAAATAAAATTTTATATTTTTAAGCAAATCAACATGTTTTTAACCAGAGTAAAATTTTACTCTGATTCAGAGTAAAATTTCTGTGTGAAATTCTTATTAGAGAGAGAGAGAGAGAGAAAGAGAGAGGAATTGAATAGATTATCCATTAAACAAGCTGAGTATGAACAGATCAATTCAAAAACTAGTAAAATATAAAAGTAAAATTTTACTCTGTATAAAAGTAAAATTTTACTCTGAAAAACGAGTAAACTGTGAGACTCTGAAGCTAAAAGTAAAATGTTACTCTGCACAAAAGTAAAAAGCGAAGGCAGTGTTTGTGGCGGCTGAAGTGTTTGGCAATGACCACCTCTTGACAGTAAAATTTTACTGTCATTCTAACACCAGAGTAAAATTTTACTCTAATTCTCTCTTTTACTCTCATTATCTGAAACAAAAAACAGAGCAATAGAACCAGAGTAAAATTTTACTCTCATTATCTGAAACAAAAAACAGAGCAATAGAACCAGAGTAAAATTTTACTCTCATTATCTGAAACAAAAAACAGAGCAATAGAACCAGAGTAAAATTTGATCAAAAAACAACAAATAAATCAAAAAAAAAAAAAAACAAACAAAAACAAAACAAATTAATCAACAAATCAACATATCTAATTGAGAAGAAAACTTCTAAAACTCAATCAACAATCACAAATCTCAATGAAAAGAATACATGTGTTCAACAACACTCATACACACAATATATATATATATATATATATACATATTCAAAACTCAAATCTGTGTTTAAAAAAATATGTACAACCAAACAACTCCACCAAACATGCCTTTGTTGCCTCCTAGAAGGGAGAGAGGGAGGAAAGTGAGAGAGAGAGAGAGAGAGAGGAGAGAGAGAGAGAGAGAATTGATTTGTAACTTTGCAGAAGGTGATTTTGAGCAATCATTCAATGACTTTTCGATCGACGAGGCTATCATCAACGGCAAGAAGATGAACTTCATGAGAATTGGAAGGCGATACGTCGTCGTCGTCGAAGCTTTCTGTGATCATCTCCGACGATCTCTTTCGCCGCGAAACAGCACCGGAGAATCAGAAAGCGATACGTCGTCGTCATCGAAGCTTTCTCCGATCATCTCCGACGATCTCTTCCGCCACGAAACAGCACCAGTTCTGATCATCTCTCTAATCCGAAATCTCTTAACCTTTACCAACAAAAAATTGATTGCAAATTGATCAAAAATCTGACACTCCCTGATTATATATGCAGAAGCTGTCTGTGGATTTAGAAAGGAAGAGAGTGGGAAGAATTAGTTGAGGGTATAATAGTCATATAAAATATTTAAATAATAAATTTTATCCTTTATGCAACACTTTATAATTATGAGGGGGTTTAGAAAGTATAATTTTTTTCTTAGTCCTTTTAACAATAAAAGGAAGGTAAAGGGGTTTATAGCTAAATTTCCCATATAACAAGTGTAATAAGAATCACATTTTTTTCAATAGTGTAATGAAATAGAGGGTGTGGAGAAGTGGTTTGGAAATACTCTTCAAATCCTGGGAGATGCTAGTGATCCTCAGCTAGTCACCTGAAAAGATACAAACACTCCGGTCGGGGGTGCCGAAACTAGCACTCCGACGGACAAGTCAGTTCAGACACTCAGGATAGCTTGTTTACTAAGTTAAGTGAAGTGATTCTTACATACCTACTAAATATGTTGTTCCTGTATTTATACCTGTTTCTCTCGATCCTCGGGGCCAGGGCCTACTTTTTTATCATTGTCCTTTACATTATCCGGCTCCAATGCTACACACTTATTCGGCCCAAATATTGTATTCGGCCCCCCTATTCTCGCCGGATACAGCCGATTATTATCAGCCTTGTATTGCGCGCGCCTTCTGCCTTTGTCATTTATTCGGCTCCCACAATTGCCCCCCGAACTCCCTATTGACGGTAGTTAATCGGCGGGTTTGGTCTTGAATTGGAAAAGTTAAAATAGGTCAGGCGGCTTCGCGTACCCCAATATAGATGTCAGGATGCGCACACCTTTTTGTTCATCATTACGCTTTCCCGCCTCAATCGTGCGTTTCGCATTTATTGTGATTTGAAATTTCAGTCCTTTCGAATGCACAGTTCGTCGAGTATTCAAGACTCTTAGACCGCCAGCGAATATCCCTTATCTGACTCGCATTTTCTGCAACTCTTCTCCGTCTACCCTCATCTCCGTTTAATCTTCGTAAGTCTTCTTCTTCCTTCTTTACGATCCTATTCTCTGTTTGTCGTTTTGATTTCGGCGAAACCTTGAATCCCTGCGAACATGGCTAAACACTTGAAAGACCTCCTTTCCGAGGGTCGTGTTTCCGAATTCCGGAGACATTTTTCCATTCCCGACGACGTCCACTTATCTCTTGTAACGGACAGTACCCTTGATATGGAGAGAGAGGATCAGAACACGATCGTCTTCCCTCTCTTATCCATAGCGGAGGGCGGAGTCCGTTTCTCCTACACCCATTGCTTAAGGCCGTCCTTCGCTATTGGAGTCTGATTCCTTCTCAACCTAACGTAAATTTCTTTCGATCATCATGGGGGTGATTGAGTTGAACCGACGTCTTAGGATCAACCTTGGCATGCCGGCGATTCGGCACTGCTACGCTTTGGCCAAATCTTCTGGTCGGCTGGGGCGATACTTTCTCAAGGCCAAGGACACTGACCATCACTTGATAACCATGCTTGCCAGTTCTAGTAAGAGGGTTAACGACGTAATGGTCAATGTCCAAGGTAATTGGGAGTTCGGCGAATGCGAAGACCGCCTAGATCCTATTCCCAGACGAAAGGGTGATCCAGGTTGCCGCGTAACGCCTTGTGTTTGTTGACTTACCCTTTACTCAGCTTTTTTCCTTTAATCACCCCTTGTTCTTTGCAGGCAACAGATTGAAGAAGATTCTTCCCTCAACCGACGGGGCAGTCCTTGAGGAGATCAAGTCTGCGCTCAGATACTTCGGCCGTCCAAACGTACAAAAGCAAGGGAGAGCGGCTCACATACTCCTCCGATACGAACCTACTTATACTACATTCTTAGCTGCGGAAGGCATTCCAATTCCATTCGCCGATCAACAGGTTTCGGCTCTTATCTTTCCCAGCTTCAAGAGCCTTAGGCAAATTGGCCTCGAAGATTCAGATTCGAGGGCAGAGGCTGAGCCGGTGGTAGGGTAGTTGCCGAACCAACAGAGAGGTTGCTCGGGAGGCCGAAGAGGTTGACGAAGTGATACGCTCGGCGTTTGAGGCTGCTGGACTTAACCAGCCTTCACCGTCCACTTCGGGTCAGGCAGAGTTTTCGTCTGGAGATATTTTTGCAAATTTGGGGGACCTACCCGGCAATATTTTTGAAGCTATGGCTGGGGAAAGCCTTACGCAGATGGCGCGAAAGAAAAATTCCGAGCAAATGGCTGCTCGAAAGAACGCCGAGGCTGCCCATTCTGAGCCCACTTTGATTAAAACTTTCGTACCCATTATTGAAGAGACGATTTAGGTCACTGAGGCCGAAACAGGGGAAGAGGTTGAGGAACAGGTCATTAATGAATGGCTGATTCCGGAGGAGCGAAGCGAAAAGCGTAGCGCCGAGGGAGAGGCTGGGTCAGAAATTAGCCTTACTTCCAAACGGCCTCGTTTAGAAGAGTCGGACGTGGCTGCGCCTTTTATTGTTCGGCCTAAGATCAAAGATACGCCGATCTCCTCCGATGCTTCAGCCATTGAGGATCCAGCCGTGGCGTTGAGCCTGGCGGCTTCAATTTCCTTGCCGACTGACGTCGCAGCCTTTCGCGCCGTGCCGGATGTTATGGCCGTAGCCCTATCTGCGCAGTCGGCGTTCCTGGTCAGTGACCATCTCAAATTCTCTTGACTTTGTTTTTATTAAAGATGTCTGACGATCTCAACTTGTTTTGCAGACTGTTGGCAGGATCGCGGACCTAGGTCGCCGCCTCCATGATGCCCTCGGCAAAGTTGATCGTTTGCAAGCGGAGGTGGACGGTCAAAAGAGTAGGGCCGAATTTGAAAGGATGAGAGCCGCGGTGGAGAGTGCGCGAGCTAAAGCAGAGAAAGAGATAGCTCACTCAGCTGAACAGTTCCGCTCTGACGCTGAGAGTAGGGCAAATGCGAGCGAAGAATCGCTCAAGTTAGCCAAGGAGGTGCTTGCCGAAGCGGAGGTTCGGTTAGCCAAGGAGAAAGCTGATTCTGAAGCTTATGCGGCATTTGAGGCAGGAAAAAGTGCCGCCTTCACGGAATATGTAGATGAAGTCTCCAAATTCGAGAATCGGGGGTTCAAACATGGATGGCTCAAAGCCCTTGCTACCGCTGGAGTTACATTGGCCGTGCCAATTCCCTACGAGCAAGTGGACGTTGAGCCACTTGAATCTGACCCCGAGGATTGATCTGGGAGTTATCTTGATTTTTTTTTTTTATATAAGTTTTTGATGTAAGTTTTTGATTTTGATGTAAGTTTTTGTTCGGTGGACTTTTGTTGGCTCAGGCTAATTTTCATGTATAAATTGGTTACTATTTGCGCTCAATTTATTAATGAAAACTGCCTTGGTATTTCTCCACTACTAGTTCATGGTTTGTGAAGTTATGTTAATGAAGAATACTTTGCCTTTCACGAATTTGGATAAAGTCGTTGCTGTGTTTGAGCTTTCAGAAATTGAATATCCTATGACAATATTGAATTATCATTCATGTGCCGCGTATTGTGGGTACTGAGCTGAATCGATTGATGAATGTGCCCTTGCCCCGGGTGGTGCATGATCATTCGGACGCCGGATGAAACGACCTTAAGATTTGTGATCGATTCATGAGCCGGCTGGGGTCCATAAGCCGAATAGATTGATTAATAGGTGGTGCATGGTCATGTAGGTGCCGGATTCATGGACCGGCTGGGGCACTTAATCCGAATAGATTGATTAATCTGCCCTTGCCCCAGGTGGTGCATGATTATTCGGGCGCCGGATGAAACGACCTTAAGATTTGTGATCGATCGATTCATGAGCCGGCTGGGGTACATAAGCCGAATAGATTCATTAATAGGCGGTGCATGATCATGTAGGTGCCGGATTCATGGGCCGGCTGGGGCACTTAATCCGAATAGATTGATTAATCTGCCTTTGCCCCAGGCGGCGCATGATTATTCGGGCGTCGGATGAAACAACCTTAAGATTTGTGATCGATCGATTCATGGGCCGGCTGTGGTGCATAAGCTGAATAGATTCATTAATAGGCGGTGTATGGTCATGCAGGTGCCGGATTCATGGGCCGGCTGGGGCACTTAATCCGAATAGATTGATTAATCTGCCCTTGCCCCAGGCGGTGCATGATTATTTGGGCGCCGGATGAGACGAACTCAGGAGTTTTGATAGATGGCTGCCTTTGCCCCAAGTAGGTCGATCCAGTCGGCGCCAGGCGATTGAGGTTTTTTACAATTAATGAGATTGCCTCGAGGGTGCTGCCTCTGTAAAGGATAAATGATTAAAGGTAAAACTTTTATGAGCATAGTAGACAACTGACTCCAGCATTTGAAGGTATCGAGTGAATGTCGAACAGATTCTTCTTTAACAGCAGAGGGGAAGCGAGGACGCTGGCTGAGCTGGGTGGAGACATGAATCGAGGTAATGACCCTCCGCGCATAGGGAGCAGGAGTTCTAGGGATCGAGAGAGGCGTCAGTCTCCTCGACGTTGAAGCAGGTCACCCAGACGAGACAAGCAGTCGCAGGGCAGAACTTCTCAACCTCGAGTCGAGAGGGGATCTGAGGCGAATCCGCGCCCATTAAGCTTCGCGGTATTTGTGGGGAATAGACCCGTGACAGAAGCGGACTCGATCGTTCGAGACCCAAATGTAGCGGTCGAGTTTGCTCGACAAATTTTTCCTCATGAGGTTTAGCAGTCGATGGTAGGTTGTCAGGACTACGAAGTATTTCGCGAAGGCATTTACGGGGCGGTGAAGGGGCTGTACACTGCCTATGAAATCGGCATGCGGTTGCGCGCTGCCCGCCGAGAAATGGAGAAGAAGGAGGAACGTATTCGAAATTTGGAGGCCCGCGCGGAGGCCGCTGAGCGCGAGTTAAGGAAGGTCAAGGCGGCTCAGGCACAACCCGTCGGCAGGGAAACCCAATCGTCGAAGAGAGGGTTACCAGTCGGCTTATCAGTTCCGCGCTTGCCGATCGTGAGACGGCGAGTATGTTCGCAATGGAGAACGCGAAGAGGAGGGCCTATGAGAAAGGTTTCCATGAAGGCCGAAAAGTTGGAATCGAAAAGACCAAGAAAAAGCTTGCCGAAGAAGTTTGCCGATGTGAGAATCGTGGATTTAGGCACGGTTGGATCAAGGCATCTCAAGCCGCAGAAGCTCTTCGAGCGGCAGGCATTGATTCGGCATCACCACTCTACCACAGTAAACATTTTCCGTTTTCTGCTTTTGAAGTCGAGAAGAGTGATAATGAGGGTGACGCCGTATAAGTATATTTATTGTAAGGCTGAAACGCAGATCACGTTCAAAACTATGTAATTTATTGCTTGTTTTGTTGAATAAAAAACGTTTTGTTACAAATATTTTATTGCAGTTCGTATTCGGAATGTATGTGTTTCGTTTTATTGTGTTTGAATGAATGTGTAAGCGTTGACCGGCAGGGTCAATCCATACTTGATAGCCGTTTACTCATAACTGAGGCTATTGTAACCTGAAGAAGCTGAAAGCCAGTGGGTAGAATGGCTTTGGCAAATTCAACTCGGCTCAGGGCCTAGATTTTTGGCCAGTGCACGTGCTTCAAAAAGTCGTTTGGATAACTACGCCGTAGCGAATGTCAACCGACGTTTTTCTCATGGAGTTTAGTGTTAGTGAAATCGCCTCGGGATTGGGGCCTCGAGATCGCTACCAGTATTGAAAATAAAAGGAGTGGGCGCTTTGCGCAGATAAATAATCGCTTATGTGAGGTGGGATAAGTGGGGATGTTAGTTAGAGGCTGGAG
Organism: Camellia japonica; assembly: GCA_030407325.1. Classification (NCBI taxonomy): domain Eukaryota; kingdom Viridiplantae; phylum Streptophyta; class Magnoliopsida; order Ericales; family Theaceae; genus Camellia; species Camellia japonica. The sequence continues at coordinate 119,431,724 of JAPPVO010000007.1, forward strand.
TTCAGCCGAACTTGGTGTTGCTATGGATCGTGGCAGAGGATCCATCCGTATGGAAAGTAGGGCGTCCGAAAGTTGGCATGAATCTTCAAATCGTCGAAGCAGATCACCCCGAAAGGAAAGGCAACGACCGTTGGGTTTATCCCTCCTTGTCCTGGATCTTTGCCTTGACATTGTCAATGGTATCAGGGGAGGACTTGGGCACAGTTGGCTTAAGGCATTGCAATCCGCGGAGGACTTCCGGGTGACGGGAGTTGATTCGGCGCTGCCGCTTTACCAATGCGTCTTCTCTCCTTTTTAGCTTTTGAGATTGGACATGGGTATTGTAATGCTCAAATGCAAGTTGCGTTTATGTAACAACTGTCTGATTAAATAAAAATTGTAATGCTCAAATATGAGTTGCGTTTATGTAACAACTGTTTGATCGAATAAAAAGCTTTATTTCATACATTTGCGTCTTACTCTGAATTTTTGATATGCTCACTTAAGGAACTTATTTGCGTCTTGCTCTGAATTTTTTATATGCTCAGTGAAGCACCTTATTTGTGATGTTGGCGAGTTTTGTTTTGTTCGTGCCAAAGGGTACTCCGAATCCGGAGGCTTAATCAGCCCTAAGGTGTCATGCACCAAAGGGGGCTCCGAATCCGGAGACTTAATGTGGCCAATCGTGATATCCACGAAGGGCGCTTCGAATCCGGAGACTTAATCGGCCCTAAGGTGACATGCACCTAAGGGGGCTCCGAATCCGGAGACTTAATCGGCTCTAAGGTGACATGCACCTAAGGAGGCTCCGAATTCGGAGACTTAATCGGCCCTCAGGTGACGTGCACCTAAGGGGGCTCCGAATCCGGAGACTTAATCGGTCCTAAGGTGACATGCACCAAAGGGGGCTCCGAATCCGGAGACTTAATGTGGCCAATCGTGATATCCACGAAGGGCGCTCCGAATCCGGAGACTTAATCGGCTCTAAGGTGACATGCACCTAAGCGGATCCGAATCCGGAGACTTAATCGGCCCTAAGGTGACATGCACCAAGAGGGGCTCCGAATCCGGAGACTTAATGTGGTCAATCGTGATATCCACGAAGGGCGCTCCGAATCCGGAGACTTAATCGGCTCTAAGGTGACATGCACCTAAGGGGGCTCCGAATCCGGAGACTTAATGTGGCCAATCGTGATATCCACGAAGGGCGCTTCGAATCCAGAGACTTAATCGACCCTAAGGTGGCATACACCTAAGGGGGCTCCGAATCCGGAGACTTAATCGGCCCTAAGGTGACATGCACCTAAGGAGGCTCCGAATCTGGAGACTTAATCGGCCCTAAGGTGACGTGCACCTAAGGGGGCTCTGAATCCGGAGACTTAATCGGCCCTAAGGTGACCTGCACCAAAGGGGGCTCCGAATCCGGAGACTTAATCGGCCCTAAGGTGACATGCACCAAAGGGGGCTCCGAATCCGGAGACTTAATGTAGCCAATCGTGATATTCACGAAGGGCGCTCCGAATCTGGAGACTTAATCGGCCCTAAGGTGACATGCACCTAAGGGGGCTCCGAATCTGGAGACTTAATCGGCCCTAAGGTGACATGCACCAAAGGGGGCTCCGAATCCGGAGACTTAATCGGCCCTAAGGTGACATGCACCAAGAGGGGCTCCGAATCCGGAGACTTAATCGGCCCTAAGGTGACATGCACCTAAGGGGGCTCCGAATTCGGAGACTTAATCGGCCCTAAGGTGACATGCACCAAGAGGGGCTCCGAATCCGGAGACTTAATGTGGCCAATCGTGATATCCACGAAGGGCACTCCAAATCCGGAGACTTAATCGGCCCTAAGGTGACATGCACCAAAGGGGGCTCCGAATCCGGAGACTTAATGTGGCCAATCGTGATATCCACGAAGGGCGCTCCCAATCCGGAGACTTAATCGGCCCTAAGGTGACATGCACCTAAGGGGGCTCCGAATCCGGAGACTTAATCGGCCCTAAGGTGACATACACTCCGAATCGTCGTCATGACGAGCGTCACAATGGGGTTTGTGAAATGAATTGAATGACAAAGAAAGATGGTTTGCATTGCAGAAGTGAAATATATACAAGTATCAAAGCCCACAGGTCGGGTCAGTGATAGGGTTTTCATAAAATCGCTGCTTGTGCTGATTGGGGGGAGCCACGGATCTCTTCAATGCCATGGGCTGTCGGGAAGCGCACGAGCTGATGATAAGTGCTTGGAACGGCCTTCATAATATGTATCCAGGTTCGCCCCATGATGACATTATATGGCGAAGGGAGCTTTACGACCAGGAATTCCACTTCGACCATTCTGGAGCCCGCTCGGACAGGTAGTATGATCTTCCCTAACGGGTATTCGGGATTCATATTAAAGCCAAACAATGGATGAGGCGCCGGAGACAGATCTGACTCGTTGAGGCCGAGTTTGATGAAAGTTTGGTAATACATAACCTCTGAAGTACTCCCCGGGTCTATGAGAATTCGTTCAATGGTGAACCGGTTTATGCGTAATCTAATGACCAACGGATCAACGTGGGAAGCTGTTGTGCCACTAAGGTCGGAGTCATTGAAAGTAATTGTCGGAGCTTCTTTGGGCCATTCAGTCGGAATACGTTGCTTCTGGGGGATCGGATGCGATTGAATTATGTGCACGGTTAGGGGTGCAGGCAGGCTGTAGATCATATGGATCACGCCAAGTGGAGGAGAGTCCTGCCTCAAGACTAGTGCATTGGTTGGCTTTCCCTTTCTCACATACTGTTGCAGTCGGCCGTCTTGCACCAGTTCTTCTAGGTGATTTTTTAATGGGTAACAACTCTCTGTTTCGTGGCTGTGATCTTTGTGATATTCGCACCGCCTATCCCTTCTTCGCTTGTCGGGGCCCCACCATCTTTGACGGCCATTTGAAGAATGGAAGGTGTTGGACTTTGGTCATTATTGCAGCGATTGGTTCTGACAACTCTGTGTACTTTTTGTTGGCACGCCGCGAACGTCTGCTGTCGACTTGCAGTTGCTCGTTCGTCCAGTGGGGACATTGATCGCTTGATCGGCGAGTATCCCGCATTTTGTCTCGTTTAGCGCGTTACCGAGGCTCTGGGCTATGAGGTGGCGCGGAACTTATTGGTTGAGCAATTTCAGGGGGAGCCGTTTTGTTGGACATTTGGCCGACTTTTATTCTCAAGGCATCATCTTCCACTTTGCAATACTCCTCAACTTTTTCATCAACGCCCAGATTGTTTTGGGGGTCTTCTGGTCAGGGAACTGCGAAGAGGACTATCAGGATATAGTCCCATTTTGAAGGCGGTGATGGCCATGGAGTCATTGCAAGCGTCATCGACGAGGTTGAAGCACTCCTAATAGCGTACCGAATACACTCTGAGCGTTTCTCCTGACTGAATCTGCATAGCCCAGAGAGAGTCGGCCTGCTTCGGCTGTACCTCGTTGGTGATGAACCTGGCCCTGAAGGACTTCTGTAATTGATGGAAGCTTTTGATGGAGGCCGGCTCCAGCTTGTAATACCACCTGACAGTTAATGGCCCCAGGCTGCTGGAGAATATTCGGCACATGAGGGCTTCGTTGTCTGCATGCAATGTCATGGCCTGCTTGTAATGACGGATATGATCAGTGGGGTCTGATTTGCCATCATAAAGAGTGAATGATAGAGCTTTGAACTTCTTGGGCAGGGCCGCCCTTGCAATCCGTCGGACAAAAGGATCGTGCTGGTCTTCTTCGTCTGAACTGCTCCGCCTGCGCTTGTTCCTTGTATGTAGACTCTTTTCGGAGGAGCTGGAAGTTTCGGATCGTCCCTTCTTGGTGAGCTCCGTGGATAGTGAGTTAGAGTCGCTATTGGTATCCTTTGGTCGGGCTCGAGGTCATTGTCCACCGGCCCTCGGAGGTCGTTCGGGATCTTGGCACATGGCTTCTTTCGATTTTGCGACTTCGAGGGCCAAATCTTGACGAAGACGTTCATTTTTAGCGATCATGTTCTCCAGCCTTTGTTCATTCTGCTTCGCTTGTTCCATGATCGCCTGCATTGTCTCTTGCGCTGAAGTCGTTGGTGAATCGAAGTTCAAGGCGCGTCTTGCAGCGATGGTTTCTTTTCTGAGCATATTTGTTGGGGTGAGGTCATCTCCCTATGCGGTCTCGTCAATGGCTACCGGAGGATCTTCAGTCACGCCTGCCATGGATGTATTTGAGTATTCCCACAGACGGCGCCAATTGTGGAGAAGTGGTTTGGAAATACTCTTCAAATCATGGGAGACGCTAGTGATCCTTAGCTAGTCACCTGAAAAGATACAAACACTCCGGTCGGGGGTGCCAGAATTAGCACTCCGACGGACAAGTCAGTTCAGACACTCAGGATAGCTTGTTTACTAAGTTAAATGAAGTGATTCTTATATACCTACTAAATATGTTGTTCCTGTATTTATACCTGTTTCTCTCGATCCTCGGGGCCAGGGCCTACTTTTTTATCATTGTCCTTTACATTATCCGGCTCCAATGCTACACACTTATTCGGCCCAAATATTGTATTCGGCCCCCCTATTCTCGCCGGATACAGCCGATTATTATCAGCCTTGTATTGCGCGCGCCTTCTGCCTTTGTCATTTATTCGGCTCCCACAGAGGGTGTAAAGAGGTAAAGTAATAGTGTAAGTAGAATCATTCCAAAAATAATTGTAATGAAATAGAAATTATACCTTATTTACCTTTTCATCTATTTTTCTCCTTCTATTTCTCTTTCTCTTTCTTTTCTATGTTTTCCACCAAGCCACCGTCTTCTTCTTTACCTTTCCTTTTTTCCACTACCATCCACGACTACTGTCGTTGCCAACTATCGTGACCACTACCTACTTCATTCTTTGCTGTCAAATGAGAAAATAGTCATTACTAACCACTACACATCTCCTTCTCATAGCACTAGCCATGTTTTCTCCTTTCATTGTGCCGCTACCCCTATGACCATTGCCATCGTAGACCATCACCACCACCATCACACAACACCTTCTTTATTGCCAAACAAGGAATAAGCCATTAATATTTAGTCCAATTTTCTCTTTCTAGTTTTGTTTAAGATAACTATGGCCGATGATGTCTTGGGGTATGACATTGGGTTAATGGGTGATGATAATGGATTTGTGAGATGGTGGCAATGGTGGAGTTTCATGGTAAAGTTAGGGGTTGTTTAGGAAGTAAGAAAACAACTAAAAGTCAAAACGTCACCACCAAAATGTCAACTCTTCTCTCTACTTTTTTGTACATTTTTTTCGTAAAAGTTAAAAAATTAACTAAAATAGTCAATTCCCAAACGAACTCTTAGTTGTGGAGTTGGTTTGGGTGGTGAATTAAGGTTTTGTGGGTGAAAGAAAGGCGTTGGGGTTGGGGTTGGAGTTATTTGTTAAATAAGGAATGACTAGTAGGTGAGTTTTGGGTGGTAGTAGTGGTTGTGGGCAAAGAAAAATGGAGGGGTAGAAAGGAATAGAAGCAAGGAATACTGAGGTTGTTGGTAGGGTAGGTGAAGATAATGAAGGTGGCAATGATGGTGGAATAGTAGGGAGGGGTTGAAGAGGGTATAATGGCTGAGCAGTGGCAAATGTTTAGTAATGAAAATTACATTAGGAAAACAAAAGAGAAGGACAAATGAAAAGAAAAAGTTAATTTTGTCTTTTTAAATTTCATGTATCTACAATTAAATTTGAGCATTTTGCATTTATGGAACATCAACCATTTGCAATTATTTTTCATAAAAATATAAGCATTAGTGACTTTCTGATGTTGGGAGAATAGAAAGATGATCATGGGTGCTCAGCAGAGGAAAAAGATCATCTGATCTGAAAATACTAAGAAGATCAAAAACACCCCAAATTATGAAGATGAAGTCATGGGTGAAATTGTGCCACTAGGCAGTGAAAAAAAAAGAGGTCAGTTCAAAACGTAGGAATACTACAGAAGCCATGAATGAGGGCAAAGGCCTTCCAAGAGGAGAGATTTCAATCACTGAACAAAAAGGGACTGTTAAGGTCTTCGAAGCCTCAAGATCCTTCAAACAAGCTCTCATGTGTTCGCGATTCAATGAAAATGTGAATGAGAAGAATTTTGAATGCGATGTAGAGGATTTATCCTCTGATAAAGAAGGCACAAGCATCACGAATAATTCAGAGCAAGAAGATGACGTCATAGAAGTGGAGAATGATGGAGTCCCTAAAGTTAAAATACCAACCACCTTGTTGAAAAAAGTCAGAGAACCATAGAGGAAATGCTTGATTGTGAGATTATTAGGGAAAACCATAGGCTACAAATTGTTCATGGCAAAAATTACTAAAATTTGGAGATTTCAAGCTGATATTGAAGCCCTAGATATTGGCTATGGTTTCTTCATAGTCAAATTTGATATGGTTGAGGACTATACTAAGGTATTTACAAGAGGACCATGGATCTTTATGGACCATTATGTAACGATAAGAAAATGACAGCAAGATTTCAAGTTATATAAGGACAATACAGCGATATGGATTAGATTTCCCAACTTGCCCATAGAGTATTACAATGATATAGTTATCTACTACATAGCGAAAGCATTGGGAATCCCATTGAAGATTGATATCAACCCAACCGTGGCAGCACAAGGAAAATATGCTCGGGTTTGCGTTGAAATGGACCTTCGAAAGCCTATAATCTCCCAAATTTCTATAGGTAAACACATTTACAACATTAAATATGAGCATTTGCACTTATTTTGCTTTTCTTGTGGCAAGGTTGGTCATCGAAGGGAAACCTGCAGCGATAGACCCATGTCGGTGGCAATAACACAAGGGCAAGCTATGATTGGAGAAGAAGGCCAAATGAAGGAAACCCAGAGCAATGAATCCAGCCTAGAGAAGTATGGCTATGGATGACAGTATCTAAGCATAATAGAAAACCAAGAGGTCCAAGCCTAAAATGAGACAATATCCAACAAAACAATAGGTATGAAGCCCTACAAGAAGAGGGTGAACAATATAAAGGAAACAAAGACCAATTAGGTAGAGAGAATGAACAAAAAGGCAAAGCCCAAATGGAAGGAGGATTCAAATATCGACCTATATCATATGAGAGAAAGAATGAGATTAATAACTTTGAAATGGCTAAGGCTAAAAAGAGAGAAGAGATCAGACTAGAAAATAAAAGTATCATTGATATGGAGATTCGGTATTAAGAGGCACAGTTGGGGAAAGGTGAGCCATCAATTCCTCTAAACAATTTAGACCAGGAACCTCTGAAACAAGGAACCTAGTAACCAATTATCAACAACGAAGCTCCAACCTTTCAACTAAATAACCCAATTTCCCAACCCCATTCCAACCAGCCTAAAGCCGAAGCTACCAAGCCCAAGTTTAGAGATCCTCTAGAGAAAAATGAAAGAGAAAGAGGAGAACTACCCTATGGAGGAGCACAGAATGACTTAGAACAAAGTTTTGGTGTATTTAACACCAATGAAAGAAGTATTTCACCTCGTCACCTCTGAATGGTGGAACGAAGAAGTAAAACTAAGAATTTAGCCAAAGAGACAAGTGGATGCAAGTCATGATTGTCACTACTTCTCAATGACTCCATTGAAGTCAATGGAAGAGAATCTCCAAGCAATAAGGGGTTATCTGAAACTTGATACCCATAATCCTCTACCCAACCAAAACATACCTTCCATGGATCTGCTAATTTGGAACTGTAGGGGAGCAAGAAACAAGAAATCCAAAAGAAATTTAAGAAAGTTAGTTCAAATTCATAAACCAGAACTAATTGTGCTTATTGAAACCAAAGTGGAATTTAAAGCTATGGGGATGTTTTTCAACTGCATAGGGTTCACTGTCTTAGCTCATGTTGACCATATTGTCCAGAGTGAGGGTATCTGGATGATTTGGAACCCAAATGTGGTGAATGTTAGAGACATGGAGGGCAGTTCTCAACAAATCACAGCCACAATTTCTAGACAGGATTACCAAAATTGGTTACTTTCAGCTGCTTATGCAAACCGTAATGCTAACAAGAGAAATGAGCTTTGGGATCATCTTGAGGCTATTGCTCAATCTATGAATGAGCCTTGGCTAATAGCTGGAGACTTTAATGACTTCACTTCCAATAGTGAGAAACGAAGCCTTCAAAGAAGCAATAATCAGAGCCTTAGCCAAGATCACTAAAGAAGTAGGAAATTCAATGAAAGACTCAACAACTGCAACCATATAGACTTGGGATGCACTAGGCCAAGATTGACATAAGCAACAACAGGAAAGAATGGGCAAACACAATGGTCAGGTTGGACAGAGCAATGTGCAATACAGAATAGATAACTACATTCCCAGATGGAGCTATTCGAAATTTAGCTTGTACATATTCAGACCATTCTCCCATGATGGTCCCTTTAACCCCTCTTGTAAACCTTTGAAATTTATGGCTACTTGTATCACTTATGAAGATTTTAAGTATGTGATGGAGAATAGTTGGGATAAGCAGGCCCCTTCTCTAAGTAAGAGCCATAAAACCGTAGCTCATGCAACTAGTGTTTGGAACAAAGAGGTGTTTAGCAACATTTTTAGAAGGAAGAGGTGGTTGTTGGGGAGGATCGAAGGAATCCAAAAATCCTAGACTAGTAATTATTCTCATAATCTCCATAATTTGGAACTTGATCTTATTGAACAATATAATAAAGTGTTCTATCAAGAAGAACTTCTATGGTTCTAGAAATTTAGGGCCAGCTGGATTACTCAGGGTGAAAGAAACACTAAATTTTTTCACCTTACAACCCTGGCCAAAAGGAGAAGAAGAAAGATTGGCATGCTTAAGAATGATAATGGGAATTGGATGGATCATCCTGACCAACTTAAAGACTTGATCAGTAATTATTTTATTAGTCTGTTTAGCCAGGTTCTAAACTACTCTCTTGACCACTGGAGAAACCTAGTGGCTTCTAAGTTGAGCCATGATGATAATGTTGCTCTCACTAAAACCATTATTGATGATGAGGTGTGGAGGGTTGTGAAGCATATTAGTGCTTTCAAAGCCCCTGGAAGGGATAGTTTCGAGGCTGTTTTTTATTATACGTATTGGTCTGTGATTGATAATTCTATATGTGAGTATGTTAAAAATTGTTTTCAAAATAACCAAAATCCCTAGTGATGTTAATAGAACTTTAGTTACTTTGATTTCTAAAATTGACAATCTTGAGAATGTGAAACAGTTTAGGCCTATTAGCCTATGTAATGTCTCCACAAAATTATCTCCAAAATCATTGTTAATAGGATAAGGCCCTTTTTCAGCAAGATTGTGTGACCTAACCAAAGTAGTTTCATACCTGGTAGGAATACGAGTGATAACATTATTATTTCTCAAGAACTTATACACTCTTTGAATATAAAGAAAGGAAAAAAGGGTGGCTTGATTTTGAAATAGACTTGGAAAAAGCTTATGATAATGTTTCTTGAGATTTTTTAAAATAAACTCTGAAGGAATTTAATCTTGTTGCAAACTTTATTGAGCTTATCATGTGTTGTGTTACTACTGTGAATACTACTATTATTTGGGAAAGTGAACCTCTATAGGAGTTCAAACATTTAAGAGGTTTGAGACAAGCGGGTCCTCTCTCCTCTTATCTGTTTGTGCTTTGCCTTGAGAAATTGTCAAATATGATCAGCTTTAAAGCATAGGAAAAGAGTTGGAAAAGTGTGGAGGCCACTAGAGGTGGCCTAAGCCTTACTCATCTTTTATTTGCTGATGATCTTATACTGTTTGGGCAAGCAACAATGTCCACTTGTAATACAATCATAGAGGTTATAGATAAGTTTTGTAATATCTCTGAGTTGAAAATCAACTCCTATAAGTCCAAGCTCTTTGTCTCCTCTAATGTTGATAGAAGGAGAACCAAAGAGTTTAGTACTAAATGTGGTATTCCACTTACTTCTCAGTTAGGGAAATACTTGGGAGTGCTCCTTTTACATGGCAGAGTGACCAGAGGCTTTTTCAATGATATTTTGAATAAAATGCAAAAAATATTGGCTGGGTGGAAAACCAACTCTTTATACACGGCAGGTAAAGCTACACTTAGGGCTGTTCAAAAATCCGTTTAAACTGGTAATCCAGACCGAACCAGACCGAATCATACGGTTTGGTTCGGTTCTATTGAGAATTGGTTCGGTTTCGGATTAAGAAATATAAGAACCGTAAAAACGGTTCGGTTAATGGATTTTATAACAAACCGCGGTTCGAACCGAACTGAACCGAATTTTAAAAGATATATATATATATATATATATAAAATATCAAGTTTTATTTTTAGTAATTGGTTTTTATAATTTTAATGATATTAGGACGGTATAGATATGTAATATTAAGTAATGCCTTAATATTATTAGTTTTTATCATGAGTTAAATGTAATTAGTTTGAGTAATTATTTTGCTAATATTAATAATTTATTCTTGTAAATAAAATTTTTGGAACCGTAAACCAAACCGAAACCGAACCGTTTTTTCGGTTTGGTTCTGGTTCGGTTTTACAAGTGTAACGGTCTGGTCTGGTTCTCAAAATCTAAGAACCGTTAGGATCGGTTCGGTTCTTGGATTTTCTCAGAACTGAACCAATCCGGACCGTGTACACCCCTAGCTACACTCATAAAATCAGTGACTTTTGATATCCCTTGTTACACCATGCAAACTATGCTCTTACCCAAGAAAGCTTGTAATGGCATTGATAAGTTGAACAGGAACTTTCTCTGGGGTAATACCATGGATAAAAAGAAAATACATCTTGTTAATTGGGATGTGGTATGTAATATGAAAAAGAATGAAGGGCTAGGGATTAAGAAAGTCAAGGATTAAAACCTAGCTTTGATCTCTAAATTGGGCTGGCACCTAATTAGTCAAAAAGATGGTTTGTGGTATGATATCCTTCAGAAAAAATACTTAAATAAAACCTCCTTCCATGATTGGAAGAGAGGAAGGAATACTTCTCATTTATGGAGAGGTATTATGAACACTAGGAAAATGTTAATGAAAGCTATGAAGTAGGAGGTGGATAATAGAAAATCTGTCAATGTTTGGAAAGATTGGTGGTGTGGATGTAGTTCCTTTGAGAAACTGTGTCAAGTACCAACTTTACCAATCAAAGTAATCTCTTTGATAGTGCCAATATGAGAGAGCAATTGAGGAAGGATGACAACTAGGATGAAACTATTGTGAATAATAATTCATTCTCTCGCCCTCCCCCTATCCCAAATTGGCCTTTCTAATTTTGAAAACTAACCCTCCAAGGAAGTTAGACATGGATACTTCTCTGTGGAAAGGGTCCCCTGATGGTGCATTCCCCGTAATTTTTTTTTTTTTTTTTTTTTTAGGAACAATGATAAGGAGGAGGACTAGAATTGGTTGCGGAAGGCTAGATTACCACAGAAACTTAATGGTTTCTTGTGGATTGTGATTCATGGCATATTGCTAACCAATCAAATGAGAATGAAAAGAGGCTTGACTAATAATCCTCAATGCCCTAGCTATAATGGGGTTGAGGATATCAATCATCTATTTAGAGAGTGCTACAAGGCCAAAGAAGTTTGGCTTCCTATTTTTAGTAAGCATTGGTACCTTGACATGAGGGGAAAACCTTGGATGGATTGGCTCAAGAGTAATCCTAAATACAAAAATCATTTCAATGGTGACCTCTCTTGGTATACTGTTTGTTGGTGAAAATACTAGAAAAATTATATTTTATTGATAAATAATGCAAAGAAAATGAGATACAAATAGATTAGGCTGAGGCATGGATATCTTATTTTCTTTAAGGAGATCAACTCCACTGCAGTAGGAAGAACCTAAATATCAATGCAGCAGTCACTAAACTTTGACTTGTCCCCTCCAATATACAACAGCCCAACCACTTGTCGCATGGTTCAGGCCAACTCTGCACAAGATGGTGAACCCAAAGCTCTACCAAGAAAAACATTTTTCTTTGGCTAGTAATATCTCAAGTGTAAAAAGAGTTGGTTTAGGAAAGAGTAGATGAGAGGAACAATTTATAAGCCATTAGGACCTTACAAATTACACCAAAAAAATAATGACCATCAAACTAGAGAAAAGGGAGAGTCCCAAAATCTCCAAAATATTAACTCACCACCAATGTCCATGACCTTCAAATAATCTTTATTCATGAACAAAACAAAAGGTCACCAAAATAAATAAATAAAAGATATTAAAATGGTCCAACATTGTTTTTATTGTTGCTTTCTGAAAAATTTGGAAAAATAGAAATGTGTTTATGTTTGAAAGAAAAATTATTGGAAACCAAGAGAGTACCAAGTTCATTTTGAATTACTCTAGAGAAATCCATCAAGTTTTCCTCAACTCTGTGCCAATTTATAGACCATCTTATATACTAATCTCTTGGAATTTGCCACCTGCATGGAGACTTAAACTTAACATAAATAGCAGCAGGAAAACAGAAGGGGATGAAGGATTCAGAGAACTGATCATGGATGAAAGAGGTGCATGGGTGTGTGGATATTATGGAAGATTGCAACCAGGAACAAGCCTTGAAGCTAAGTTATGGGCATTGTACAAGGGACTGACAGTCATTCTTCAAAAATGATTAAACAATGTGATCATTGAGACAGATGCAGCCTAGGTAGTGCAATTGATGAAGGAAGAAACAGAAGATAAATGCCCTTTCAAAAACTTGGTGGAAGATGTCAAAATCCTACTTAGAGGGTGTGACTACACTATCCAACATGTTTGGAAAAAAGAAAACCGTTGTACTGATGCATCGACCAAGCTTGGAGCAGCACAACTTGAAGACATAATAGTGGTAAATGAACCACCAACTGAGATTAGAAGTCTACTTATTGCGGACATAGTAGAAATGTCTAGGGAACAGACTTAGGATGTGTTTGTTTGGACAGACTGGATAAGGGGAGATTGTAATCCATCGGACTGTTAGTTCTAGGATACATTGTCTCTAAACTATTTGGTTAGATTGGATTTGTATCTTATGTTTGTTTAGTCATGGGATTAGATGTCTGGATTGGACTATTTTTAGTGAATCCAATATTTGGTTGAACAGACTGAATAAGGATAAATGTTCAAAAGACTATTTTACCCTTGTAATTTATAATTTTTATTTAATATATAATTTTAAATTTGTAATCTATAATTTATAATTTAACAACACTAAAAAATTTAATTTATAAGGCCATAATTTTTAAGTTATTATTTTCAATTAAATTAAATTTATAATTTATATTTTTTATTTAATATATAATTTTAAATTAACAACACTAAAAAAAATAATTTTATTTAATATATAAATTTAATTTTTTAACAACACTAAAAAAATTATAAGGCTATAATTTTTAATTTATTATTTTTAATTAAATTAAATTTATAATTTATATTTAGGGAAAATTATTGGAAACTCCCATTTTGGAGAGTTGTAGTCCAGTAGGTCCTTTTTTAAATATATACACGTCCCAGTCCTGTTTGTTTTATGGGATGGGTTTTCTGACTTATATACCCTTCTTTTATTTGGTTGGCAATGTTTTTTGGAAGGATATTTGATTTATATTCATCACGTTGATTTCGGTGTGCAGTGTATGGAAAGATCTAATGTGGCCAGATTTTGTGGGATGATGAGGGTCATGATTATTTGAATGTTGCGTGGGGGGTAGGGCAGGGGGTTAAGGTGTGCGAGTTGTGTACTGGTGTACTCAGTTGTCTGTTTCAACGTTGTAGGGCGTCGTTCTGGGTTCTTCATTTGCGGCGAAGGTAATGTTCTTCTGGTACTTGTTCGTTATGTTAATGGTTTTATTTTGGGGGTGCAAGCGTCGATACGTTGTTGGACAGTGTTGCATGTATTACGTTGTCACGTTTACACCCCATAAATAATCGGTGTGTTTGTCGTTCTGGGTTCTTCATTTTGCAGTGAAGGTAATGTTTTTCTGGTATTTGGTCGTTATGTTAATGGTTTTACTTTGGGGGTGCAAGTGTCGACACGTTGTCGGACAGTGTTGCATGTATTACGTTGTCACGTTTACACCCCATAAATAATCGGTGTGTTCGTCATTCTGGGTTCTTCATTTTGCAGCGAAGGTAATGTTTTTCTGGTATTTGTTCGTTATGTTAATGGTTTTACTTTGGGGATGCAAACGTCGACACGTTGTTGGACAGTGTTGCATGTATTACATTGTGACGTTTACACCCCATAAATAATCGATGTGTTCGATACCTATCTTGCGGAAATCATAAAGATTGTAATTTTTTGTATACATTTTCAGTGTCATATATGTACTGTACTTACAAAGCGGAAGCGAAGAACTTGAGTTTTCATATTTAATTTTATTTTTTCGTTCGGTCTCGTTGCAGGAATGGCGGACAGTATCATGTTGTTGTGTTCATACGGCAGTGAGAACGTTGCCATCGTTGTCCATACTGGTTACACGTTTTGTATGCTGGTTGAACATGTTTGCCAACGATTTGGTGGCCTCCATAGTGATTCGGCTTTGATGTCATTCAAGATTCCTGGGTACAACAATTTCAAGATGGAAAATGATTCCGATTTCGAGAACATGGTATGCCTCGCTAGATCATTTGGATTGGATCATATCGACATTGATGTGGTACAGCGTGGTGCGTCGCGGGGAATCAAACGTCGCAATGGAGTAAACGATGTACTCGACGACATAGTTACTCAAGGGGGGGAAATGGCAGCATATATTGATGAGGGGGCTGACTTGTTACCTAATTTTTGCCAACACACTCGCAAAGTGTTATTGTCGGCGGATTGGGTATATGGCATAACTAATATTGGACAATGTTTTGAGAGTGGGGCGGGGGAATTTCGCAAGGTACTCAGCAAGTACGCCATCGAATGTGGGTTTTAATTTAAGTTCGTAAAGAATGACTTAGTTCGGATTACGGCGGAATGCACGTTTAAGGAGTCAAGGGGATGTCCATGGTTCATCCATGCGAGGGTGTTGAATGCGAATGGATATTTTTACATAAAAAAATGGCACCGTGAGCACACTTGTGGGGTCGCTGTGCGTACTGACCAAAACCCGAGGATGGGGTCCGAACTAGTTGCTGATGTTATTGCGGAACGTGTACACGACAAACCATTAACTCGCCCAACCGATGTCAAATATGATTTCAAAAAAGAATATGGTTTGCAAATTAGTTACCGTGTAGCTTGGTTGGGGGTCGAAAAAGCAAGAGGAGAACTTTACGGTGATCATTCGATGTCGTTCGACCAACTGCGTTGGTATACCAATGCCGTAATGGAATATAATCCGGGGAGTTATATTAATCTTGAATTTGATGAACACAACACCTGTCGTTTTAATAGGCTTTTCATATCATTCAAAGCATGTATTGATGGGTTTAACCAATGTCGCCCGTTATTGTTTTTGGATGGTACATTTCTGAAAGGGAGATTCAAGGGTAATTTACTTGCGGCCACTGCAAAAGATGGAAACCAAGGTAATATACTCATTGTGCACGTTATCTGTTTCATGGCTCATATATTTGCTTACTTTTGTTCAGATTACGTATAAGACGTGGGTAATTCATTTTCATGTTACTGAAACAGGCTTGTTCCCAGTTGCTTTTGCAATTGTCGATTCGGAAAACGCTGCAAATTGGGCTTGGTTCTTACAGAACCTAGCTAACGTTGTCGATGAGAATCGGGTTTTGACATTTGTTTCGGATCGTCACGTCGGCATAATGAAGTCCATGCCGGCTGTCTTCCCAACGGCCCACCACACTTTTTGCATGCAATATTTACAGAGGAATTTGAAGGACAAGATGAAATATGTGAACAAATTATACCGCGTTGGAATGGTAAGCAAGTTGCGTGCATGTGCATATGCACTGACCGTAACTGATTTCAATGAAAAAATAGATGCATTCATACAGTCCGGTCGGCACATCGCCATGAATTTTTTGAAAGATTTAGAGCTGCACCGATGGGCCAACGCGTATTTCAGGTGTGGGGCAATAATTATAAGTTCATTCTTTTACACAACCTTACAGAGTATACATTTTGTGATTTTGCTGCTATGTCACACCCATTTTTCACCACCCATATATTTGCAGGGGCAAACGTTACGGCGAGATGTGTTCTAATGCCGCTGAATCATTTAACAATTGGATAAAAGAAACACGCAATTTGCCAATCACTCGATTGGTTGATGCAATCAGGACCCAGATAATGAATCAAATGTCTGAACGTAGGGGATTGTCAAGTACATGGGCTTGTGCCATATGTCCGGCGATGGAGTCCAAACTGGACAAGGCGTACAAAGAGGGAAGGTCGTGGATAGTCAGTCAGTCGAATAATGACGTGTACGAGGTCCACTCACACCCATCAGTGTTGGTGGACATTGCCAGGCGTACATGCTCATGCTTCCAATGGCAAATCAATGGGTTTCCTTGTGAACATGCAATGGTTGCCATTCGTAACAGTGGTAGTGACTTGAATGCATTGGTTGAACCTTATTTTCACGTATCAACCTATCAGTTATCATACTCCCACACCATATACCCAATCCCAACAATTGAGAAACCACATGCTAATCCGGAAAATTATGTTATTCTTCGACCGGTAGTGCGACGACCACCTGGCAGGCCAAAGAAAAAACGAATACCATCTAAAGGTGAAGAAGTCCAACAGATTCGATGTGGACGTTGTGGCCGTCTGGGGAACCATAACAGGAAGACATGCAACGAACCAATATAGTCCCAACCATTTTGCGTTGCCACGTTTCACTTAGAACTATTTATACAAGGTCTAATGTTTGATGTTAGTTTAGTCATATGCAATAACATCTTTCAATTTCATTGTTAAGCTACAATAAAGTTGGTCATTTTGTTTAAAATTTGGTATTATGTTTTGAAGATTCATTTTATTCGGTATTATGTTCTCAACATTAATTTCATGGTCTGCTTTTAGTTTTACAGTTTTTGACATTTAACCTTTGTTGCTATGTTTAGATTTTAGACCATACTGTTTGTGCTATGTTTCAAAGAATTACCATTGTGCGATGCCACGTTTACTTTTCCAACTATTTCTACAAGGTCTAATGTATGATGTTAGTTTAGTCATATGCAATAACATATTTCAATTTCACTCTCAATGTACAATAAAGTTGGTCAGTTTGTTAAACATTTTGTTTTATGTTCTGAAGATTCATTTCATTCGGTTTTATTTTTTGAATATTCATTTCATGGGCTGTGGTATGTTTTACAGTTTTTTGCATTTAACATTTGTTGTTATGTTCATAATGTAAACCACACTGTTTGTGCTATGTTGCAAGAATTTGAAACATGTTTTAAAAGAACAAACCACCATTAACGAATTCAATAAACTCAATTAACGTACGACTCATGGACTCGACCACATAACCGTCCGACGCCACCGTTCCACATCTACAATGTGCCAACATCAAAATTACGTAATCAAACCACACAACCATTACCCCACAACTTCTGATGAACTTTCACAACACAAACAACACAACCTGTCCTTCCATGTTTCCACCAAAACAACACAAAGTAAGGACACGTGCTATTAGAAAGCCCATCTTACAATTGTAACACAGCTTCTCCATCAAATCAGACCACATAAAACATTTTTCCTGTCTCGATTGGTTGCACATAATTCCCAGAAACATTGAGACCATAACGTACCTTCTAAGTCACTTCAAATTATGTAATGAACACCACCTACCAACATCTAAAAATACCAAACTGTACAATTAAATGAAATCAACGGGAGCATTAATGTTCCAATGTCATCCACCTTCAATGCATGTTTCACATATCAAACACCAGACCACATCAATATGATTCCATTACGAACAAACTTGAACACTACTTATAATGCAATATATGTAATTCAATAGCCCTAAAAAAACTTAATTCAAATTCAGATTATGCACACCAAAATGCTGGCCACACTACGCCAGCCTCCAAAAAAATGTCTTGCACGACAATACCATGCCAAAAATATCGTACCATCGAAGTCAACGTCAACGACATTACAAACAATGCCAACCAAAACATAAGTTAACCAACAGGCAAAAATAAAACCAAAAACTAAGCACAAAAACATAAACCCAACTGTATGAGCCATATTCAGCCACATTCTTCGTTATCCACGTTTTCACTTCCTCTGGTTTCGGCATCCACAAAAGCTTCCACCATCGTCGCCCTCGCTTTCACGCAGTTCGTACCTTCCGTTGTTTTTTTTTAATCTCCGTGTGGTGGACATATTGTCGCATCACATAACACACGATGATAGCGCAATCAGGCCTATTGTGGACAACACACCACGTACATCAACAAATATATCAGAATCTAATTTCTGGTGATTCCAACAAGTGCGTAACAAATTAAAATTACAACCGAAACTTACGAATCCACACGCTGTTGTGGGGAGTCAGTTACCACTTCCAGCACAGAGTCATGCCCTTGCGTAAACAACACCTCACCGCCATTGCTTGACTGTTGCTTCTCTCTGATAAAGTTAAGGACATTTTCTTTCTGCCACATAGTCAAATAATAAAACGTCACACACTTACCAAAACAAACATATCTAAAAATATGGAAAACCACACGCCACCCATAAATTTACAACCTCAAATGCTCAAACACAACTTACCAACGCTAACGCCTCGTTGTAATGTGTGTCCTCCGACCCGGGTCGTGGCCTAATTGAATTGTAATGCTTCCAACTGCCAACTTCTGTGTCGTAAACGACTAAGGTCCAGTGTGATTTGTGGAATATCGGGAAATGCAAGAACCTGTAACTGACTGATGCGCACATGTTGGCATCCAG
Source organism: Camellia japonica (assembly GCA_030407325.1). Classification (NCBI taxonomy): domain Eukaryota; kingdom Viridiplantae; phylum Streptophyta; class Magnoliopsida; order Ericales; family Theaceae; genus Camellia; species Camellia japonica. Next base: position 119,450,568 of record JAPPVO010000007.1, read on the forward strand.
ATACCGATCCCTTGTTGTTTTGTTTACGTTATTCACCATTCTCTGTCATTAATTTTGTTCATACTTATATCAACCAACAACACTAAACTACCCTTTACCCACAACCACAACGTATTCTTCCCAAAAAACTTACCAAACAGACGCTACTAAAGAAGTATGATTTTTCTGGAAACACCTCTCCGCCACACAACACATTCTGCTTGCTCACTAGAAGCTCGACACATGCGTTATAACCTGCCATCAAACACTTTAACACATTAGCAAAATGCAATATAAACATATACTTCACGAAAACCAGCATGGTAACACAACTGTCTGCATTGAGGGGGTGAGTTTGGGGGTGGGGAGAAATTTGAAGAAATGTATCTTAATCATGCCATATTAGTTGTCACTTACATTCCCCCTTATGACAGACTGGCGTACTATATTTTTGATGTTTGAGAAGTAAACAAAAATATCCCCATTTCGCCCAGTCCACACAACGGCCCTGCACAAGCACCACCATTAGTTAATGTTCAATACAACGCAACGCAAATACTGCAAATGTGGCACGTTTCTTACTCGTCTCCATCTCGTTCGTAAGCATTGCAAAGTTTACGTTTCACCTCCTCATTCACTAATTTCCACACAGCGAGGCGATTATTCAACCCAAACCCCGACCTTTTCTTCTTATGCTCGCCAATCCCATCAATACTTATCACCTCATCACATAACATAATCTCACAATTGCCTCCAACGTCGCCTGCAACACGCTGCCGATCATGTGTACCCACTTTACGAAGCTGCCCATGCAACATAGGGTACTCATATTCTGGTAACTTTCTCTCTCGTTTCATTTTCCCTTTTATGTTTCGCACAAATGAATTTTGCAATGAACTACCGAGCAACACCTCATCTTGCAGTCCCCCAACGACATGTCCAACCCTAACCACGTCTGCAGCCCTCTTCGCTTCGCTACTACCACTCAATTTCCCCACAGCATTCTGGGTCACATCATGTATCACTTCCTCTGCATTTTTTTCATCAACAAATGCAAATGAATCTGAATCGTTCCCTCCAGCATTCGCATGCAGACTTCCTGCAGCGATACAACCAACGTTTGCTCCAATTTGCACCTCAAGACCAGTTATTGTTTTCCTTAAATCGTTGACAACATTTGTTAGCCGCGCAATTTCATCTTCTTTCAGCTTCAAGCAATCATTAAACCCAACAAACAAATTCGATGCTTGCTGCTCAAGTGCCTTCGTTAGTTTTGCAACTTGTTCCTCCAATTTGGCAATCAGAAAATCTTTGGCTTTCTACTCAGCCTCTAGAACAATGATTCTTCTCTGTGTACACTCATTGGTGGAATCAATGGGTGCACCATCACCATTTCGGCGACACCTTACATTACCTTCTGCCATTTCATCCACTCCAAATGATTGACCACTTGGCTGTCCGATGAACAGTTTTCCACCCACAGCAACACCATCGCCAAGTACACCACTTGCATCATTCGGATCATTCACATTTACAGCAGCTGCTTCACATCCCCCATCACCAACTGTATGCGCATCATTCATATCAACAAAGTCATCGTCAACCAAGCCCGTCATGCTACATTCTCCCGTTAATTGTGCCCTCTCGTATGGCGTTACTTGTAATCTGCCTGGATTGACCTGTTTAACCATGCCATAATTACTCAATTAAACACATATGCAAACATTTATACTACAATGTAAAATGGTTACCTCAAATGCATCCCCATCCGACAACATCACAGTCCGCATCTTCGTCAACAAAGAACTGACATTCCATTTCAAAAATCTCGGAAACACGTCGGGGTTAGCAGCATCCACTAATGTCGTGTGTTCACACAGGAAATACTACAAATCAAACACAACAAATTCAATAAACGCATCAAACACAAACTCAACAAACAACATAAATCTCAATATCACACATACCAACAACACAACGACGCATCCAGTTACTTTTTCAGGTGTACGATGGAACTCCTTAATTGACCCCATCAGTGTGTTCCGTATCGCAGTAGTCCAGTTGTAAAGTTTCATATAACTCAATCTGTCTATCAGGCGAATAAAAGTCCAGCTAACAGATTCGCCAGACGTTGAGAAGAATAGTTTCACACACACGTACAATGTTAACAGCTTCACGGCATCTTCAACGTCCTGTGCGGAAGTGCCATGCACGGCGTCAAGGAACAGTGTTTTCACGAGCTTCGAACTAATACGACTAGACCCACACCTCCGCTGAATGAAGTCTGAAGGTGGTCGGGGCCCGGAGGCCATCACCAACGGCTGATCACCACATTCCAGCCCGAATATCAACCTTACGTCACTGTCCCTCAGCGTCACCATGCCATTTCCAATTCGAAACGATCCACTGCTCGGCACGTACGTTTCAATAAGCTTGAATACTAACTCATCGCATTTTCTGAAATCTTGTTGATTCAGATCATGTTCTAAAATTGCTTCAAACAATAGCCAAAACGGTGTCTTTCTCATATGGACACGGTGAGCCTCTGTCAAACCTGATGTGGACACAATCTTTACAATTCCTGCAATGTTGGACCGATAATTTAAGCGCATTTTTTTACGTCTCGGACTTCGTGGCACACTTCTTAGGGGTTTCACCTGTTTGAACAATATTCTTCCTTGGATTCTTGGCCCAATTTTTTTCGATGGCGAACCAGCAACAACACACAGACGAGATGTCTCTCTTGATCTTGTCCACGGGCTGGATGTCCTCACACCTTCTGCAGTACAAAAAACAGACAACCACCATTTTCCAAACCAAAAAACAGCATTAAAAAACCAATATCGAACACTCATCACAATAACGTGTATACAAAACCACACCCTCCACAAGTCATAAATCAAACTACGTGCAAAATATCATATGTCACCTAATCAATATTATGCATATAACACACTCACGTACTACACAAACATTACAACTACAAAATCCAGTCCCCCACAAGACATTCACCTCACACCCTCACTATGTCCAACAATCACAGACCGCGTTATTATAATACTAACAACCATAACACAACAATCACTCTTATTCCCATACACCCCCACCCAAGTCACAAAACAATATATATGTTACAACAATCGTATACCAAGAATAAACAAATTGTTTTAAAAAAAAAACCCCTCCATAAAAAACCCCGACGACCATAACAGCCCATCCTACACAGCCATACCTATCATCCCAAACAACCCGTCAGACTCTTGCCCTACACCAACGTTGCCAAGACCATCAACCACCCACACACCCCACTTATTTGGAATGTTGGGAAATCCCGCGCAATGGTCACCCATTGAGAAACCATATTCGACCACCGCAACAACAGTATCCCTAAAACATACACAAACATCAACATAACATCCCAAATATGGTTTTGTACACTGATTTCACAAAACTGATTTTACAACACTGATTTCACAAAACACTTTATCAAATCGCATGCAAACATTGCACCAATAGTACACCCAAAACAAAACAAACCAAAAACAGATATCATAACACACTCTAACATAATATGATTCCACGAAAATTTTCTAAGATACGAAAAAACGTACTGTTCCGCAGAGTCGTCATCAGTTGTGGGGAACTTTACAAGCACAGAGCAGTGTATAGCAGTTGTTGAAAACACAGCGGCCACACATGAAAATAGAGTCGATCCCCACTTCTAACCCTAACCAAAGAGAAAACAATTACACTACCACCACATTGGTATTGTCTTTTGTGCGTTTCAGATTTTGTGGGATTTGGGGTATGACGCAAACGGTTAAACACAATATTCCCACCGTCAATTGTGGGATCTGATTACGCCAAATTTGCGACTTTCCAAACTCAAATTCCAAAATCCGAATTTGGAAACAACAAACTTACAAATTTACGCCCAAAAGTACATCGTCACAGAGGCGCCACAAAATCGCCGTGAAACCCTACAATACTAACACCACACCATCGTTTCCGTTGAAATCATGAATCGAAGTGGGTAACACTTCAGAATCGATACGTCCCTAGTCGCACACTTTTCCAAATGTGGGGCTTCGCAGGATATACTTGCAGTATGATATGGGGACCCCAAACATTAGTTCCGCTTAATGACGCGGGCCATCAAAATTGTGGGTATGAAAAATGGTCTGTCCTCCCCCAAACGTGGGGCTATCAAAATGTGAAGGCCCACCAACGTGTGGGCCACAGAGTAGATTTTGCAATACAACGTGGCCCACCATAACGTGGGTCATAAATTGACGTCGGCCAAAAAAACTGAAACCCAAATGATGTGGTCAGTTTTGTTGTTATGTAAATTAATGTGTGCTACCCAAACGTGGGCTTCCAAATGTGGACCCCAAAAGACACTACTAAAAACCATAAAAGTCTATAGTAAACTTTTTCAAAACGTTACATCCTCCCACATCATTAAAACATAATAACACATAACAAACAAACCCAACAAATAAATACTACTTACATCGGCAAAATAGTCCACCCCTAAATTATGGGACCTTTGGGTGTAATAAATTAAATATGGGACTCATTAGATTACAAGTCCACTTTTTAGGATTTATGAGTCAATTCCCCTTATATTTAATATATAATTTTAAATTAACAACACTAAAAAAAATTTATAAATATTCAAAAGACTATTTTACCTTTTTCAATTGTTTATTAAGTAATGTTATGAGGGTAAAATGGACATTTTACATATTAGTCCCATGGGACACCAATCTCATGGAAATAATCTCACCCCTCCCCTTAGAGCAACTCCAACCACACCCTCTACTTTTCACTAGCTAAAGTACAAAAAAAGTACACTCTTTATTTTACCTAATTACTTTAGCTATTGTGTTTCTCCAACCACGCTCTTTATTTTAGCTAATCATTTAAACTAACTTAATTAATTTTTAAAATAAAAAAATACTAATTGTTAATATTTTACTAATATAAATTGTAAAATAATAAATTTGCTTATACAAACATAAAAAATCTGTAGAATGGAGAAAAAAAAAATACAAATACAAAATAAGTTATTCCGTAATTCATCAAACAAAATTGAAAAAACAATAAAAATTACACACACACCACAACACACATATATATAATATATAAAATCCAAAATCCAAGACATAAATATACAAAAATCTAAAATATATACATACATAATTATTTGGAGAGCCTCTAGGGCTCTTCAATTTAGTAGCCACCAAAAAAATAGGATGGTAAAGTAGCTAGTCCAATAGCTAGCCCATTGGAGCTCAAAAGTAGACTTACATTAGCTAAAATACCTAACAAGCCTTGTTTAACTATCCCCTTGGAGATGCTCTTAGGATACAATAATCCCTTATATGAGGGACTAATAGTCCGGAGGGACTATTAATCTGGAACAAAAAAATTGAACCAAACAATGAACTATTAGTCCGGATAGACTAATAGTCCAATCCCATAAAATAATCCCTCAAAACAAACACACTCTTAGGTGGGTGGGGAACCAAGTTCCCAAATTTTTTTCTCATTTTTTCACTAAAAGACAAAAGTTTTGCAAAACCAAAAAAAACACATCCAAAAAAATATCACATCCAACCCCATAATCATTTCACTCTCACAAACATCACATCCAACAATAAAAATCCAACTATCCCCAAAACACTAAAAATTTTTTATTTAATAAAAACCTACATCTCATAAAATTTAATAAAAACTCACTTCCCAAACACCATCTCTCCTACTTGTTTTTATTTCCGATGTAACCAAAAATAAATAAAATTATTTTTCATCTTTTTTATTTTATTGCAATCATCCCTATTTTTAATGAGGAAAACATATCAAAAACAAATAAATAAATAAATCAAAAGTATCAATCAGCTGATTTACAATTATTCTATAAAAAAATTAGTATTTTTATAAATATAATTATAAATTAACCAAAAAAATTATCAATTTTAATAATTATAATTATAATTATAATTTTTTCAATTAATCAGTAATCATCTTTTTTAAAAGTACACTAAATTGTAATTTTATTTCTTATTTTATTTTTTTCTTTGCTAATTTATTGCGATGTTCCCAATTTTGAATTAAAAAAAAATACAAAAATATCGAATGTATAAGGACAGAAGCAAAAAGACGTAAGAAACAAACACAGCAATGTGGTCTTAGGTCTAATCATTTATTACGTCACCAAGATTCTCCAGATTTATTGTTGTTGTATTATTTCATACTTAAGGGTGTAATTTTAGCCCGTGACCCGCCTGCGATTTGAGATGGGCCTGACTCGTTTAGGCCCGGACCCAAGTCCAGCCCGAGACCTTGGGCCTAGGCTTAGTTTTCTGACCCGTGGATTGGCCCGGCTTGACCTTATTTTTTTGTGAGAGCCCGCAAAACCTGACATGGGCCAAATCGGATCAAAATTACACCCCTACGTACACTCCATCTCATATTGACAATTTGACAATTCTTTTAAAAAATATATAATTATTACATTTTGAATTTAAATTTTAAAAGATTAATTTTAAAAATATCTTTTTATTTTTATTTGAGAAAATTAGTTAATTATCTCTCTCCAATTTTACGTAAGAGAGGTTTAAAAAAAAAATATTTTTTTATTAGTTAAGGTCTATCGATAATATTTCTCTGTGATAATATCATAAATTTTTAAATTGTTTTTATAAAAATTAAAATTTCTCTATGTCAGGTTAAAATTTCTTTGAGTCGAACGAAATTTCTCTAAATCGAATTTTTCTGTAAAAATGTTAAAGGGTTTTAACTATTATGAAAATATTGAATGTCTTTTATCTTATAAAATTTTAATATCAGGATCTTAAAAAAAATTATCCTTCTTATTTTTAAATATATTATAATTACTTTTATAATGGTTAATTTTAAAATTTTTTATTTTTTTATCAAGATAAAATATTAATATATTAATAAAGTTTAGTTGTAACTTGAAGAGTCATTGATGGCGTTTGGGAAGTGAGTTTTTATGTAGATTTTATTAGATGTAGGTTTTTATGAGATAAAAAATTTTTGGTGTTTGGGAAGATAGTTGAGTTTTTATGTGGTTGGATGTGATGTTTGTGAAAAAAAAAGTGAAATAATTATGGGATTGGATGTGATATTTTGTTTGGATGTGTTTTTTTTAGTTTTGTAAAACTTTTGTCTTTTAATAAAAAAAATGATAAAAAAATTTGAGAACTTGCTTCCCAAACACCACTATTGCTGATCCATCACTTTTGTAGACCTGCCATTCATCACACTTTAAGAAACGATCACATGTAATTTAAAGTTTTATCTTTTTAAATTGAATATATATTTTAAGATAATAAAAACTAAAATAAAATAATTAACAATAAAATAAGCCGAAGGAGTAATATAAATTATAGTGTGTATGTAGAGCATCAGATCTGATTACTCCTGTCTCTCTGGAACCTGTATCTACCCAATCTAGTATCTAATTTATATATATATATATATATATAGAGAGAGAGAGAGAGAGAGAGAGAGAGAGAGACAGAGAGACAGAGACGAGAGGTAAGGGGAGAGAGAGTTGTTGGTGCTGCTGATGGTACCAAAGAGGATGAGAGATTGGAGGAGAGATTGCTCTTGGAAGATGGATTTCCACAGGTACTTTTGAAGCTTTGATTCAAATTTCTAGAACAAAACTTATAGATGATGTATTGCAAAACTTATCCTAAAACTTTTGACAGATTTTTGAAACAGATTCAAATTTCAATGGAAGATGGATTTCCAATACTTTTTTGCTTTTTTACTCGTTTTATAGATGTATAAGAGCTTTACCATTCTTTCTTTCTTTCTTTCTTTCTTTCTTTTTTTTCAAATTTGAGTGAAAATTTAATTAAAAGCTTTATATGATATGAAAATTTGGCTCAAATTTAAGTGAAAATTTTGTTAAAAGCTTTACATCTTAAAATATAAATGATTATAACTTATTTTAATTTAGAGATTGGTAAGTTTGGTAGACTTGTGTCTGTAGCTTATATAGCTTATATTAGGCAGTACTAATTTAAATAAGTTCAAAAACTATTGATTATCTAAAAGCAGGGAGAGAGCTGCTTTTAACTTATGGAATGACTAGGGAGATGGTTTTTGGTTTTTTTTGATTTTTTTAACTATTTACCCCTCGTTTGGCAGGTGAATTTTTTTTAATTATAAAGTAAAAAAATAACTAAAAAAATTAAAAAATTAACAATTTATACCAAAAGTCAAAGATTCTTTTTTCTCTTTACTTTTTACACATCTTTTCGTAAAAAGTCAAAAAATCATTCCAAACATACTAATTTTTTTTACATCATATTTTAGTCAAAAAGTCAAAAAATTATTAAAAAAGCCTGTTCCCAAATGAGGCCTTAGTATGGGGTTAAAAAATTTTGTTTGGGAATGACTTTTTTGATTTTTTATAAGAGAAAAAATATAATGATTATGAGTTAGATGTGATATTTTGTCTAATTAAACTAAAATATCTATTTTATTTATTTATTTATTTTGGTTAAAATAACCCCAAACTTAACCCAACCTCTCTTCTGAAAGGAAGCCTATGTGATTTTTGTTTCTTATGATCTAAACCAAGTAGGGCCAAAAAACACTCCAACCTTAACTTTTCTGTTTTTCTTTTTCGTTTTTTTTTTTGCATAAAAATCTTATGAAAAATTGCAAAGCTTACCCTAAAAATCTGTTTTAACCATTTTGAAAAAAGAAAACCATCTTCAATCCTTAGTCCTTTTAAAATTTCATCAAAATTGAGAAAAATTATGAATTTTGGAAATTTGGCGAAGGATTTTGTTCATCCTTGATTTAGTGAAAAAATTGCCTCTACCTGATACAGATTTGATAAAATGGTTGAAACGCACTTTTAACCAATTTTTCATCCAATTTGAATTTTATGAAAAATTTGATGAATGATTTGAAGATGGCTCCAACTCGAAGAACAAGGGTTTCCGTTTTAATCATTTTGAAACCTTTTGAACTGATTTTGGTTTAGTTTTTGTTCTTCTTTATGCGCAGGATTTTCCTGTATTGACATCTGAAATTTCAGGCCCTGTAATGGGAGCATTGTTTAATTTGTTTTGCTCCCACTAACAAAAATTCTGAACTTTGTTCTATGAAGACCTGGTTTAGGGGAGTAGCCATAGAATGCAAATATGAAGAGAGATAGGAAATCTATTTTGGTTGAAACCCATAGTTCAGTTATCCTAATTTGTGTAGAGACTGGAAATAAAAGTCCTGAATTGGTTGCTAGAACTGAATACCAAAATCAGTTTGATGGTTAAGCCTACTTCATTAATACCATGCAAACGTTCCAAAGGCATACCATGTAGTCAAATACAATAATTGCTGCAGTATTTGAACTTGATAAAGCTAAAGCATTTTAAGAAATGTGAATTTGAGAAATTTTTTGATTGATCGGTGTAAGAGGGGTTAACTTGAGCCCATTAAATTAATTAGGCTCAATCCGAGTCTAGTCGGAAAGTCCCAAAATTAGTGGGCTCAGAGAAATTATCGCCAAGTAGGCTAAAGTGAATTCTATTGAACGGACCTGACAAAAGTCAACAAATTGGGCTGAGGAGGACGTATCAAACTTATATCTCTAAAGCGACCCCAACAAACCCATCCGAGGAGGGCTAGATCATATGGGCATTCGGAAGAATTAATTGGCGCGCACTCTTGAAGAGAGATCATTTTCTGAAGAAGTGAAACCCTCAGAGGAGATCCATTCTCGGAGGTAATTGCTTTGTCTCGAAAAGATTTGGATCCACGAACGCAGAGGCTTATTGGGCTTGGACTCAAAAGGGTTCTAAGCAAACCTAGTGATCTGATGCATTTTTTGCTTCAAACAGATTCAAACGCAATTTAGAAGTCGTTCCGTTAATGAGTCCCAGAACACTTGTAGGCTCGAAACTTTTCGAGATCGATGCACCAGAACCATGGGCGTGACGGAATCCAAACAAAAGACCCAATCCTGAAGACGGTGGGTGGAGATAAATTCACTGTTTGATTAAACTAGCCTATACCTGGGTCGAGGTGGCATGATCTAGGAGGTTCCTAAGACTTGGCGATATTTGCGATAAGGCGTTCTCTTGAACTACCTCTAATCCTTTGGTGACAAGGCGCCCTTTGGGACTACTCTTGACCCTTTGGGATGATTAGGGATCATTGGTTAGGTATGGCTAAGAAAAAAGGTTTACTGAGATATTGATATACTCTTTGAGATTTTTCTTATCCTCGGAGAGGTCACCTCTTCGAAAGTGGTTAGAGAGAATATTTTATCTTATATCATGAGGTGCCAATAAATAGCACCCACTAGGGCTGAGCAAGGAATCCGTGAAATCCGTAATCCGATCCAGTCCAGTCCAATCCGATAGGTTTGGACTGGTTTTTTGAATCCGTGGTTCGGTTCTGGATTGAAGAATTAAAAATCCGTAGTCCACGGATTGGTTCCGGATTGAACCCCACGGTTCCGGATTGGAACCGATCCGGACCGTATACAAATAGTATATATTTTTATTATACATCCTCTCCCATAGTATCTTCTCTTATTCTATATAAAACCTAAACTTAAACATAAACCCGTATAATATCTTCTTTTATTACTGTTGTTTGTTAAATTTTAGTTTTAATTTATAATGGTCTAAATACTTATGGTGAAATCCAGTTTGCTTATAATTATTTAAATTCTAGAACAATATGTCGCTATTATAGAAAAACATGTTGCTATTATGGAACTAATATAGCGCTATGTTTATATTTTTATGAAATTAAAGTATTATATATATTTTTTTGTTATTTAATTATGTGAATCCGTGGTCCTAAACCGATCCAATCCGTATTTAAACGGATTGGTTCGGATTGGTTCCATGATTTAAACGGATTGGATTGGTTCCAATTTTTCAAGAACCGTAGATAACGGATTGGTCTTGGTTTTACCCCAATCCGATCCAATCCGGACCATGCTCACCCCTAGCACCCACCCATAGCTTTACAATGGGGATGATTTTTGGAGAGATAATTTTTGGGGAGAGAACTAATCTCCCTTCTTCATTATCTACTTTGAGAGTGAAAGTGGGAGATCCATAGGAGAGTTTTGCCATTATTCTCTCTTTAACTACTTTGTGTTTTTCTTCACCCAATCTCTTATCTCCATCATCTCTTTCATATTGTGTTTCTAGTTATAACCGTTGAAAAATCTAAGCCTCTCTTGTTATTTCTAGAGAATTCGGATTTTCCAGCGATCTTCGAAGATCTTCAAATTTTCTGGCAAACCTTCGAATTTTCCGGCTATTTTTCTGGCGACATTCGAATTTTCTGGCAACGTTCTTGGACCCTCACATACAATCGGAAATCAGAAATAGTTGTACCAATATGTCAAACAATTAATTGTTAAAAGGACCTATCTGGTGGTGAATTTGCTCATCTAACACATTCAATGTTTTCATTCTTGCTGCTTTGCACATTGTTCATTTTGTTTCAATGTATTGGAATGACAAATAACATTATTTACAAAACTTAGCTACTTGCTAGTAGTTGTTACAGTAGCTGCATATTAAGGTGGTTCAGACCAGATTGTCATCTGCATGCACTAAACATTTTATAAGGATGTCAAAAAATTAATAATAGGTCAGAAAAACTACCCAATTGTAAAAACTTTAGAGACAAAACTCTCTCTCTCTCTCCCTCACACACACACACACAACACACACACACACACACACACACCACATATATGCACACATAACAGGGGAGATTACTCTGCAAGGTTTATATACTAAAAAGTTTCTGCTTTCTGCCTTACAACTTACGTCTTCAGAATGAAAGCAATGGACTATACACTGGAGATGGTTCAGTTGACATCAAGGGGCAACCTGTGTTGAAGAGCAACACTGGAAACTGGCGAGCATGCCCCTTCATTCTTGGTAGTTGCTAGTCCATCATTCTCCATATTTTTTATGTTTCTGATGTTCCATCTTTCCTTCTAATATCTTTATATTTAAAACAGGTACTGAATGTTGTGAACGTTTAGCTTTCTATGGGATTGCTACTAACCTAGTCAGCTATCTCACCAAAACAATGCATGAAGGAAATGTCTCTGCTGCAAGAAATGTTTCCAATTGGGCAGGTACTGCCTACCTAACACCGCTTATTGGAGCAGTCTTGGCAGATGCATGTTGGGGAAGGTATTGGACAATTGCTGTCTTCTCCGCAATTTATTTTTTGGTAAGTATGAACTGAAGTTCGCAATGTTCTAAATATTTAGTTCAAAAAGAGATGGGCGATGAGACATAAACAACTTCGGCTTTTTAATCATTGCTTTGATCCTTTTTTGTGTTGGGCATGCATTACGTCATCTTAAAGTTTTCTGATAAAGGCTTGCTTGTTATTTGAATGTTCTTGTAGCGTCCGATTATGTGTTACCTACAGCTTTCTGTTGGAACCATATTGGCCTACTGTAGGGCCACAATCCATTCTAGATGCTTGTGACTTTATTAGTTATTGATGGTATTTCCTAGGTGTACCCATCATCTAGTCTGGTATCACTTGAATATATGAATCACGGTGGTAGTGGTTTCAATAGTAATGAGTTAGCAGTCAGCAACTTTACCAACAGCATGGTGCAATGGCAATAGACCTACTTGTGCCAATTAAACTGGGGATTTATCTATAAGGATAAAAGGACTAATAATCTGGACATTTTATTAAATCAGGAACGGGAGAAGAATTATATGTGATGAAGGTTGTTTGATCGGTTGACTACCCGCTTTTGTGAATTTTATTACTTTGTTTTAGCCTATCTTCTTTTCTGATAATAATTTTCTGGTAACTCTCAATTCTAGAATGTTTTATTTCACAAGTATTTTTATTACTTAATTTGAAAACAGGAAAATAAGTCGGAACAAATTTATGGACAAATTTAATGTTCTGAAAGTGATTTGGATCATGTCCCAGTTGGGGTTTCCATATTAATTATGATCCATACAACTTAGTCGGGTATTTTTTTTTTTTTTTGGGGGGGGACTTTCAGTTAAGTTCAAACATACCATGGCTAGGTATGTTGTTGGCAATGATGGGAAATAATTACATGAGTCTTTTATGTGTTCTGTCTATTGTTGTCGAATCGTGAATTGTTTTGCTAAAATAGTGAATCGTGAAATTCATTTATTTAATATGATATATGATTTTATATATTTATATACATATAAAATTACACATAATATTTAAAATGAAGTAAATATAAATTGTGTATATGTATTGTAGGAAATTAATGTATTGATCTTATTGATTGATATCAATATACATTTTTGTGTGTATTGCATATTTACAATGGAGAGAATGATCTCTCTTTTATAGGGAGAATGAGTTACAAATGGAGGAATTAAATTAACCTAAAATGGAGCACTAAACAACTTAATGGAGCATTAGGGTAAATGGAGCACTTGCTTCTTGTGGAGCACTAATGGAGTGGAGTAGGTAGGTGGTAGTAGGTGGTAGTTATAGGTTTTTACATTCAACAGCCCCCCTCAAACTCAAGGGGGTTAGGATCTAACCAACTTGAGTTTGGAGAGAGTAACAAAACAGGAAAAAATAAAATAAAATAGGATAGGAGACACTGTATGGTCGTGTCAGACCGTTGTAGAAGACAGTTTATGGGGTCATGTCGGACCGTTGTGAAGATAGTTTATGGGGTCATATCGGACCGATGTAGAAAACAGTTTATGGGGTCATGTCGGACCGTTTGTAGAAAACAGTTTACGGGGTCATGTCGGAACCGTTTGTAGAAGACAATTTACTGGGTCATGTCGGACCGTTGTAGAAAACAGTTTACTGGGTCATGTCGGACCGTTGTAGAAAACAGTTTACGGGGTCATGTCGGACCGTTGTAGAAAACAGTTTACTGGGTCATGTCGGACCGTTGTAGAAAACAGTTTACTGGGTCATGTCGGACCGTTGTAGAAAACACTATGGTCTGTGTCGACCGTTGTAGCAGATAACCGAAATCAATATCGGGACAGTTTTTCGAGTCTTGTCGGACCCATATAGGAGCTAACCGGAATCAAAGTCGGGACAGTTTACAGAGTCTTGTCGGACCCATATAGGAGCTAACCGGAATCAATGTCGGGACAGTTTACAGAGTCTTGTCGGACCCATATAAGAGCTAACCGGAATCAAAGTCGGGACAGTTTACAGAGTCTTGTTGGACCCATATAAGTTGCACCCTCAAAAGGCGTGCCCAATCGTATCAAAAGGCGTGCCATCCATCAAAGGCGTGCCATCAAAAGGTGTGCCCGACAGCCATCAAAAGTCGAGCCATCAAAAGGTGTGCCCGACATCCATCAAAAGTCGAGCCATCAAAAGGCGCGCCGCTTTGTCGACTTGCGCTGAGAGGCGCGTGAGGCGTGTCTGCCTTGCCTATTTAAACAAAGGCGAGGCTGAGGCAAAAAAAGCTGCGGAAAAAAACTCCGAAAAAACTCTTCATTTTCATTTTTCTGAGAGTTGTATCGCTGAAAACTCGTTGTTTTCTGAGAGTTGTATGTATCGCTGAAACACTCTGTTGTTTTCTGAGAGTTGTATCGCTGAAACACTGTTGTTTTCTGAGAGTTGTATCGCTGAAACACTCTGTTGCCCTGAAAATGGCTTTTTTCCCGTTCCGCTACCCAGAACATAGCCCTCTTCCCGGGGTCTTACTCTCTTTCCCGACCTCATGAGTGCACAAGAGAGATAACCGGGGCAGTTGCCCGGAACCGCAACAAGTGCCCTGGACCAAGCCCCCCTGGTTTTGCACGCTGAACTATCCGATGGTGGCAGTTGAGCAGATAATGGCTGCTCAATCTGATATTGAGGCCAATTATTAATACTTTGAGGGTCTTGTGTTGAGACAATGACGGCGGTCAACAACCTGTCGCACCGGTTCAGAGTAGAACAACTGAGGTTGCAGCAGGTAAAAGCCCAACTGGCTCTGCTCCAGCGCATGTATACGGATGCCCGAGCAGAGATATGTGTGCTGAAGGCAGAAAACAAGGAACTGAAGCGGAAGGCCACCGTGATGCTCAGATTGGAGGGCCGCCATATGTGACGGTTGAGAAGCAACGGGAAGTGAACGTGCTCGCGGCGTGGGAAACACGGAGGCCACCGGCAAAGAGGCCCAAGACAAAGGCAAAAAGAAGAGAACAGCTGAAGAGCGAAAAAATAAAGCCCGGTTTTTGTGGGAGTTATGGTTGTGGTTTTTTTTTTTTTTTTTTTTTTTTTTGGTGAAAAAATGTGATCGGGGTTGATCCCCGAGATGAAATAAATGACAAGTTTGGAAAAATGTTGTTGGTGGTGTTTTGTTTAAGAATAAAAATAAAATAAAAGAAAATAATGGATAAAGAAAAAATAAGGAAATAGAAAGATGGGACTTTAATAAGAGAGAGAGAGAGGAGAGATCAGGCAACTCTTTTTTTTTTTTTTCTTTTTCTTTTGGGTTATTCTCTCTTTAGTTGGTGGGGTTGCTGCGGAAAGATCTCAAAGCTTTAATGGCAGCAGCTCTCAAGATGTACTGATGGTATGCTGCAGTAGGGATGTACCGATTCAAATCCTTCTGTAAATTTGAATCCCGATGTCCAGGCATCACCATTTGTTGCTCCTGAAGTTGCTTGGCCACATTTTTAGCAGAAGATCCAGAAACCTCAATCCAAGTTTTTGAGAACAGTGCACAGGCTGACAGCAGAACACTAAATAGAAGAGAGCATGAAAGGGATTGGCTGCCATGTCTGCCAAGCTGAATGGTGCAGTGACATAGTAAGCAAGACCACCAACTGGGATAGACTAGCCTGAATATTCAGATTCCTTTCACTTACCCAATAGAGTTACCAAGAAATTTCCACTGCACTTCTATGTAGCAACTGAGAGATGAAATAAAGATTGGATACAAGTGCAGATTGAAGAATGATGGGCATGTTCGATGTGTAATAGCTTAATTGGATGTTTGAAGCAAGAATAACACGCATCCAATAGAAAGGATCTGCACCTGTTGTAGAGTGTATGCCATATAAGGGAGCTGACTGCAAACCAGAAAGATGAACAGAGAAATGACGGTGGTAGTCCCCATGAACTGAAAGAAATACCATATGTTCGGAATTGCTATTGCCACCAAGTATATGACGTGAGCAGAACACAAGTGAGAGATACAATCTGGGGGTGTCTCTGGCCACATAGGCTTCCTTGGGAAGAAAAGTTCATCTACATTGGCCCTCAGAGAGAAATTCATCACCGGGAAAACCATCATGAGGTGGATGGCATAGCTGACCCGAACAAACGTCGTTGAGCAGCGAACCAATGGCTGATTGAGAATTTTGATCGAAATTGACGAGCATATCGGACATGATTGAGTCCCCGAATAGAAGGTATCCGAGAACCTACTGGAAGTAGATGATGACGCAGAGTAGTAGAGAAATTCTGACTCAGCTCATATCAGAAGGTCTACTGAGCTCTGCTCTCACTGGATGAACATTTACATGGCATCCAAAGCCAGTGGCAAATACTGGAATGGTAGTGAAAAGATCAAAGACAGAGACTCCATTGGCAAAGTCTGGTACTAGTCTTGGCCTTTGAGTTTTCCCTTCCCATATTGCATGAAGTGCCATTGCTGAGCATATGGCCACAAACAACACTGCTAGTAGAATGGACACTGCTGAAGCATGCTTTAGGGATTTAGAATGTTGAATTGGGTTTAGTGGCAGCGGAATAAGATATGTGTAGAGGTCCGGCGGGCGGTCAAGGCAAGGTTGCCGCCCGCCGGAAGGCGAAAAACACTAAGAGCTTAACCTATAGCTCTGATACCATGTAGGAAATTAATGTATTGATCTTATTGATTGATATCAATATACATTTTTGTGTGTATTGCATATTTACAATGGAGAGAATGATCTCTCTTTTATAGGGAGAATGAGTTACAAATGGAGGAATTAAATTAACCTAAAATGGAGCACTAAACAACTTAATGGAGCATTAGGGTAAATGGAGCACTTGCTTCTTGTGGAGCACTAATGGAGTGGAGTAGGTAGGTGGTAGTAGGTGGTAGTTATAGGTTTTTACATTCAACATGTATATACATATAAAATCACATATATCAATATAACTAATTGATCTCTTCTATATATCTTGATAGTTTGGCAAAAATGACATCGATTCATGTATTATGTAAACAAAAACAAAAATAAAAATGAATCTCAGTGAATTGCAAATTGAATCGTACAATTCACTCAATTTCCGATTCAACAACACAATTCAAATCGTTTTTATTGAAACTCATCTAGAATCGTATGAATCAAATCGTGAGTCATACGATTCTGGAAACCATGGTTCTTTCCTCTCAAAATTTTCAAGAGTGGCTTTCATCTATATCTCTCTTACGTTTTTGAACTTTGTTATTTTGTGAAGGGAATGTGCACATTGACTCTAACAGCCACAGTTCCTGCGCTGAAGCCAGCTGAATGTGTTGATTCCATATGCCCTCCAGCTACTCCTGCTCAGTATCTGTTATTCTATCTTGGGTTGTATTTGATTGCACTTGGAACTGGCGGGATCAAGCCATGTGTTTCCTCATTTGGGGCAGATCAATTTGATGATACCGATCCTAAAGAGAGGGCAAAGAAGGGATCTTTCTTTAATTGGTTCTATTTTTCTATCAATTTAGGTGCTCTTATATCAAGTATTTTAATTGTGTGGATTCAAGAAAATGCTGGGTGGGGCCTAGGTTTTGGCATCCCTGCATTGTTTATGGGCATTGCTATTGTAAGTTTCTTTTCAGGCACTCCACTATATAGATTTCAGAACCCGGGGGGAAGCCCTCTTACGAGACTTTGCCAAGTTTTGGTTGCATCATTCCGCAAGTGGAATTTGGAGGTCCCTGCGGACAGTATTCTCCTGTATGAAACACCAGACAAAACCTCAGCAATTGAAGGAAGCAGGAAACTGGACCATACCAATGATCTGAAGTAAATCTTTCCCTTGTTCTCCTAGTTTAAACACTGCAATCAATTCTTACCCTTTTTTAATAATCTGTTTTCAGTTTTCTTCTGCCATTTAGAAGCTTATCAATTGATGTACAACTTATATGTATTTATAGGGTGTTTTGGGCATTGCACATAAGTAAGGCTTTTTATGTTTTTGCATTGAACACACATGTTGGTTGTGTAAATGGGATCACCACCATAATTATTCATATACTGATAGTAATGAGATTATATGATGCTCTTTTGTGAAGTTTTGAGAGTCTTGAGACTAGGTAATAGGTTTAATGAATTACCTTTAAAAATACCGGGTTTACCTCAATTAGTGTATGAAGACACAATAGGAAGCTTAATATCCATTAGGTGTCCTCATTTATTTTGTCATGGTTCTGTAACGTTATGGTGGGATGGTAGTTATTGCTTTATTTAATGCAGGTCATTTTTTTAAAAAATATGTTGTTTATTTTATTTTTTTCATTTCTTTCAATGTGGTTATTTAAGGCGTTATGAAAAAAATCATTGTTTCATAAACAAATAATTTAATTTTTGAGCTTGGATTCAAAAAATATTATTTCATGTGAGATGTACATGAAATGCAATCTTAAAGTGAAGATGGAGGGGTTTCTAGTAATGTGGTCTTTCTATGGTTAGTTTTATGAATTCCTTTCATTGAGTCCTCTCACTAGTTGTTTATTGAGATTGGTTTTATATCCTTATCATCTATGGACTAAGAACAAGCATTGGAAGGCAAATGAAAATTACTGGGCAGATGCAGCAGTGTGATAGAGTATGGTATGATTTGTCTGCACAGAAGTAATAGGAAGTTCTCTGATGTATTTCATCTCTTTAAAATAGTTTATTTGTGGATACTTAAATAAATCTTAAATTCTTGATTTTGGCAATTGTATCATCCTAATGATTTTCTTTAAGGAGACTACTAGTGACAAGTTTAGGGGGAGGGAATCTGTTTGATTTTTCTAGAAATAACTGTTCGTTTGTCCGTTTGATTGGAAACAGGCATGAAACAATAGTGTGAAACACAAGTTCCAATGTTTCTTTTTTTCTTTCAGCAACATGTCCATTTCCTAGTAGACCAAAACCACACCCCAAAATGAGAATTTGATCCTTCTGTTGGGTTTGGGGAGGGGTTGGTACTTGGACTCCTCAACACAATAAAATGAGAGTTCACCACTGCATTTTTCTTATTTTTATTTTATTTCTAATCATGCTTTGTATGATATGTTTTCTCTTGGCAGAAAATGACTTGTTATGTATGAAATTATGAACTATCTGAATACTTATAATTATCTCTTGTACTTTCATCTTTTTTTAAGACTTCTACAATACTTTTACTTTATGATAGTTTCTATACTTGATTAACCCATTTGTTTCCCAGATTATTCACAACAAATTCTGTCATAACTTCAGTAAAACTATTATCCCTTCTGTAGGTGCCTTGACAAAGCTGCGGTAATTACAGACATTGAGAACAAAAATGGGGACTTCTCCAATCCATGGAGGCTTTGCACCGTAACGCAGGTGGAGGAACTAAAAATATTGATTCGCATGTTTCCAATTTGGGCTACTGGAATCATCATATGTGCTGTTTATGCACAATTGGGCACATTGTTTGTTGAGCAAGGGATGATGATGGACAGGACCATTGGTTCCTTCTCCATTCCCGCAGCCTCTCTTTCAGCATGTGACGTCATAAGTGTTATTTTCTGGGTCCCTGTTTACGATAGGGTCATCGTCCCTATTGCGAGGAAGTTTACTGGCAGAGAGAAAGGCTTTACAGAGTTGCAACGTATGGGAATCGGCCTCTTTATTTCAGTACTATGTATGGTATCTGCTGCTTTGGTGGAGATGAAGAGATTGGCACTTGCACAAGCCCTTGGTTTGGTTGATGAAAATGTTCCAGTACCACTTAGTATCACGTGGCAAATACCCCAATATTTTTTGTTTGGTGCTGCAGAAGTATTTACATTCATCGGGCAGCTTGAGTTCTTTTACGAGCAGTCACCGGACGGCATGCGTAGCTTGTTTGCTGCATTGTCCCTTTTGACGACTTCCATGGGAAGCTACTTGAGCTCTTTTATTCTTACTGTAGTGACATCTATAACAACCAAGGGTGGGAAGGCTGGATGGATACCGGATAACTTGAATGAGGGCCATCTCGATTATTTCTTCTGGCTTGTGGCTACACTCAGCATAGTAAACTGGGTGGTTTTTGTCTTTTGCGCCAAAATGTATAAACCCAAAAAGGTCTCGTAAGTGTTTTTTTATTTATTTTTTTTCCCTGCTATTGTTGGGAATATGATCAGTGTATGTTTCTGGAATTTCATATTTCCGTCCAAGTTCCAAGATGTTTGTAACATAAATGTTGTAGAAAAAGTATTTGTTTGTAATGTAAGTACTATGCATTTACGTTTTATAGGCTGTAGAACTTTCATTCTGTCATGATGTAAAATTAATAAAATAATAATACATGAAATTGTTTGAATCTTTCTGGTTATTTGCATTCACATTTTGTTGGTACAGGGAGAGAACAAAGTGGTTTATATTGCCCAGATTATGTTTTTTGATCTGTCCCCAGTGTTAAGTGTGGAGCCTAATTCAAGACTTTGAAGGCTCGCTCGAGTGGAGTCCTTAGGCTGCTAGCGGAGCTTCCTGGCCACTCGAGCAGAACTCAGGGAAGACCGCTGGATCATGGGCAAAGACAGTGGCACCTGAGAGCGAAAATTAGTGTTTTGTCTAGATTTGATCTTTCTGCACTATTTTCGTCTTGTTTTAGGATTTGGTCTTTCAGCACTATGTCATATATATGTACTTCATAGTATCTCTATTAGATAGAGTTTTGTGATCATATTGAGAGAGATGCATTAGTAAGAGATTATTAGAGAGAGTTTGTGAATTTGAATACGAGAGACTTGTTATAACTCTTTTTATTCTAATCTTAGTGAAATCGTAATGATTTTGTTGACATAGCCCTTGAATCGCGTAAAATCTCTTACAATGCTTGTTCAAGCATTTGGTTTTCTTCCTTTTCTAGACCTGTTGTGTTTGCGTGATTGTTTACTCAACTCCAGTGCTTGGTATTATTTATATGTATACCATAGCACCTAGCACGATTTTTATTTATTTTTTCATTATGATGGACTTGCCAAGAAAACTTTAGGCTGTATTTGGTTTGAAGTTTTAGGCAGGGATTTGTAAAGGGAAATTGATTTTTTTTTTTTTTTAATTAAATTCTTCTCCAAATTCTTGAACCAAACACAATATTAGTGTCAATTGCTATCAAGTGAGTAAGCAAATATTAAATATAATGGCGATATCATATGGTGGTATTATCATTTAATGAGCAATTTTAATTTGTGATAATGATTGTGGGAGATAATGATTGTCCAATTAATCTATTTGTAACTTTTTATTGACCAATAACACCACGTAGGAAGGTATCATTAACTTTTTATTGACCAATAATACTACGTAAGACAAATGATATCGTCATTATACTCAATATATTTTTGAATGATATCATCAACTTTTTATAATTAGGATGATATTATTGTTACATTCAATATATTTTCTTAATTGAGGAAATAGGAGATCAATAGCAAAAACTCTCCTAAAACAACAACCGCCACACTAAACACAAACACACATGTGCACATTTATGTTCTTGTGATGTACTATCTTTTTTAGGGTACCGTCTGCTTCAACCATCTTTTCTTTACATCTAATGTGCCAATTTAATTGTCAACACTGCATTGGGAACTTGAGGACTAACCGTATCTCCACCACCTTAGGATATTCATACATTCATTCAAATTGTAACATTATTTATTATTTAATAGAATGACTCCGTCATTCAAATTTTGAGTTCATGCTTTTTAATGGCCCTTGATTAAAGAGATATATCAATTTGAGGTTGATTTTTATATTCAGGCCAATTTAACAGAGTAAAGGAGCGGTAAGGCTTACGTGTTCTATGGGCAGAAGCCGTAGTTCACGACCGGTTATGTCCTGAAATTGGGGTGTGACATTCAGGAGTATTAGACATGTACTAAAATAATATATATTATTTTAGTATATTATTTTATTTAGGTTACAATTATCTGATTTAGGTCATATCACCTCTCTATTACATGATTTCAAACTCAACTCATATTTTATATTTTTTCGTAAAAAGTTAATAAATATACTTATTTAGATCATCTCAATATCTCTCATTTTGTAAAATTTGTCAAACAAATTATTTTTTTAAAAAATGAAGCTAATCAAACATTCGTAGCCATATAACAATATCACTTTCTTTTCTTTTTTTTTTTAATAGACAACAAATATAATTTTGATAATAGTCTATCTATTTAAAAATAATAATAATTAGAACTTATTAGAGCATCAGCTTCTTCAAAATAACAAAAAGTTAAAATATAACTAATAAATCATCAAATTCTCCCTCCATCAGTCTCAACAATTTTTTTCTAAATTAACGTTTTGTTAAATTTGCTACAGTAACTCCTCTAATGAAGCGAGCAACTGTTCATCGTTACAACACGAGATTTGAGTGTAACCAAAAGTCCGGCCGGTCAACCGGTCAACGGTAAATTTTTTTTTTTTTAGAAATTATTAGGCTGCTCCTCATTAATTTAATAAAAAAATAAAAATAATAAAGAATAGAAAATACAATAACAAAATAATATTTTAATATGATTGAATTAAAATAGAGAGTTTGATGCAGTGAGTGACTAGCTAAAATAGCAAAATAGGTTTTTCAACTTTAATTTGACCAAAATTTTGAAGAGCCTGGTGGCGGATGCTCTTACAAATGTCCGATCAATTTAAATTTTTTTTTTTATAAATAATTTGCTTAACGAAGACCCAAAACAAAGTCTACATGGAGTCCCACGACAGATTGCTACACCCAAAAGGCAGAGCAACAACCCCATGACAATTTTAAGGTTTTAAGCATTTTTCTTTCTTAAAAAAATTAGAATATTCTTCAAGCAAATTTTAATATAATGCAACTTTCAATAATATAAGAAGTGAAAAAGAAATTATATACGTATATTTTGTTGAGATATAAAATACTTTGTAAATAGAGTGAATAGAAATCATATTAATATTGATGCTTCGTTTATTTGAATGAAAAATATTTTTTAAAAGAAAAATATTTTTTGAATGGAAATTTTTTTTTCTATTAGGACTACACATAAGTCCCCCCCTTTTTTGTGAAAATTAAAATATACATGTGCCATAAAATACATCTAGCCATAATAATAACAATAAAAGAAAAGGCTATAGATTGAATTTCAAAACAAAGTCTAATTGAAATTTTAAGCATATATAATTTGAAAATTTTTATATGAAAATATAAATGAAATTAGGTATATGTCATATTTTATAAAACAGTTATAAAATTCAAGTACTCATATATTAATCCTATTGAGAAAAATATGAAATAAAAACTTGAAAATTGTAAATTGGCATATAAATCAACCTGAACTTGGCTTCTAGGCTGTGTTTAGTGCCTAACCCAGTTATAGCAACCCCAAGCTAATCCATGCCTATTGCATCATGAAAAACTATATAAAATTCAAATTAATTATTTACTAAATATTTCTACTAATTAATTGATTAATTACCGATCAATTTCTTGGTTAGGTCCAAGCCTAGGGCTAACATGACCTATACCCTAATCCAATCTAGTCTTAAATATTTTTTTGATATATAAATATATCTTAATATTAATGTAACAGTTTTGAGTATAAATATACCCAAGTTTAAAATTTTTAATATAGATGCATAAATATGTACATTTTATTATGGAAAAGAAAATTACTAAAGATGTATGTTTACCAATTTAAAAAAATAATAAAAGAAGAGAGGGGGAGAGAAGAAAAAAAAAAAAAAAGAGTTTAAAATAAGATACGATTATTATGTTACCGAACAAACTTTGGCAGGATGGATTTTAATTATACTTGACCGGAAATACAATTTTTGTAATTTAAGCAAATTTATTTAATTTTAATTTTATCATTTGAATTATAATATATATAATTGTTATATAATATATAAAACATTAATAGGATAAAAAAAAATAAAAATTAGCGTAATGCATGCCATGCTTGGGATGTTAGCTTTTTGACTCCAAAAAGCGTGAGTTTAAAAGTTAAATTGTGTAACCAAGCATTGTCTTGGAAATATATAGCCATTGAAGCATATAATTACACGGATTTTACTTGTCTTTTAATTTGTATATCCATA
Organism: Camellia japonica; assembly: GCA_030407325.1. NCBI lineage: Eukaryota > Viridiplantae > Streptophyta > Magnoliopsida > Ericales > Theaceae > Camellia > Camellia japonica. The sequence continues at coordinate 119,474,855 of JAPPVO010000007.1, forward strand.
TCATATGTTATAGATTCAGGATCTAGGATTTATGAATGTATACCACATATATCATCTTTTGTAACATCAAGTTCATAAATGAAATATAAAATATGATGTTTTTGTTCAATTGTAAGAAACGTTATGTAATGAGCTATTATTGTTATTTCGGGGCGTTACATTAAGTTTTCCGATTAAGTTTGAACAACCTATTATTAAGGTGGACTTGTTCACTGAAAGTTTGTGGAAAAATAATTTATTTAAAAAAACACTTTTCAAAGAAACACCACCTGATTACACAATCTAAAATACCTCAATCCAAGTGTATTGTTGGTAATACCTCACCAAGAGATCCAAGTGTCGCACCTCCAAAGTGATTCACCTTGCACCCTCTTTGATTTATTTTTGTGTATATATTTTCTACAGACCTTAAAAATTCTGAGGGCTAATTTTTGTATCAAATACATCTGATATATATATACACAACACATGATAAAGTTTGCATGTAGGTGGGATCCTTAGGAATCTCTATCTTTTAGTTGTGGGGATAAAATAAAAGATGTATCTTTTATCTTAAATATACAAGATACAACTTATCCAATTTTTCATTAATTATCTTTTAAACAGATAATATAGAACTTCCACTAATTACAATAATGTCCATCAACACATTACAATTAAACCCCTAAAAGTAGAGAATTACAAGTGAGGCCCTTTCTTACAATTAATCGCAAATTTCCTTCCATCAAACTATATTCCACATGAGCCATTAGGTATGGACAAATTTATCACTATCAAAAGCCTTAACTTATGTAACTGAATTCTAAATTTTTCCTTCTTCTAATTGGACCCCAAAAGCATTTTCCAAAAATAGTATTTTTACAATTATATATGTATAAAATATTTTTACGAAAAAGTAACCGGCCGGTTTTCTTTTGGTCCAACGGTAATAGGAAAAATTGCTTGAATATACTTTCTCACTTTGAGAATGGTGGATTCCATGTTAAGCACCTATATAAATCAATTATCACTCACATAACCCAATATGTCCGTGTATAGCCTTTGGTTTGGCGTCACCGATTGACAATGTCAAAGTTAAATGAATAGTTAATTAATTTATACAAGCTTCTCAGGTCAAAGGAAAATAAGTGTATTGTAATAGACTACCTTTTAAAATGACAGTGATCATTCCATAGGTGTTCTCAAAACCGAACCTGTTCAGTACATGTACTTATTGCATAACACCCACCTATTTGCTTAAGGTCACTACCTCAATGATGGAGTAATCATTCTATCATCATAGCAGCAAAATAGGTGTAGGCCATAGTAGTGCGATCCCAATCAACACCCATAGCCTAGAACATTAATTGGGTCTACAAGCACCGAAAAATCATAATTCCTTCTTTGGTTAATTAACCATTAGCATGTTTCTACAATGTTACCCAAGGGACCTTATGTTCACATCATATGTAACATTAAATATAACATTACCCATAATAATATACAAAGTGCAAAATAAATGCCAAGCAATTTATTTCATCAGTCAACAAAGTCAACAAATTGGTTTTTGAGGGCACAAATGCTAACATTCTCCCACTTGCACTCAAAACCAATTACACATGTATTTAATACCCATTATCTCCAAGTGCTTTTCAAAAACCTTCTGAGTTAAGGCTTTTGTGAAAGGATCTGCAACATTTTCAGTTGATGCAATCTTTGCTATTGACATGTCTCCTCTATGAATGATATCACGTATCAAGTAAAATCTACGCTCAGTATGCTTTGTCCTTCGATGTGCCCTAGGCTCAATAGCATGTGCAATAGCACCGGTATTGTCACAATAAACAATTATAGGAGATTCAATTGTTGGGACAACACCTAGTTCTTGAATAAACTTGCGAATCCAAATAGCTTCCTTTACAGCTTCACTTGCAGCCACATACTCTACTTCAGTTGTAGAATCTGTAGTAGTATCTTGCTTGCAACTTCTCCAACTTATTGCTCCCTTTCCAAGAGTGAACACAAACTAGAAGTTGATTTTCTATCATCGATACAGATTGAAAATCTGAAATCTGTATAACCTTCAACAACCAAATTTTCACTACCAAACACTAAAGAAAATAGATGTGTTTTGTCCTTTCAAATATTTTCAAAATGTGTTTCACTGCTGTCCAATGCTCTGGACTTGGATTGGATTGGTATCTACTCATAACGCTCACTGCATAACAAATGTCAGGCCTAGTACAAAGCATTGCATACATGAGACTTCCCACTGCCGAAGTATAAGGAATATTTCTTATTTTTCTCTCTCCTCTTGTGTTTTTGGTGCCATTCCCTTAGAGAGATGAATTCTATGCCTAAAGTGTAGGAACCCTTTCTTGGAATCTTGCATGCTAAATCTTGCCAGGACTTTGTCAATATAATTGACTTGTGAGAGCCCAAGTAATTTTTTCTTTCAGTCTCTAAACAATTTGATCCCGAGTATATAACTAGCTTCACCAAGGTCTTTCATTGCGAAGTGATTAGATAACCATACTTTGACTGATGACATTACTCCTATATCATTCCCAATGAGTAGTATGTCATCAACATAGAGAACCAAAAATACTTTGGCACTCCCATTGACCTTCTTGTAAACACAAGGTTCGTCCATATTTTGCGAGAGATCAAACGATTTGATTGCCTCATCAAAACGAATATTCCAACTCCGAGATGCTTGCTTGAGACCATAAATGGACCTCATTAATTTGCACACTTTATTTTCTGCACCATGAGATATAAAACCTTCTGGTTGGTGCATATAAATTTTTTCTTGAATATAGCCATTCAAGAATGCAGTTTTAACATCCATTTGCCAAATTTCAAAATCATAGTGTGCAACAATTGACAAAAGAATCCTTATGGACTTTAGCATGGCTACTAGCGAAAAAGTTTCTTCATAATTGATACCAGCCTTTCGGTTACACCCTTTTGCCACTAGTCTTGCTTTATAGGTCTCTACCTTTCCATTGGGTCCTAATTTTCTTTTATATACCCATTTGCAATCTATGGGTTTAATACCCTCAGGTTTATCTACTAAGGTCCAAACCTTATTAGAATACATTGAGTCCATTTCAGATTCCATGGTTTTTGCCAATGCCCAGCATCTTTGTCATTAATTGCCTCTTCGTATGTAAATGGATCATCATCAGACAATTCTGATTCCATCTGATAAATCTCATTTAACAGCAATAACTTAACTGGAGGTCTAATGATACTTTTACCACGCCGAGGTTCTTGTGCAACAATTGGTTCAGTGGGCTTACTTATTTGTCCTTCACTTTAACTACTTGTCCCATCCATTGAAGTGCCAGTTACTTCTTCAAGAACAATTCTTGTTCTATTTTCATTGAAAATATAATCCTCTTCTAAAAAAGTAGTATTTCTGCTAACAATAATTTTTTGTTCCTTAGGATTTATAAAAATAGTAACCAAATGCCGTCTTAGGATATCCAAGGAAAATGCATCTATCAGTTCTCAATTCCAGTTTATCAACATTTTGCTTTTTCACATGTGCTAGACAACCCCATATCCTAATATGCTTTAGACTAGGCTTTTTTTCAGTCCATAATTCATATGGAGTTTTAGGAACTGATTTAGGCCAAGTTTGGGAAGACTGTGCACTTTTTGTCTTTTTGGACAAAAAAAGTGAGGTTGAAAATATAAATGTTTGGGTTAACTTTTTGACTTTTTATGGAAAAATGTGTAATAAAAAATTGTGAAAATTAGTTTTTAGAGGAAAATTTGAATTGGGAGTTGTGCAGCCGTAATTGTTGACTTTTGGTGAATAGTGTTAACTTTTTAACTTTTTGAGTAACTTTTTGACTTTTTGGATTATTTGGGAGTACCCAAACTTGGCCTAACAAATAAATAGCAGTTTCTAATGCAAATCCCCAAAAGGAAATTGGCAGTTTTGACATGCTCATCATTGAACGAACCATATCTAATAATGTTCTATTTCTTCTTTCTGCCACCCCATTATTTTGTGGTGTGCCCGTGGGGATTAATTGAGATATGATACCATTCTCTTTAAATAATTTCGAAAATCATCTAAAAGGTATTCTTCCCAACGATCTGATCGGAGAGCTTTGATGCTTTTTCCAAGTTGCTTTTCTACTTCATTACGAAATTCCTTGAACTTTTCAAAGGATTCAGACTTATGTTTCATTAGGTACAAATAACCATACCTAGAATAATCATCGGTGAATGTAATGAAATAGTAAAAACCACCTCCTGCCATGTGATTTATTGGACCACAAACGTTTGTGTGTATTAATCCCAAAACTTCTGTGGCTCTAATTCTTTTTCCCAAAAATGGATTTTTAGACATTTTTCCTTACAAGCAGGGCTCACAAATTGGATAGGGCTCAATTTTCAAAAAATCTAAAGGTCCATCCTTGACCAATCTATTTAGACATTCTAAATTGATATGACCAAGTTTCAAGTGCCACATGTAAGTCTGATTAACATCTCTTTTTCTTTTAAAGGGTAACATACTGGTGGATGTATCATTCTCAACACAATTAACGGAATTATCAATAGGACTAATAAAGTAAAGACCATCTATTAAAATGCCAGAAACCACAACATTATTATTGTGCTTAATAACAACTTTTGAAGAAAAGGAAAAACAATATCCCAACGAAATTAACTTTGAAACAGAAATTAAATTTCTATGGATGTCTGGCACAAATAGACAATCTTCTAAAACTAGAGTTCTATTAAATGATAATTCCAAATAAAAAATTCCTATGGAAACTACAGCAACTATTGCACTTGTTCCCAACTTTATTAGCATCTCCCCTTCATTAAGCCTTCTGGTCTCCTTGAACCCCTGCAACATATTGCAAATATGTGAGGTCGCACTAGAGTCTACACACCAAGCATTAGGAGGACCAATCAATAAATTGGTTTCAATAACAAACAGATTCAACATACCTTCCGAAAGTTTGTCCTTTTTCAGTGTTGCCAAATACTGACGGCAGTTTCTCTTCCAATGGCCAGGCTTTCCGCAATGGAAACAATTTCCTTTGCTTTCTTCTTATCTATGCCCTTTTTAAAAACACCTAGTGTTTTTCCAGAGAATTTGGAGCCCATAGGTTTCTTATTAAAATTATTCTTGCCCTTAGGCTTGAATTTTCTAGGACCTTCCTTCTCACCCATCATCACAGTGGGTTGGCTCTTTTTAATAAGATCCTCTGCTGGTTGCAACATATTGGGCAGCTCTGATGGTGCAACAATCATCTTATTTATATTGTAATTCAAAATAAACTGATTATAAGAATATGGTAAAGATGAAAGTATCGCATCAATTTTAGTTTCACCATCAATATCTGCACCCAAAGTTTCCAATATGTTAATGAAAGATATCATTTTTAGAACATGTTCCCGTACTGGAGTACCTTCCACCATTTTGGTGGACATCAAACCTTTCATGGTTGTTTGGCGTGCATTTCTGCTTTGTTCTCTAAACATTTCTTTCAAGTTAACCATCATGTCTTTTGCAGTAGGAACACCCTCATGTTGTTTTTACAACACATTAGTCATTGAGGCCAATATGCAGCATTTTGCAACATCATCCGCCTCATGCCACTTCCTAGCAGCCTCACGTTGTTCATCAGTGGCATTCGCCTCAGGAAGCGGTGGTGGATCAGTGGTTAGGACATGGTTCAGTTTTTCAGCAGTGAGGACAATTGTTAAATTTCTCTTCCAGTCCACATAGTTTGATCCAGTCAAATGATTATCATCAAGAATTTTGGACAAAGGATTAAAGTTGGTCATTTTGAACTGCATATATTAAAAGTTAAAATAAATAAATAAATAAATAAATAAATAAATAAAACATGTGCCAGAAGAATATAAGTACTGCATTGTATATAAATCCATAGGATGCGGGGTTTTGAATCTATTATGGTAATGCTCACTAGAATCTCCATTCAAGCAATTTATAACCCTACAAATATAACACTTATATTTAAAACATTCATAGTGAGCATTGGGAAACCAATCCCGCATGTACAAAAATTTCTTTTGAAATAAGTGAACATATCTTGAATGGGTGGATAGCTACTACCCATCATAATATCATCTCATTCTACCATTTTTATTTTTCTTTTAGAAAAATTAAATTTATTTATGACTCCCAATTTTTCTTTTGGCCTCCAAATCAACTCATATGACACCTTTTGGTTATCATATAGTATTTGTCTAAGTGCAAACCATTGTTTAGATACATAGTATGAGCACGTAAGATTATACCTTCATTTTAGCCGACACTCCCACTATTCACACTTGCACTTTTCACAAAATAAATAAAACAAACTAATTAATTAAAACCCAACCGACCCTTTTGGTATTACTTGAATCCCAATTAATCAGAATTTTTATTTACCAACAATGGAGGGCCATAGACATTATTTTCTTAAATAATCCTATTTAACACTTAATCATTAAAATAGAGTACCAATAACATTATAACTAATTTATCTCCATAAATTAGCAAACTAATTTACATGTATCATACAGCAACATGAAACCAAAAACAAGTAATAATAGGGTGCAAACTAATCATTGATTAATTAAGTCTATTAAAAACAGTTATTATTATTATTATTTTTTTTATTTAAATTTACGAAACTGTAATCATGGGAAACTGCTGTAATCATGATATGCCTATGCCATCAATTAAAAAAAAAAGTATTTGGAAGCTTACGGAGAACTGGCCGATTCACCCTTTTTTTTTTTTTTTTTTTTTTGTTGGTAATCATGACAGAGGGGTTTTGGTGAACCAACCCTCTAGTTAAAGTACTGGACCACGTGCCATCAATCAATAAAGCGAAAATAATAATAATAATAATAATAATTTTCTGTAAATCAATCTAATAAATCAAACAAAAATTGGGTGCACTTGAACCGATTAAACAGTAACTTTTATTTTATTTTGTTGTGCCTGTTCTCTTCACTGTTTCGATCCCCTTTCCTTTTTTTTTTTTTTTTTTTTTTAATTAATACAAGAAAATATAAATTATATATTCACAAGTTATATAATTAGCTATTGTGCCAGACAACATTGAATATTCAATATTTTTATCAAATTATGAAAAACAAAAATATAGATTATGCAATTAAAGTTGCCGGCTCTGATACCAATGAAAGTTTGCAAAAAAAAGAATTTATTTTGAAAAACACTTTTCAATGAAATATCACCTGATTACACAATTTAAAATACCTCAATCCAAGCATGTTGTTGATAATACCTCACCAAGCGATTCAAGTGTCTCGCCTCCAAAGTGATTCACCTTGCACCCTCTTTGATTTATTTTTGTATATATATTTTCTACAGACCTTATTAATTCTGATTGCTAATTTTTGTATCAAATATATCTGATATATATACACAACACATGATAGAGTTTGCATGTAGGTGAGATCCCTAGGGATCTCTATCTTTTAATTGTGGGGATAAAATAAAGGATGTATTTTTTATCTTAAATACACAGGATACAACTTATTCAATTTTTCATTAATTATCTTTTAAACAGATAATATAGAACTTCCACTAATTGCAATAATTTCTATCAACACATTACAATTAAACACCTAAAAGTATTACAAGTAAGGTCATTTCTTACAATTAATCGCAAATTTCCTTCCACCAAACTATATTCCACATAAGCTATTAGGTATGGACAAATTTATCACTATCAAAAGCCTTAACTCATGTAACCGAATTCTAAATTTTTTCTTCTTCTAATTGGATCCCAAAAGCATTTTCCAAAAATAGTATTTTTACAATTTTATATGTACAAAATATTTTACGAAAAAGTAACCGGCCGGTTTTCTTTTGGTCCAACATTAATAGGAAAAATTGCTTGAATATACTTTCTTACTTTGAAAATGGTGGATTCCATGTTAAGCACCTATATAAATCAATTACCACTCACATAACCCAACATGTCCGTGTATTAGAGATGGCAATGGGGACCCGGCCCGACGGGACCCGACCCCCGACCCCGAATTAAGTGGTGATTCCCCGAAAAATATCCCCGCGGGGACGGGGACGGTATTCAAAATTTCATCCCCGATGATATACAGGCCGGGGACGGGGATACAGATTTCAGCCCCGATCCCCGGCCCGACCCCGGCCCCGATCCCCGCCCGATCCCCCCCGCCCCGTTTTCCCCGACAGAAAATTACTGTTTGCCCTTATATATATATATAACATATATAGGGTTTGGTTTTAAACCAAACCGCAGCCTCTTTCTCCTCCCTTCTATCTCTCACTCTCTCACTCTCTCTCGGTAAAACCCTCCCCCTCCGATGTCCTCCCTCTGATGTCCCTCCGATCCGATCTCCATCACGCCTCACGCCGATCTCCCTCCTTCCGAAGACTTCATCACGTCCTTCCGATCTGAGGTCTGGATGCTAGATCGATCTCCATCATGCCTCGTCTCTCTTCTCCGACTCCGATCGATCTCCATCTGCCGCAGATCTGAACAAGAACAACACAGATGATGAAGATGATGATAGATATGTTTTTATTTTTTATTTTTTATTTTTTTAAGATGATGATAGATATGCTTGTGTGTGTGGTTTGATGATGAAGATGATGATAGATCTATCTCGATCTGTCTATCTATCTTGATGTTGATGATGAAAATATGTTATTGTTGATGATTTATGATCTGTCTAGCTATCTTGATGTTATTGCTGTTGCCGTTGATGTTGATGATGAAAATGTTCTATCTATCTCGATCTGATTTATGAGCTGCGGGGATTTTCCGGGGTCGGGGAAACCCGATCCCCGTTAGGGGACGGGGGTGGGGGGGATGATGGGTTCCCCGTCGGGGATCGGGGACGGGGACGGGGAATTCTGTAACTTCGGGGATCGGGGACGGGGAGGGTGATCCCCGGCCCCGGCCCGCCCCGTTGCCATTCCTACCGTGTATAGCCTTTGGTTCGGCATCACCGATTGACAGTGTCAAAGTTAAATGAATAGTTAATTAATTTATACAAGCCTCTCAGGTCAAAGGAAAATAAGTGTATTGTAATAGAACAACCTTTTAAACTGATAGTGATCATTCCATAGGTGTTCTCAAAACCAATCCTGTTCAGTGCATGTGATTATTGCATAACACCCACCTATTTTCCATAGGTGTTCTCAAAACCGATCCTGTTCAGTGCATGTGATTATTGCATAACACCCACCTATTTGCTTAAGGTCACTGCCTCAATGATGGAGTTAATCATTTTATCATATAGCAGGAAAACAGGTGTAGGCCATAGTGGTGTGATGCCCAATCAACACCCATAACCTAGAACATTAATTGGGTCTACAAGGCACCGAAGAATCATAACTCCCAGCTTTTGGTTCATTAACCATGAGCATGTTTTTCTATAATGTTACCCAAGGGATCTTATGTTCACATCATATGTAACATTAAATATAACATTACCCATAATAATAATATACAAAGTGCAAAATAAAATGCCAAGCAATTTATTTAATCAGTCAACAAGTCAATAAATTGGTTTTTGAGGGCACAAATGCTAACATTCACAACCTTAGTAGTGGACCAAAAGATTTGCACAGTGCAAGGGCTATGACAAAATTATTTAAATTTTGGATAAGCCAAAGCAATATTATATAGATTTTGGGAGCCAACATGCTATATATATATATATTATTCTATAAATACTCAAAGTTGTATGGGAGTAACGATATTTTTATGAATTTATTGGGAGCCAAAATAAAATTATTTAAACTTTAGTAGGACCAAAGTAAGATTATATAAACTTTTTGGGGACCAAAAACAATATCTTTTATTAATACTCAAAACTATATGATAGCTATTGAAATCTTTTTTTTATTTTTATTTTTAGATTTGCTACTGAAATCTATTCTATTATAAAATGTACAACATTTAGTCGGTTTACTATGGTTATTTTTCTCATCTTGTGAAGTAGTTTTTGCCCTATTTAATTGTTTATTAATTAATAATTATAAATTTAACTGTTTCACACATGTAATATATTCTAAAACTTCGAGTTTTTATAAAGTTTTGGGACCGTCTGCAAATGGGTGGGCCTTTGTATGAAATTTTGAAAACGAAAAAAACAAAACACAAAAATATGTATTAAAACAAATAGATGAGAAGGCAAGAAATTAGATGGCTGGAACTTAAAAGGAGAAACACGCAAATGTGATTTGAACCTTGTACTACTTTTCTGTGAGAGGGTGAGAATGTGTTTTTATTTTTTTCTTTCTTTTGATTTTGATTTTGATTTTTGAAGCCAAGACTTGTCAATAGCCCTCTGATCTGACCAACCCTTCTTGTGTTAAATTTCAACTAAAGATTTTAGATTATTATTTGTATGTTTGGTAATACATACAAATAATACTTTTCGCGAATACAAAAATTATTGTGTTAAATTTGTTTTTAAACGGTTGTGAATACATTATTGATTTAATTTTATTTTTTTACGACATTTAAGACCGTCACTTATAATACTTTTCACGACACCAATTACTGTCTCTAAAAAAGTTTTTAGTGACGGCATCCTAAACCGTCACCAAAAGTAATCTTTTCTCCGCTTTTTTGTGTCAAGTTAAATCGTTGCAAAAACCATTGAACAAGGAAGCGACGGTTTGTAACCATCGCAAATACCTTTTGTCACGTCCCCTTCCGCCATCCCCCATTTTCCGTCACTATTCCATCGCAAAAAATCTTTTGCGACGACATGTGGACCTTTTACGACGTTTGAGACTGTCACAAAAGGTCTAGTTTTTAGTAGTGCTATTTTTGTTTTTCTTTTTTATTTTCAAAGAAAAAAAAATTAAAATTTTAAATGAAAATATGTTTCATAATGCTTTTAAACCAAATATATATATATATATACATTTTCATTAAACATAATATTTATCAATTTTTTTTGCTTTTTTCATACAAATTATTTTTTTTTTCAAGGGAGAATTGTAAATAAATGGAAGGATGTAGAATTATTTGCACTTTTAATGGAATGAGTCCCAAATTGCACCAGCAATGAAAATACCCAAAATAAATTGCAATGAAATAGAAACTGTTAAAAAATAATAGTTTTTCGGCAACATTAATTCGAAATTAAAAAGGAACCCAACCGCCAGTTGAGATGGGTCTGAATGGTTTTATATTCTCTCAAGTGAGATGATTACAATATATAAATGATGGGCCAAAACCATTGAATTGTGAATGAGAATTATTTCATAAAGTAGGCATCAATAGAAGTTGGGCTTGGACTTAGGTTTGGACTTGGACTTAGTTTTAGTCTTGGTCTGGACTGGCCATGTGTTGGACTTAGTGTTGGGCATGGGTTAGATTGTGCTATGTTGGACTCGGCTTGTCTTGTGCATATGTTTTAGACTGGGATTTGATAGGGTTGTGACCCAACACTCGTATCCATTTTGAGACCCATCTAGTTGGATTATTTAATATAGCATTATATATATATATATATATATATTTATTCAACCTTTGTAACTCTCATCTTTTGATGATAGAGTTGATGATCATATTATGCACATGAGAGTTTTGCACCTTTGTAACTTTAGCTCTAATGGCTAGAGTTGAGGGCTATTGATGCTAGGTTTTATGGTAATCTTCATGGCTAAGACCTCTTCCCTACAAGTATAAAAAGGACTATTCCCTCCAACTTAGAATAAGAGTTTTTGAGAGATTTTTTATGGAAAATAGAGATGGTGTTTTGAGATTAAAAAAAGTTGGAGATAATGTTTTACACTAAAGAAAAATTTTCTTATCTTCTTTTGTTAGCCCCTTCTTTGGTTCTTGTTAAAGAGAGTACATCTATTGTCAAGTTCGCCGAAACTATTCAGAAAGTGCTTCTGCATTAGCTAGCTTCAACCGTCATATCCCGAGAGACAGATGCCGGCGTACCTCCAGCATCCATCGAGAGGTGGTGAATCTGTTTTAAGAAAACTGTCTAGTATAGATTTCGGTTTGCTTATTTTCTTATCATTTGTTCTTAAATTTTTCAATACTTACTTTACAAAGATGAATTCTAATATTTAGTTATCCATGTTAATAATTTGTTTAATTAGTAATTTAATCTAATTAATTTCTATAATTTTAGTTGTGTAGTTTATTCTGTATTTTATTCTTTAAATAAAAAAAAAATATATTTTGTCATTTCTATTTAATTTATTTTTATTTTGTTCTTGTATTATTATAGAAAAATACCAACAATCTTAAAACAGATTTTTATAAATAGGTTTTGATAAAATAATTTAGTTTTTTATGATAATTTTATTCTATCGACTTTTGGAATTAAAATTAATTTAATTGCCTAGAGTTATTGGAATTTGAGTTGTTTGAGTTGTCTATGTAATCTCCAAACAAGTTTGTTTTAGGAGAAAATTTAGTAAAACAGTTTCGGTTTTTTCTATATAATGGTCTTATTTTTGAGTTTGCTTATGATTATGTTATATTATAAGGTGGATGGTTCCTAAGAGAGAATTAGTGCATTGTGGAATAATTTTGTATTATAATTCTATTAATTAATTGTTGTTTCGGTTGTGAGTTTTTCTATGCCTTGATGTGTATAATCAAGTGAATTACTCCAAACATTATTGTATATTGTTGGAGTTTAACTCTACTGTTTATAAGATTATTTGCTCATAGTTAGATGGTTGGAATCCTAATGTTATGACCATAATAGTCTTCTATATGTAGTTATTTCATAGCCATGAAACTCATGACATTCTTATAACTGCAATGCATCTATAGCCTTTGAATTACACATTTTGAGTTATAACTGAAATTACTTGTGTAATATTCACTTTATTGGTTCATTAACTCATCTTGTATCCAAGTATGTATTTAGCGTCAATGAGGATAGAGTTGTGTAATGTGTTTTATACAAAGAAAAGCATTACAAGTGGAGAAGTGTGGTTTTGGCTAAACAGATGATTTCGAATGTAACCATGAACTCCGTTTTGTAGATTTAGACAATTTGTAATTGTAATAATTGTATTTCCATTTCTATTTGTAGTGGTTTTTAATTTCTAATTTGTAATAGTTTCACCATAGTGAAAAGAAAGGGGAAATAAAAGAAATTATAAACCTTCGAGTTTAGAGAAAGTCTTTGGGATTAATTTTATTATTTCCAAAGTGTTTTGATTTTCTGTAATAGAAACCGAAGTTTAGCCTTGGCTAAAGAGTATTTCTGATTTGTTCAGAAATGGAAACTAAGATGGATTTGGTTTCAAACCTTTGTGATTAGAGAAAGTCTTTGGGTTTAATATTTTTATTCCCAAAATGGTAGGAAACCAAGTTTTGATAAAGTCTTTGGTTATAATTTGATTATTTCCAAAATGTTTTGTTTGGGGAAAAAAAACCAAAGTTTAGCATTAGCTGAAATATTTCTTATTTTTATTCAGAAATAATGGGTTCAGTTCCAGGAGTATCGGTTAACTTTTATGAGTGGTAATTCTAATAGTAATGTTTAATTGCTTATTAGTTTTGTAAACTTGGTTTGTTTTAACCAAGTTTATCCCCTGAAAAATTTAATTCTAAATTTGTTTCTCATGGACTAGGAGTTAACATGCTCTTGAAAGTTTTGTCTATGGTTAACTGGGCCTTAAGTGGGACCGATGTGACCCCTCCAGTCTTCCTAGAAACTTTCCTGACCATGTTCGATTCTAGGGTAAGTGGTGAGATCAGTTTTGAATGAAATTTCAGACTTTGGGATTTTCTAGTGTTAAGTTTAGTTTTTGAAAAAACATAATAGTGAAATTCTGTTATGATTTTTCAGAAATGGCTTCAAGAGGTGACAACAAGAAATGTTATTCCACCTGACAACCTTAAACCTTGAGAGGTTCTTAAAGGAAGATCTAGAGAGATCAAATGTGATTAAAGGAAATCATAAGATTGCATGATGATATCTTTAAATTTATTAAAGGCAATTAGTATGTTATCCTTGTGTTAATTATAGCACATATGATTGCTACGTGGCTTTGCTTAAGAGCAAAGATGAGACAACCCGTTAGGGTGTGTGAATGTATTTTTTTGAATTTTTATAATTCTAAATATATTCTTGAATTGGTGGCTCCTAGTGAGTACAAGATCACATATCACAGAGATAGAAAACTGGTGGTTCCTAGGAGGTGTTAGACCACTGGCTACATAGTTATGAGATTGTGGTTCCTAGTAGTAAATAGATTACTGATCATATATTAAGACATGATGGTTCCTAGTAGTAAAAAAGTCTATTGATCATATGTCAAGACATAATGATTCCTAGTAATAAAATGGCCTACTAATCCTATGTCAAGACGTTGTGATTCCTAGTAGTAGAGTGACTACTGATCACATGTCAAAACATTGTGATTCTTAGTAGTGGAAAGTCTACTGACCACATGCTAAGAAATTAGTGATTCCTAATGATAAGACTATTGGCCATGTTATGAAGTTCCAAATAATAGACTATTGAAAACTAGATCTGTGTTTCCTAATAGTAAGGCTATTGGTTTTAGAGTGACAGGTTGGACCAAATTTGTTTGGTGCCTTGAATTCGGAAAAGACCCAATTCGGTTGATGATGGTCTAGGAATGTGTTTTCTGTGATATGATTATGAGAGTCTCATAATCATTATGACATAAGAAATTGTTTAAAGACCCTACATGAATTTTTAGAAAGACTGAAAGCCTTTGTATAAATTCTACAAATATGAGGGTGTCATGCAAAATGTGGCAATACCTAAACCCAAGCAGGTGGGATAGCCTTAAAAATCCGTTGACTTTGTGTTCAACGGTTATGCACAATATAGTAGTGCATATTGGTTTTCTTGTGGACAAATCTGATATTCAAATTTACACAAGAATGCCATCATGGAATTGAGGAAACGATTTTTATGAGAAAAAAGATGAGCCTAAAAGATGTTAAAAGAGTAGGACTTTAAAGTTCCTATGTCCAATCTTCTTAAACCTATATGGTAGCTAGTGAGGCTAAAAGCTTCTTTGAAGTTGTAATTTCTCTCGAAAGAAGTTATTAATTTAACTTTATCTTGCATAGGTAGTAAGCCGTAGAATGCAAGTGAATAAAAGCTGATGAGATAGTCTTGTTATCAAAGGATACCTAGATTACTTTGATACATGATCATCAGTTGTGGTAAGTGAGATTGCAATTGTACGAAGTCTAGAGATACTTCAAGATGGATAGTTAGATAGCTTTCCGATATGAAGATTTAGTTGAATAAATCTTTATGGAACAACCTGAAGGGTTTGTCGGCTCCGAGATGAGGAAAGTCTGTAAGCTTGGGAAATCTTTATATGATTTTTAACAATCACCGTAGCACTGGCATGAGAAATTTGACAACACAATGTTGTCAAGAGAGTTTTAAATAAACAGGGATTAACAAATATGTGTATGTCAAAGACACTGACAAATAGATATGTCAATTTGTGTCTGTACGATTGGTAATTATGAGAAGATGTTCAGAATTACCAAGAAGTTGTTAAATTCTAAGTTTGACATGGGCCTTACAAATGTGATTACCCAAATATCTGGTAGTATTGCACTTTCGCAGCCTCATTATGTTGATAAGATTACTTGAGAAATTTTGTAAATCAGATACAAATGTGTCGAGGACATCGATAGACTTGAGTTTACATTTGGCCGAGAATAATGGTGAGAATGTATTTCAACTAGAATATTCTTAGGTCATTGGAAGTTTAAAGTATCTAATAAGGTGTACAAGGCCATGTATAGCCTACTTAGTAGACTTGCTAAATAATACACGAGTAATCCCAATGCCTATCTTTAGAGGGCGTTTGTGCGGGTACTAAAACTTACAATAACGTTGGGATTATGAGTTGCATTATCCCAGATATCTAGTTGTATTAGAAGGGTAATGTGACGTCACCTAGATATGATATAAAGACTACAAATCCATTAGTGGATTTGTTTTCACTATTGGAGGTGCAACTGTGTCTTGGAAATCTTTCAAGCAAATGTGTATCACAAGATCAATTATGGAATCGGAGTTCAGTGATTTAGATAAAGCTACCAAAGTAGCTGAATGGCTTTGCCGTTTTCTTGAGGATATTCCATGTTGATCCAAACTTGTGCTAGCAATTTTGTATATTTTGCGACAACCAATCAAGTATTGTAGGGCACAGAGTAATACGTATAATGGAAGGTCTAGACATTTTCATCGAAGACATAATTCCATACGACAACTACTCTCTTGTGTTGTCACTATAGACTATGTAAAGTCTAAGGACAATATTGTGGATTCGCTAACCAAATGGTTAAATTGAGAGTTAGTAAGGAGTTGTCAAGAGGAATTGGGTTAAGGCCTTTAGCGAATGTTACCGGAACGGAAAACCCAACCTAGTTGACTGGAGATACCAAGATCTAGGCTTAAAGAGACAACCTAATTGCGTGTACTGAAGAGGTAAATCATCTTACCTATTCCTTTATACAGTAATACCCTATGGGGTGGAAGGTTAAGCTGATGTTTGTAATGACCTAAGTGATGTGAATAGTCAACCGTGGTATAACAAGATACCTTGTATAGGTCACCTATGTGAGTGCGAAGTGGGGCCGTTTCTTTAAGAATTAACGAGGCCGAATTCTTTAAAAACACTCTCTGAACCAGGCTAGTGTTCCAAGGCCAAACTGGACACTTCGGTGAGAACAAGAACAATGGTTAGAGTGACTCCTGTGTGAGGTCTATTGTCTTGGTTTACACAAACAGCAGAACAGTTCAAGACATCACGTTCACTGGTCAGCTAGTAAATCCGATAGGCTTTACTACGAAAGGTTTAAGGCCAATAGCTACCTTTTTTGATACAGGGTTATTCTGTGTGCTTTCTGTCCGAGTCTTTGTTATTAAGCATTGTCTGTTTTCTTTATTTGGCCAATTTTATTCATGTGGGGGATTGTTGAAAAATAATGATTTTTTGGCAACTTTAATTTGAAATTAAAGTGGGACCCAACTGTTGGTTGAGGTGGGTCTGAATGGTTTTGTATTCCCTCAAGTGAGAAGATTACAATATAAAAATGATGGGCCAAAACCATTGAGTCGTGAATGAGAATTGTCTCATAAAGTGGGCATCAATAGAAGTTGGGCTTGGGCCTAGGTTTGGACTTGGACTTAGTTTTAGTCTTGGTTTGGACTGGCTTAGGCTTGTGTGTATGCATGTGTTGGATTTAGACTTAGGGATGGGATAGATTGTGCTATGCTAGACTGGGCTTGTCTTGTGCATATGTTTTAGACTGGGTTTGGATTGCGTTGTGACTCAACACCCGTATCTATTTTGAGAGCTATCTAGTTGGATTATTTAAATAGCATTATATATATATATATATATTTTATTTATTTATTTATTCAACCTTTGTAACTCTCATCTTTTGATGATAGAGTTGATGATCATATTATGTACAAGGGAGTTTTGCACCTTTGTAACTTTAGCCATAATGGCTAGGTTGATGGCTATTGATGCTAGGTTTATGGTAGCCTTCATGGCTAAGACTCCTTTCCTGCAAGTATAAAAAAGCATTCCCCTCGAACTTAGAAGAAGAGTTTTGAGAGATTTTTTTATGGAAAATAGAGATGGTGTTTTGAGATAAAAAAAAGTTGGAGATGATTTTTTACGCCAAAGAAAAAAAATTTCTATCTTCTTTTGTTAGCTCCTTCTTTGGTTCTTGTTAGAGAGAGTGCATCCATTTTCAAGTTCGCCGAAGCTATTCAGAAGGTGCTTCTGCATTAGCTGGTTTCGATCGTCGTATCCTAGAAGACAAACACCGGCGTACCTCCAGCATCCATCGGGAGGCGGTGAATCTGTTTTAAGGAAACTATCTAGTGCAGGCTTCGGTTTGCTTCTTTTCTTATCATTTGTTCTTAAATTTTTCAATACGTAGTTTACAAAGATGAGTTCTAATATTTAGTTATCCATGTTAATAATTTGTTTAATTAGTAATGTAATCTAATTCATTTCTGTAATTTTAGTTGTGTAATTTATTCTGTATTTCATTCTTTAAATAAATAAATAAAAATTATTTTATTATTTCTATTTAATTTATTTTATATTTTTTTCTTGCATTATTATAGAAAAATACTAACAGAAACTACAAAATAATTGTAATGAAATAGAAGTTATACCTTATTTGCCCTTTTGGTCTATTTTTCTCCTTCTATTTCAATTTCTCTTTCTCTTTCTCTTCTATGTTTTCCACCAAGCCACCATCTTATTCTTTCCCTTCCCTTTTTCCACTACCATCCACGACTATTGTCGTTGCCAACCATCATGACCACTACCTACTACATTCTTTGCTATAAAACGAGAAAATAGTCATAACTTACACGTCCCCTTCTCGCAACACCAGCCATGCTTTCTCTTTTCTTTCATTTTGTCACTACCCCTTATAGACACCCCATTTTTGACCGTCCTCAAGACTTGGACGTTATCGTTTAAACACTCGATGATCATCCATGTTCGTGTTCGTTTTGATTTCCCGGAGGTCTTGGTCGCGCGCCTTGCCTCAGGATCTCTTAACTTGCCTATTCTGTGCTTGGTTTTGCACCAAGGGCTTGTGTTTTGTGCTCCTGAGGGTAGGAGGTGGCTTGTCAACCATCCTTTAAACCCACCGGCCGTGGAATGAAGCCACCGGCCTTTGTTTCTATCTACCGCCATTGGTTATGGCCGGTCGGCTCTTTGTGTGGTCGGCCGACCATATATTTGGCCGATGGACTCCTTTTCTGGCAGATACCTCCTTTTTGCCTTTTTCAGGCATGGTACATGCCAGCTGTGCCAGCTGGAATGCACGGACTTGTCCTCCATACACGTGTATGGAGGAATTGCACCCTTTGCACCCTTTTGGTCTTGGCTTCCTCAAGAAGCTTGGACCCTTTGCTCAAGCTTCTTGAGGAAGCTTGGACCTTTGTCTTAGCTTCCTCAAGAAGCTTGAACCTTTGGGTTAGCTTCCTTGAGAAGCTTGACCCCCTTGACCCTTTTCATTTAGCTTCCCTTAGAAGCTTCAAGCCTTTGTCTTGTCTATATAAGAAGACCTTCCCTCTCCTTTGAAGGGGTTGAGCAAAACCAGACCTAATACATATATATCTGATATATACACCTTCTCTCTCTATATCTCCCTCTCTCTCCTCATTTTTGTGGGTTAGAGGGCTCAAAAGTGCATTTTGTTCTTAGTTTTGCACTAAGTCACCTACTATTACACCATACTTCGACTTTGGAGGTGTTGAGGGTTTGTTCTTCAAGTTTTGAACTGGTTTTAATCAGAAAGAAGGGGTTGGACTTGCTGTTCTTGAGGAGTTCTTCAAGGGTAAACACTTTTGCTTTATATTCCCCAATCTTGCACTAGCTTTTAACATACTTTGCATGATGTTTTAGACTTTGTGTATAACTGAAAAAAGTCTTGTATTTGCATGCTTAAGATCTTTCATTAAGGTCATTTTGGTGTTGGGGGTCGACCTCCCCCTCTTAGGCCTTGTTTGGCCCCTTTTATGCTCTCTTTGCTAAGCTTTGGAACCTTTTGTGTATTGGTCTTCTCACCACTAAAATCTAGAGGATTTTCAGTGGTGAAGAAGAGGTTTTGAGGTCTTGCATAGGGGAGGGACACCCCTCTCCCTTAGTCTCTCTTTTGTTCATGTTTTTGGCCTAATATGGTAGCATGCATGCCTAGCCTTGTTTGGCCTTATTTCAGAGGTTATTTGGTGTTCATTTAGCATGTCTTACCCCTGTTGCATATTGGTTTGTTGACCCTTTGCATGCATATCATACTTGCCTTGCATTCCTCCATGTTGCCTAGAAATGCACCTTGCCATTAGACCATCATGCTTGCATCTTTTTGCCTAGCTTTTTGAAGTTTTTGGTCATGTTTCATCATGCTTGAGGTCTGTTGGGTATTGATTTGGTCATACCTTTCATGCTTTATATAGTCCCTTTGCATTCTAGCATGTTGGCATCGGGTGTGTGAGTCATTAGCATGCATTACCGTGGCTATTTCAGTGATTTGGAATCACTTATTGTGCCATTTTAGTCCATGTTTTGTGCTTAAATGCTTGCATTCATCATTCTCTCCATGCATTGAAGAGGTGTCCTCTTGTGCCTTGAAATGAAGCATTGTGCATGCCTATGTGTTTGAGGCTTTGGGTTGCCATATCAGTGGGTTTTGGGGCTCATTTTGCATGATAAAACTCTGTTTTGCATTGAAAAATCCATGCCATGTTTGCTTGGGGTAGGTGCTAAGTAATGCTCTCTTTTGTGGTCTTGAATGCCTTCCATTTCGCATCC
This sequence comes from Camellia japonica, assembly GCA_030407325.1. Taxonomy (NCBI): domain Eukaryota; kingdom Viridiplantae; phylum Streptophyta; class Magnoliopsida; order Ericales; family Theaceae; genus Camellia; species Camellia japonica. The sequence goes on from JAPPVO010000007.1 coordinate 119,495,181, forward strand.
ATTCCCTAGCATGTTTTGGCATCATCATTCGCATGCTTTTCAGAGTTTAACATGAGTGTTTAATGTGCATGTATATCGTCTCTAAGTATGCTTAGAGTTGTCCCCTTTCATGCTTAGGTGATGGACCTTGGTATGTGCATGCTTGCATGCATAATTTGTGCCCTTTTGCATCATCTTTAGGCCACTGTTTTGGGGCACGGCCGAGGCCTTCCATTTCAGTTCAAGTCCCTCCTTATACATATTTGCATGTTTGGCAAGTTGCATTGGTGCATTGTTGCATTGCTTGCCACTACATCATGGTTGCATTTCATATCTTTGTTGCATGCTTGATATGTTCATGTTTAGCTTGCATGAATAGGTAGCATTGCATTGCATAAAGTTAGCATGCTCACATTACATTGCATTAGCTGCATTACTTTGCATTGTATATGGCACACATGCATAGCATTTTGCTTGGTTTGGGGTGTCAAACCAAGCATGAGGGTTGAGGAGTGTTCGTACTCAAAGTGACGAAACACGTCTCAACCCTCGGTCGCCGATGCCCTTGATCTCAACATGATAGGGCGTTAGCACTCATTTGTTTTGTTGCATGCATTTACATTGAGTTGCAAACTTGGTGTCTTTGACCATCATGCATCGAAATGCGTTATTGATGGCCCAAGTACCGAGGGCCATACTCCCTTGAGTCTATAGCATGATTGGGAGAGTGGCCATACACACATTGCTTTGAAAATTCCATACCATGCACTGCCTGTCCCCTGCTGCTGTCAAAACAGGGCTCTGCAGGAAAAAACGGCCGACCGGCCACTTACAGTGCCGACCGGCCATCAGTGTCCAGCCGATGACACAAGCTTTGGCCGATAATCCCTTTCCCATGGCCGGTGGCCTTTTGTTCTGGCCGGTGGAACTCCAAAACACTCATGATAAAGTTCAAAGCAGTTCTGGAAACTTTCATAATTCTCAGAGGAGCAAGGCAGTGTAAACAGAGGCAACAGTGGCATGGTACGGGTTTCCGAGCAAGGCGAGTAAGCATGCATCATTTACGCATTCCGAGGCAGGGCTGCGGCCACCTTCTTTCTGTAATTAATTTGTTAATTAATTAGAAGTTTTTGTAATATTTAATTAGCTAGAATAGTCAATTATTTATTTGTTTTGTAATATTTATTCGGACCCTCCGAGTGAGGGCAATTGTGTAATAAGTGTGCGTGAGTGTGTGTATGTCTTCCAACCCCACGTCTTTCTTCCCTTTTATTTACTAGCTTTCGATGGTTAGTTTAGGACATGTTTCTATTAGCATACTTATGATAGCGTGTTTGCATACATTCATTCGTATTGCACGCACCGGGCTCGGCGCATCATACTAACTGCATTTGTACACCAATTCTAAGTTGAATACGTGTTAATTGTAGCATCATCATATGCCATCTTAGAATAGCCGAGCCTATAGTAGTTGCATCTTGCATGTGTTGCATTAGTCACCTCAACATGAACTAGGATCATGCATATGATTACTAACTAGTTTCTGTTTTGGCTCGGAGTACTCCGTAAGCTTTTATGCTTTAGAATCCTTGTATGCGTGTGAGTGTTGCCATGTTAGCATGCTTTACCATGAGGCTATGTGCTTAAATGATATAACTTCCTGGTTGCCTGTGGGTGAAGGTTGGATTGCTTGAATTGGAACAATTCATCGAAATCCGTGTTTTAGCTTACTTGCGAGTAGCGAACCTCAAACTATTTTCCAAGCAAACGGATATGCAATGCTTTGTTCCAAATTAGGCGGTCTAGTCTATACTTGTTTGTTGTACGCATCACATAGTAAATTCCAGCTAATTAACCGGAATAAGAACGCAAATGTTTTCAAACACAAGATATCATGTTTAGTAGAGGCCGATCTTTGATCGGGCGAGCTGGGGTGCTCATAGCTGACCTTCCCCAATCGTACCCAAGTTCCTGAGCCGAGGCAACTTTGGTAATGACGGACACGTGGCCTTAGGCAAACGAGTCAGGGTTTCCTAAACTTCCCCAAAATAAAATATTTAGGTGGCGACTCTGTATCTGGCAAAGCAGTCCATGTTTGGCACTTCTTTCAAAAAAATCTGTTTTCAAAAACGATTTGCCGAATTTGGACTCTTTGATGATTCATCGGTCTTGCATTGCACTCTGCGAGATTAGATACAGGACCGTGACTTTGAGTCCGAATTGTAGTAAGCCCAAATGAATAGAAACGGGGGTGATTCCCTCCCGGGACGTTTGGGGACGTCTACAGTTTCTGGCGACTTTGCTGGGGAGTTAGAGAACTTGACTCGAACTCATGATATCTTGTTTTGTTTACACTTATGTGTTTCTTTGCATTGCATGTTGTAGACGTCCCCGAACGCCCCGGGAGGATGAATCCCATTCTGTTCATTTGGGCTTACTACAGTTCAGGACTCAAATTGTCACGGTTCTTAATCTGAACCAAAGAGTCCAAATCCGGCAAATCGTTTTGAGAAAACAGATTTTTGAAAGAAGTGCCAAACATGGACTACTTTGCCAGATACAGAGTCGCCACCTAAATATTTTTTAATGGGGGAATTTAGGAAACCCTGACTCGGTGCCAAAGGCCACGTGTCCGTCATCACCAAAGTTACCTCGGCTCGGGAACTTGGGTACGATTGGGGAAGGTCAGCTATGAGCACCCCCTCTCGCCCGATCAAAGATCGGCCTCTACTAACCGTGATATCTCGTTTTGAAAACATTATATGCTCTTATTCCGGTTATTAGCCTAGAATTATTATGTTATGCGCGCAGCAAACAAGTATAGACCAAATCGCCTAAATTGGAACAAAACATTTCATGTTTGTTTTGAAAATGGTTTGCTACTCGCAAGTAGGCTAAAATGCAGGTTTTGCCACCCTCGAGTGGGCTTTTAGAAAAGATGGTTTTGCCACTATCCAGTGGGCTTTAAAACTCACAGTTTTAATGCATTAGGTAACTCGACCTCCATCCACAGGCATTCAAGCAGTTATATCACATAAGCAGCTAGCCTCGTGGTAATCATGCTATTATGACAACATTCGCACGCATGCGGTATGCTAAAGCATAAAAGTTTACCTAGTACTCCAAGCCAAAACAGAAACTAGTTAGTAATCATATGCATGACCCTAGTTCATGTTAAGATGGCTAATGCAACACATGCAGGATGCAGCTAGAATAGGCTCGGCTACCCTAAAGATGGCATGTGAAATGCTGCAACTAACAAGTACTCAACTTGGAATTGAAATACAAGTACAGTTAGTATGATGCGCCGAGCCCGGTGCATGCAAGACAAATGTATGGATGCAAGCATGCATAGCATAAGGTATGCTAATTTAAATATGCCCTAATACTAACCACTGAAAGCAGAGAAATAAAAGGGAGAAAGACGTGGGGTTGGAAGACATGCACACATGCACCCACAGTTATTACACAATTGCCCTCGCTCGGAGGGTCCGAATAAATATTACAATTTAACTAACTATTAAGCTAATTAAATATTACAAACCCTTAATTAATTAATAAATTAACTAATCTAAGAAAGTAGTAAAGGCCTCGGGAAGAGGATCCAATGCGCGCGTGTTCGGGTTTGCTTGGAAATCCAACGCCATGCATAAGTTGTCTCTATTTTCCCTGCTCTGCTCCTCTGAAAATTGCACAACTCCCAAGGTATGCTTCATGGACACTGTGGAGCACCACCGGCTAGAAGGAATGGCCACCGGCCATGGGGAATGATCACCGGCCACTGGTTAAGCCATCGGCCACTGATGGATGGCCGGTCGGCACTGGAGATGGCCGGCCGGCCAAATCTTCCTGCAGAAACCTATTTGACAGCAGCAGAGGGCAGACAAGGCATGGCAATGCATTTTCAAAGCAATGTTTGCACCACCACCCTCCTTATCATGTTCATGACTCAAAGGAGGATGGTCCTTGACCCTCGGACCACCAATCGCGCATTTCAATGCGTGATGGCCCAAGAAGCCAAGTTGTGCATTTTGATTTCAAATGTAATGCAAACCAAACAAATGAAAGCCCAACCTCTATCATGCTCAATCAAGAGGCAAGGCATGCATGCCAAATGCAACCTAAGCATGTGAGCTAAGCATGCAACATGAGCATGGAGGCAAGTATGCAAACATGCAATATGTACTAGGCACACAACCTAAGCTAACAAGCATGCAAGGCATGGAATAAGGCAACAACATTTGAGCAACATGTCAAGCATGGATTTAAACTAATTTGGGCAGCTCTATACTAGGCCCAAAACAGTGGCCAAGTGCTATGGAAATGAAGGCCAAAACACATACAAACATGCATGCACACATGGTCCAACACTTAGGCACAAGGAAGCAACTTTTAAGCACACTTAAAAGAAGACAAACATGGGTATATGGCACGCATTATAAGCTCTGAAATCATGTCATAGATGGTGCCAAACCAAGTAAGCAAAACAAGCAAAGCATGCATAGAAGCTTGGAATTAGCCCAAGGACTTAAACCATGATCATATGACACATGAAGCAAATGATCAAAGTGAATCAAAACAGTCCCACATCATGTCAAAGTAAGCCCCAAACACCACTTAGATGGCATCTAAATGACCTACACATGGAAGCATACACAAATGTCTAAACATGGAGCATAAAACACAACCTCTTGTAGCATCAAAGGAGCCATGAAAAACAAGTATACAAGCATGCTACAAGGACTGAAATGGCATGGCAAGTGGTTCCAAACCACTGAAACAAAGCAAGGAAAGCATGCTAGAGGGTCAACACTCAAGGCTCATAATGGGGATTGCATGGTAGCTATACAAAGCAAAGCATGGATGACCCAAACAACCAAAAACAATCCTCAAGCACACACTAAAACATGCATAAAAGCTTCACAAAGCTAAGCCAAAACAAGTAAGCATAGTGGTCTAAATGCTAGATACATGTTGAGGCAATTTCATGGCATTACAAGACAAGTATGCTAAGCATGCATGGTGTGTCTAAACCAAGTAAAAAAAGTGCTATATCATGGGAAAATAAGCACAAATAACACTTAAGACATGGTCAACATGAACTTAAAAATGGTGCTCACACATGAGGTTAAAATAGCACTTTTTGAAGACAACAAGGAGAGGGGGTGGCCCTCTCCTTCTTAGGACCTTAAACCACCATCCTCACCACTGAAATCTTGTATCAGAGCCCGGTGATGTTGTATCCTGTTTCTAACTGTTTAGTTCTTCTAATTAATCGTTTTCATTGTTTATTCGGTTAATCTAGTTTTCGGTTCCATCTTAATCACCCACGAGATCAGTCTGTTATCCACCTGGTTTCAGTCACCCACTTCCATTTCTGTCCAAAGTAAGTCCTTAGAGTTAGGCAGTGTGGACATTTAGGATAGGGTCTGTGCTAAACCATTATGGTCTGTGGTAACTTGACAAGAATAGGGTATGTATTAAGATATCTGTAAAACTGATTAATTAGAAAGAACAATGAGTCGATTATTCAGAAGTAACTCATCAGTCAGTTCTAGGTCAACAACTTTACCTTCCATACCTAATCAAGGATTAGTCATTAATGAAGAAGATGTTGAAATACAAAATGATCAATTTAATAGAGATTGGAATATACCAAAATTACAAATCAAAGAAATTTAAAACAACATTTCTACAGAATGTTTTTAAAGTTGCATTACATGTTAAAACAATTGAACAAGTTTATGCTTTAGAAAAACCTCGAGAAACTTGTCAGTTATTTGATACTAAATTAATTAAAAGACATAAAGATAATGGTTACAATTTTATTCACATTGGTCTAATTCAAGTTGGTCTTAATCCACTTACACCTGTTGGAAAAAATACTTCTGTTTTATTATGCTTAAGAGATGCTCGTTTTCTTAATTATAATGATAGTTTAATGGGAATGATGGAAACTGGTCTTCATAAAGGTCCAGTACATTTTAATTGTTTTCCTGATTTTACGCTCAGTTTAAGTGATCCAAATATTTTACATGCTTTAACATTAAATATTCAACTACATGGTTCATTCACTAATATGATGGCTAAGACACATAATATTGCTTTAATTTATCGTGTTCACTATAAATGTATGCAAACTAATTTAAATGTTCATGCTCTGCATAAATCACCTAAAGATAAAACTTTACTTATTCAAAGTAGTAGTCATAATGAATCCCATATTAATATTCCTAAAATGATTGAATGGAAAGATATTGATTTACCTGATGAATGGATTACTGTTAATGAAAATTACAAACATAATCAGCAACAATCCTCTGAACAAGATATTAAAGATATCAGACAATTTAATGATGGTTCTGTTCATATTAAATTTAACCGTAGTCAATCCTCTAGACATAGTACATCTAGTGTCCCTAGCGAAATAGAAACTGAAGATGAAATATTTACCACACCTCTATTTAGAAAAAATAGTCAACTTAATATCGGTCCAACCATAGGTCCTACAATCAATCCAAAATTAAAAGGAATTGATAATTCCTCAACTTCTCAAATTAGTAAACCTGTTTATTCTACACATACTCATTTCCCTGATGAAGAAGTTCAGTCAACTGACTCTCCGACTCAAACTGATATGGAAGAATTTACACCACCTGTCAATCCCCAATTATTGACAATTAAAAAGGAATTTACTCCCAATCTTGATAAATTACTTATTGATTTTAAATCTAAAGCTAATCGCACCCAGCGCCATGCTTATTATGCTAAATATACTTCTGCTCAAATGTTTCAACTCTCCCAAGAATGGTATAATTTTATGGTTCGATATGGTTTTGAATTACCCTTACTAGAATATGAAAAAAATATTATAAAACACTTACTACAATTACTAAACATAAATGGAAAACTTCTGCTACCACTACAATTAGTTCTAGTCATCCTCCCTTAGAAAAAATTATTCTTAATCAACAAGGTTCTGAAATTCCTGCCTCTCCTTTTAAATTACCTGGAGATGATAATGAACTCAAAAAAGTTATTGAACAAAATAATTATACTAACCAGTGTTTAAATACAATTGGTAAACAATTAGATAAAATAGAAACTAATTTAGAATCTGTTCACACTTCATCATCTAAACAACCTTTAGATGCACCTTTACTTAACCTACCGAGTAAACGTTCTACCCGAACTAGCCTCGTTACAAATAATCAATCATCTACGGTCCAAGCCATTGAAAAATTATTTACCAAATTAGCAGTACCCGATACTCCCTCACCTTCTAAAGATAAAGGTATTACTGTCCTAAATCAACAATTTGATATTAACCCAAATTCTACTTCCTCTGATACTGACAATGAAATTAATAACTTAGCTCAACAATTCCAAGTTACGAAAATACATTATCCAAAAGTTAATCCTCAAACTACCAAGAATTGGTATACTAAGCCTACTCCTGTCGATTTACAATTTGAAGAAAATAATGTTAATAATCAATTTTCTGTCTCTGCTAAAAAATTATACGAATGGAATATTGATGGTCTTAGTGAAGATCAACTCCTCCAAAAATTAAATCATTTATCTATGGTCTCGAATAGTTATCTCTCTAATTATCCCCAATATACTCAACCTGAAATTGTAAATTTAATTACTACTGGCTTTACTGGTCAGCTCAAATCTTGGTGGGAAAAATATTTAACTGACACCCAACGAGACTCTATCATCTATGCTAACCAAACTGATGATCAAGGATTACCTATATTTGATGAAAATTTAGGATGTTGCCAACCTGATGGTATTAACCAATTAATTTATACAATTATTAGACATTTTATTGGTACCCCAACTAATATATATTCTCGCATACATGATCAACTCAGTAATCTTACTTGTCCAACCTTAAGTGATTTTAGATGGTATAAAGATGTTTTTACCTCTAGAGTTATGTTGAGAGAAGACTGTACTAAATCATTCTGGAAAGAAAAATTTATTAATGGATTACCTAGTTTATTTGCTCACAAAATAGGATGTTCTTAGTCAACCTACTGGTGTTATTGAATATGATAATTTAACATATGGTGATATAATTAGCACTATTCAAAAAGAAGGCTTAAAAATGTGTATTGATTTAAAACTTAGTCAAAAAGCTACAAAAGATAAACATAAAGCTAAATATGAATTAGGAAATTTCTGTGAACAATATGGACTACCTCCTATTGCACCTTCTCGTAGGAAATCACACAAACATTCAAAAAATTATAAATCCAAATATTATCATAAAAACAAGAAGCCTTATTCACCCTCCAAATCTAATGAAATTTTATACTAAACCCAAAAAGAAATATCATAAATCTAAATCACATCCGAGATCAAAATCTACTAAAGATATTACGTGTTATAACTGTGGACAAAAAGGCCACTATGCTAATAAATGCAAAGAGAAACAAAAGCTCAAAGACAGAGTCAATCAACTCCAAATTAATGATGAATCCAAAATTCAGTTATTTGAAATCTTCCAATTAAATCAATCTGATAATGGTTCCTCTTCTGTACTTCCATCTACTCCAATTCCCCATCTACTAGTGATAATTCTGATTCTGATAATCAAATTACCTTAGGATGTAATGATGTTTGTTGTAAACCTGTTAAACAAATTTCTGTTCTTACTAACATAGTCAAGAAGAATCTGCTTTAATTGATTTAATTAGTAAATTAGATGATCCTCAATTAAAACAACAATATATTGATAAACTCAAAGGTCTAATGCTTCAATCAGAAACTAAACCTAAGTTTAATAAACCCATTATTAGTTTATCTAAAACTTTAGAAAAATTTAAAAATAAAACTAAAGAAGTTACACTTCAAGACTTACAATTTGAAATCAATCAAATTAAACAAACAATAAGAGATCTTCAAAATAAAGATAATAAATTAGAAAATGAAATTATTAATCTTAAACTTAAACAAAACTTAAATGATTTCCAACCTAATGCACAATCACCTCATGAATCTGAACATAATTCTGATCATGATTCTGATCATACTGATCCAACTAAACTCATATTTGATAATCGATCTCAAGCTACTAACCTTGAAGATAAACGATTAAATTTACTTAATAAAATTTATATGCAAAAATGGTATTCAAGAATTAAAATCATTGTTGAAGATTTTGAATTAGAATTAGTTGCATTAATCGATACTGGTGCTGATTTAAATTGCATTCAAGAAGGATTACTTCCTACTAAATATTATCACAAATGTCAAGAAAAATTAACTTCTGCTAATGGTAGTAAAATGCATATTCGATATAAATTACCTAAAGTACATGTTTGTCAAAATAATGTTTGCTTTAACACTACATTTGTTTTAGTCAAAAATATGACTGATCGGATTATTTTAGGTACACCATTTATATCTTTATTATATCCATTTACCACTTCTACTGAAGGAATTACTACTCATGTTTTAGGACATCCTGTTACATTTACATTCTTATTTCCACCTGAACAATTAGAGTTAAATCAATTACAAGATTGTTCTATTACCCACACTATTAAACGACTAACTCGGCATATTAATTTTCTTAAAGAAGAAATTAATTACAAACGAATAGATCAACAGTTAACTGATCCCGTTCTCCTCTCTCAAATTAATGATTTCAAATTAAAACTTGAATCAACTGTTTGTTCAACTTTACCTACTGCATTCTGGCATAGGAAAAAGCATGTAGTTACTTTACCATATATTAAAGGTTTTAATGAACGACAAATACCTACTAAATCCCGGCCTATTCAAATGAATCATGAATTGTTAGAAATGTGTAAAGGAAATTAATGAATTGTTAAAAAATAGAATTATTAGTCCTAGCAAATCACCATGGTCTTGTCCTGCTTTTTATGTTAATAAAAATGCTGAATTAGAACGAGGTGTTCCTCGCCTAGTTATTAATTATAAACCATTAAATGCTGTTCTTGAATGGATTAGATATCCTATTCCTAATAAAAAAGACCTAATTAAAAGACTTAATCAAGCTGTTATTTTTAGTAAATTTGATTTAAAAAGTGGTTTCTGGCAAATTCAAATTCATCCTAAAGATCGATATAAAACTGCTTTTAATACACCTTTTGGCCAATATGAATGGAATGTCATGCCATTTGGGTTAAAAAATGCTCCTAGTGAATTTCAAAATATCATGAATGATATCTTTAACCCATTTAGTCATTTTTCTATTGTTTACATTGATGACATATTAATCTTTTCTAAATCAATTAGTGAACATTGGAAACATTTAACTGCATTCTTTTATACTATTAAAAGTCATGGTCTCGTCATATCCGCTCCTAAGATTAAATTATTTCAGACTAAAGTTAGGTTTTTAGGTTATGATATTCATCATAATACTATTCTCCCAATTAGTCGCTCTATTGAGTTTGCGTCTAAATTTCCTGATGAAATTCTTGATAAAACTCAATTACAAAGGTTTTTAGGTTCCCTCAATTACATTGCTGAATTTTATAAAGACCTTAGGCAAATCTGTCAACCATTATTCGATCGGTTAAAGGATAATCCTCCTCCTTGGTCTTCTACTCATACTGCTGTTGTTCAACAAGTTAAACAATATGTCAAGTCTCTTCCTTGTCTTGGTATTCCTACTGAGAACTCATTCAAAATTATTCAAACTGATGCTTCTGATATTGGTTATGGTGGCATTCTCCTCCAGAAAGTCACTCCTCAGTCATCTGAACAAATTGTTCGTTTTCATTCTGGTGTCTGGAATAAAGCACAATTAAATTATAGTACTATTAAAAAAGAAATTTTATCGACTGTTTTATGTATTCAAAAATTTCAAGATGATATTTTAAATCAAAAATTTTTACTTCGTGTCGATTGCAAATCTGCTAAATATGTTTTGGAAAAAGATGTTCAAAATCTTGCTAGTAAACAGATTTTTGCCCGTTGGCAATCTATTTTAAGTATTTTTGATTTTGATATTACCTATATACCTGGTTGTCAAAATTCCCTACCTGATTTTCTTACCCGAGAATTTTTACAGGGGGGTAAGGGATGAGTGCTACTCCACATATTTCCTATGTTAAAACCCAAATTACCTATTACCAAACCCTGATCAAACAAGTTAACCGCCGCATTAACCGCCTTAAATCAGCCAGACCAACTACTAAAAGAGCCCAATACATCAATCACCAACAGTTACAAGCTCGCCGTGTTTTACGACATAATTATTACAATGATTTACATTATTACCAGAATTACTTAGATCTTCTTTCTGGTTGCTAATCTTTGTTTCCTATTCAACAGATGTCTCGCCCAAGGCCTCCTTCTAAGGCTTTGGTCCCCTCTCCAGTAAACCTAATCAACTCATAGTTTCCTCCTTTGGAGTCAATTAAACCATCCTCTTCCATTGACATAATTAATAGATACCATACTCTTGGTACTATTCACCGTCCTGATTACTCATCTGCACTGGCTAATGATCCTTTTGCCTCTAGCCAATCAGTTTCAGTTACTCCACTTCCAATTAACCAAGTTCGACCCTCTCGAACTGAGTACACCAAATCACATGTTACTAACCTGTTCTACAAAGAACCTAGTCACCCCAGAAGTCAAACCATTAATGAAATTGCTCAATTCCATTTTGGCTCTGGATGTCATTTCATTTCTTCACCTCCAGAAAGAACCTCTCTTATTACAAAGATATTCTGCTCAACCATCATTCCATTCTGATCAAACCAATTCAGGATCGTGTCTATGCTTACAAGATCCTATACCATTCACTTTACATTCACAACATTGTCTCTCTTGCAGAATGGGGCAATCCTAATCTGCTTCGAGATTTACCTGGTCATTCTATTCAATATAATTATCATGATTATATTGATGCTTGGTTCAAATTGTTCTTGTACCAAAATGAGTCATTTAGTCACTCCTGGTTCATCTCCTTTGATCAAAAATTCAAATCTGAATTACCCACCTGGTTTCTGCGATGGTGGACTCATTATGGCCCCATTTCAGATATTCTTCCCAGTTCACTCAATGAAACAATTGCCTATTTTGCTGCTGTTTACCCATTTACTATTCATCAAAAACAATTTCCTATCTTGCTCAATTTTATATCCAAGTACAAAATCCCATGGATATTCAAATGGCATTATGGGATTGATAACAACATCATTATTCGCCAACACTCTGTTAAATGGTGGCTAAGTTCAATGTGCCCAGAATTCTTGAAATTGTTTATGAGGAATTTCCTCCTGATTCATGTGCTCCAACACCTGCAATAGTCAAAGCCCAGCAAGCCCAGCAGACCCCAACTGCTGTAATCAGCCAAGGAAGTCAGCCCAGTCTTCCTCCAGTCAATCTTGGCAGTCCCTCATCTAGTGGCTCCAAGCCCAAATCATCAAAGATCAAATCCAAGGGAAAGTCCAAAGACCAACCCAAGTCAAAGTCCAAATCACAGGCTCAGTCCAGTATTCAACCTCCTGCTCAGCCCATTGTTCAACCTGGATCCGCCAGTGATCAATTGCTTCAAATGGCCCGTCTCCTTGTAGATCAAGCCCAAGCCCAATTAAAAAATGAACAATCTCCTGCACCGGCCCAACAGTCTAGTTCAGAAGATAGTTCAGACAGTTCAGAAGGATCCACCAATCAACCTGGTTATGATCGTCCTGAGTTTCATGATGCTCAGGACCCATTTGCTTGAAATAATCAACATAGGATTCTTTATAAATATAAAATTGACTTCAATCACTACTCTTTTGAGAAAAGCTGTCAATTTATATTTATTCTGATTCCTTTACTCACATGCTGCATAGTTTGATTCCTTTACTCACATGCTGCATAGTTAAATTTCAATCAATCAGCCGAAAGTAACCGACAGCCCTGCTCAGTCCTCAATGCTGCCAGCTGCTTTCATCATTTAGCCAACTCACATGCTGCATAGTTAATTTTGTTTTCTATATATTTGTAATGATTGTAATCGTTCGGCAGATTCCAATTTTCTTGAACCTTTAAGTTTGCAAAGAAAAGAGTGTTCTGCTGAGTGAGATTTACCTTGTTCTGTTCTTCTATTCAGGATCCTTGCAGATTACAATAATTGTAAGTGCAAGTTATTTTCTGTTATTTTCTGTAATGAATTAAAATTGTGTTTTAATTAAATATTTTGATTTGAATTATATTTTGTTTTGTGCATTCCAATTCTATGTTTAAATTGTTTCATCTTTGATTTCGTAATCCATGGTTCTTCATTCTTGCTGCTGGGATTTCAGTGGTGAGGAGGCCCAAACAAGGTGGTCCCGAAGTTCACCAAAAATAGCACAAAATGGGGCCAAACAAGGCCTAAGAGGGGGGTAAACGACCCCAAACACAAAAGTGTCCTTAATGAAGTATCTTAAACACAAAAAAATAGAACTTTTTTATGTTATACACAAAGCTCAAAACAGCAAGCAAGATAGGCTAAAATCTTGTGCAAAAACGGGGAATAAAAGAGGGTTAGATGCTCACCCTTGTAGACCAACGGGGACAACAGCCTTTGGTCCCAAAACCCAGTTCCTTAGCCTCTGAAAATGGCCTCCAAGAAGCTTAGATGGATGATGGAGAGGTGTGGTTGAGAGGTGGTGTGCAAAGGGGCCAAGAACCAACACTTATGGAGCTTGGATGTAGAGATATAGAGAGATACAACTCTTGTATGCCTTAGACCAATTCTTGGAACCCTTGCAATAGAAGAGAAGTTCTTCTTTTATAGAGAAGATGGAGGCTTGAAGCTTCTAAGAGAAGCTAAGCAAAAAGGGTCAAGGGGGTCAAGCTTCTCTTAGAAGCTTGGAGCAAAAGGGCCAAGAAGGCCAAGCTTCTTGGAGAAGCTAGACAAAAGAGCCAAGCTTCTTGGAGAAGCTAGGCAAAAGGTTCAAGAGGTGCAAGCTTCTCTTGGAAGCTTAGAAGGGTTCAAGCTTCTTGGAGAAGCTAGGCAAAGGTGCAAAAGGTTCAAGCTTCTAGGAGAAGCTAAACCAAGGTGCAAAAGGTTCAAGCTTCTTGGAGAAGCTAAAACCAAGGGTTCAAAAGGTTCAAGCTTCCTCAAGAAGCTAAAACTAAGGGTTCAAAAGGTTCAAGCTTCTTGGAGAAGCTAAACCAAGAGTTCAAAAGGTTCAAGCTTCCTCAAGAAGCTAGAAAAGGGGGTTCAAAAGGTTTAAACCCCCTCAAGAAGAGGTCTCGGCCAGAAAAAGAGTCAATCGGCCAAATAAAGATGGCCGACCGACCAAACAGAGTGCCGACCGGCCAAATATATGGCCGATGGAAACAAAACACTAGCCGGTGGCCTTTAGCCATGGCCGGTGATGTGTGGGGATGTCTCACAAGCCATTCCCTACCCCTCAAAAGCAAAACACAAGTGTTTGGTGCAAAACCAAACACAAAACAGTCGAGTCGGGAGATCCTGAGGCAAGGCGCGTAGCCGAGACCTCCGGGAACTCAAGACGAACACAAACATGGATGATCATCGGGTGTTCAAACGGTGACGTCCAAGTCTTGAGGACAGTCAAAAATGGGGTGTCTACACATGTGCATTGGTGCGCCTAGGACACCGTGTTTGCCATCTGCTATTCCTGAGCGGTTTGCCAGAGGCTGCGTGCCATAAGGCTTACCGGTTACGGGCTCTGCCAGTATGGGAACACAAACCCTGGTTTTTACCGAGGCACCCTTTTGACCATTCGACCTAGTGCATATTCGGAATCCATAGTGACCATTCCAAGCTAGGACAGGTTGCTTACCCGATTATAGGTTGTTTGAAACCGCTGTGTGCATAGTGAAACCCTAGTTCCTGACAAAATAGGACAGGGAAACCCTACCCTAACATAGGGGTGTTTTGGCTCTCACTTATCTGTTATGTGCTTCTAGAGTTGGCCTCTACAGGAATGCATGTATCAGCTTAAAAGTTTGGGTATCAAGCCTGCGGGCACCAGTTCAGTATTTTGGGAATCAGTTATCTGCGGGTATCAGGTTCAGTTTTGGGGGCAACAAATCGGGGACAATAATCAGTATTGAGGAACAGTGTATTTAGCTTATTAGCCATGTGTTGTGATACCCAACTGTGTGTTGTGTGTTTATTTACGCTGTTATGCTGTCCGTTTGTCTGGTTGTTTATTTCCTTATTACTGCTTTATTTATCTTTTTGCTAGGTAGTTTAAGCACAATTGCTTCAGACCAAGCAGATATCCCCCAAGCACTCTGGACAAGAGGTCATTGACTCCATCGATCTGAGGATCTGGTAGACGGACAACCAGTGTATCAGTCTCTACCCCCAGTTACCAGACGGAGGGTAGTTAGGCAGAGGGTATCAGTTCGACAGTCAGTTCAGAGAGCTTCGTCCACCCCGCCTAGGTATAGTAGGGATCAGAATCCTGTTTCTCCCGCAGAGAGGGAACATATACCGGCAATACAACTAGATCAGGGCAGTATGGCCAGTTTAGAGGAAATGGTGCGCCAGCTCCAAGAGAGCATGAAAACTATGCAGCAAGACGCTGTCCGACAGGCGGAGTTCGCCAAACAACAGGCCACGGTTATGACTGAACAAGAAGAGTTAATCATAAGGCTGCAGCAGTAAGCCGGGGCATCTGCCTCACATCAAGCTCCTCCCCCACCAAGGGTTCCGATACCCGAGGAGACGCCAAATGTCCAGAATATCCAAGAGGATACAGACGTTCCAATGGGGCCGGCTCCGCCCCCGATTCTACCGCAACTATCCAAGGCGCCCACGCTTATCAATGTACCAGATTCTCCCTTTGAGTCCGAAGTGGACCCCACCGCATTAAAGCTGAGCAAACTGGAAAAGATGTTTAAGAAATCCCAAGGAGTCAAGACCATCCCTGACATTGAGGACGGGTATACCGACGCAACTGTGATGTTGCCGGGCCGATTCAAGATGCCGCATATTGACCGATTTGATGGGTCTGGGACCCCATGGTACACCTGAGGTTGTTTTCAGATATCTTAAGGCCGATGGGCCTCACCAGACTATAGAAGCTGTCTCTGTTCGGCCGGACCCTGCCAGTGTGGCGGCCATCTGGTATGCAAAATTGGAAGATGATGTTAAGAGGACTGGGATGAGATGGCTGAGACGTTCATTGCACAGTACTCATATAACACGCAAATCGAGATTACAACCCGTGATCTCGAGACGACAAGGCAAGAGCCTAAGGAGAGCTTTTCGGAGTTCGTAACCAGATGGAGGGCCAAGGCCTCAATGATGACCCTAAGGCCCACTGACAAGGATCAGATTCGGATGATTGTGCGCAATCTCCAACCCAAACTGATGCAGAAAATAATCGTGCTCCCCTTCCCTACCTTTTCAGATCTGCATGAGATGGGAGTACAGATCGAGGATGCCTTGAAGCAGGGCTTGATTGATAATGATAGAGAGCAACCCAGAAGACCTTCAACCGTAACACCAATGCAGGCCCGAGCAGCGCTGCCACTACAAGAGCCTCAGAAGTGAGCATGGTCACCACCATTCCCCTCCAAGAACCATGGTAGCCACGAAATTCTCCGGTGCGTCCGGAAGCAATACACAAACAGCCAAATACCCGCCCAAAAACCAAAGAACCTTCGCTCCACTATATATGCCCCTATCCAAAGCTCTGGGGGTTTTAATTAGAAAAGGGCACTTGAAGCCCCTAGAGTCGCGGCCATTGCCAGAAAAACTTCTCCCTACCCACAACCCAGCCAAATATTGCGCATTTCACCAACAGCACGGTCATGACACCGACCAATGCTTCCGATTGCGTCATGAGATTCAAGATCTCATTGATAACGGGGTGATTGTGCCTCCCAAAAAACCCAATGTTACAACAAACCCCCTCCCACCACACCACCAAGCTCCACCTCCCAAAAGAATCAACTTTATCCAGACTAGGGTCGTGTCTTACGATCCTAGCATATATATCACCCCATCCCACCTACCTAAGCCAGAGGTGCTCCTTCCTGACTGCACCGACTTGTGCATGTTGGACATCTCCAGAACCCAACCCGAACCAATGGTGGTGACTGTCGAAGACAGAACATGGGAGATTTAGAGGAGAATGGGATTGTTGGGTCAGAATCTGAGGAATCTGGGAGTTTTGCTGAGAAGGTATACAGTCTGAGTGACTACATTCTGTCAGTAGGCCAGGTTAGGCCAAGTGTGGAGTTGCCAGAAAGGGCAGAGCTTTGTGTGATACAGGGGGATGAATCTGGTCAGAGGATAGATGACTCAGCAGCTTTGGAAGGGGACTTCGCTAACCTCCAATTTTTCAGTGAACAAGATCTAGCGGACAAGGCAGTCAACTGGTCGAATCTCGAGGAATCGGCAGAGGTTACCGGCTAGCTGGATGATCAACCGGATGTTATGGAAGAATGCCAACCAGAACAGGGCCTGACAGGGGCAAGAACATCAGTTGTGGCTGGAAGGGCCGGAAATCAGAATACATCGCCGGGGAGCACCGGTGCTAAGAATTTCGCTCAGGACTTGGGCATTGAGAATACGAGAATTATTGAACAGCTAGCTGTATTGACACAGTTGGAACAGGAAAGGTTTGAGGATTCTGAGAGAATCAGGAAAACTAAGGGCCCTGAGGGGACTGAAAGTGCTGTGTGCACGAGGATAGAGAAAGCTGCGAGCATGTGGACGGAAAGTACTGCGAGTACAATTGTACAGGAGCCAGACAGGTGCCTGTTGGCTGCCGACGGGATGTGGTGGGAAGACGATGATCTATGTCTTGCCCACACGGATGAGGATTGGGGGAGCAACCAGCCAGATGATACCTGGTACATCGGCAAAGTCGATCATATGACTAGAAGCGGGCGGTATTTCAAGCCCCCACATCTAGATTAGCCAGAGGCGTCTGGGAAAGATAAGGAGGCGGAGAAACAGAAAGAGAAGCAACTCGAAGAAGAGGCTGTACTGAAGCAGTTGAAAAAGATACAGGCATACATCTCTATCTGGGGACTGCTTATGGCATCGCGAGTGCATCGACAAGCTGTCTTATCGGCCATGGACAAGGCCAAGCTCTCAATAGACACCACGCCCGAACAGTTGGTGGGCTTAGTTTTTCCGGGAGGGGCTACCCCGATGTTGACTTTCTCCAACAAAGAATTGCCGCCTGAGGGTGGGAACCATAATAAGCCACTCTACATCTCCGTGGAGTGTAGAAACAAATGGATACCCGTGGTACTCGTCGACACAGGGTCCGCCATCAATGTGTGCCCGGCAAGGATTGCATATGCAATCGGTTTGAAGACCGCAGACTTTGTGCCGACGGCCCAGGTGATTCGGGCATACGACAACACGAGCAGAGAGGTAATGGGGACGGTGAAAATTCAGACCCAGGTTGGCCCAGGACAGCATGAAATTGACTTTCACGTCTTGGAAGTTCCTGCGACCTTCAATCTACTTTTGGGGTGGCCGTGGCTGCATCAGGTGAAGGCAATTTCATCCACCTTACATCAGATGGTGAAATACCCCCATGGGAAGGGAGTAACCATCGTTTTTGGAAATTTGTCGATCCATCCACCGCCAGAAGTATCCACACCGGTTTTGGAAATTGAGCACGGTATGGAGGATGTGTTCTTATCTGGCTTTACCCTGGCTAAGGCCCGGGTCGTGCAGAACATCATGGCTGTTAATGAGGGTTTGTATGTCAGTGCTCAATCAGTATACCTCATAAACAAGCTCCAATATATCCCCGGGATGGGATTGGGAAAGAGCGGCCGGAAGGGCGTTGCAGCATTGGCCGAAGTGCCACACAACCCCCATACCTTTGGCTTGGGTTATCTACCCACCAAAGAGGATTGGGTAAGGAAAGGTAAGGAGATGGCTGAGAGAGCTAGAGCGAAGCAGGCGGAGAAGTCTTTTGAGCTGATGCACAGACCCATTCAGGGTACCCTAAATGGACGCTTCCTCCGGGAGGGGGAGGACTTTCCATTTTGTGGCTTCCCAAAGCCGTGACTGAACGCGGAGAGGAAGCACGTGCTAGGTTTTGAGATCTTCTTTGACCTGCAATTGTCCGAGGATGATGTTGTCGAAGAACAGACAGACCCAACAGTTGAGGTTACGCAGAGCAAGAAAGTAGAGTCTGAGGACGCCGAAAGTGAAATGGGGGTAGCACTGGCATGTCTGCTTTCAGATCCTCCGATCGAACAGAAGTGCTTGGGGGATAACTTCTCGGTGTCCATGATTGGGAATGAAACAACTGCGGGCCTACCAGCAAATATTTTGGATGCATCCATCGCACCCTCCCTCATTTGGCAGTATGATGAGGGATTTTTGTCAAGCAGCACCAGGTCAGGTAGTGAGTCGGAATCAGATTCCTCCGAATCTATTGAGTCGAAATCAGGTTCCAGCTCGACTGAGTCTGAGTCCGGTATTCCTGGGGGTGATAACCCGGATGCCACAGTCCTGTCTAGGTTGTCTTTTTCTTTCTCTTTTGAGTCTGTTGTAACAGAAGAATCGGACGATTTGGGAGCAATTAATGAGAATGATGTGGCTATGGTTTCTGAGTACTTTTCTGTACCTTTGATTTATTGCTTGAATCAGGACTTTCAAAATTTTGATAAAAATGACGAGGAAGAAATTCCTCCGGTTTTGCAACGATTAATTGATCAAGAGCAGGAAAGATTTGTTAAACCCTTAATGGATGAAATCACTACTGTGAATATTGGTACTGAGGAGGACCCGCGGCTGGTCCAGATCGGGTCCATGTTGTCTTCGGAGGAACGCGAGTGCGTAGTCGCTTTATTAAAAGATTTCAAAGATGTTTTCGCGTGGCCCTACGAAGACATGCCTAGAATCGATCCTGAGATTGTACAGCACCGGATCCCTCTTGACCCCGAGGCCCGACCCATCAAACAAAACTCAGAAGAATCCGCCCGGACTGGGCCCTCAAGATCAAGGAAGAGGTCACTAAGCAAATTTATGCAGGGTTCCTGCTGGTATCCGAATACCCGACTTGGTTGGCCAACATAGTTCCGGTGCTGAGAAGGATGGTAGGATCCGGGTGTGGGTGAATTTCAGGGATTTGAACAGAGCCAGTCCGAAGGATGACTTTCCTTTACCGCATATCGATGAGTTGGTGGACTTCACAGCGGGGCATGCTTTGCTTTCATTCATGGATGGCTTCTCAGGGTACAATCAGATAGTGATGGCACCAGAAGACCGGGAAAAGACTGCTTTCACTACCTCGTGGGGGACATACTGCTACAGAGTGATGCCATTGGCTAAAGAATGCTGGAGCTACATATCAACGGGCCGCGACCACGATATTGCACGACATGATCCGCAAAGAGGTTGAGGTGTACGTGGACGACATGATTGTCAAGTCCAAAGAAAAGAGAGGGCCACTACACCATTGCAAAAGTTCTTCCAAAGGATCAGAGAATTTGGTTGCGGCTGAATCCTCAGAAGTGCACGTTCGGTGTTACAGCCGGGAAAATGCTAGGTTTTGATTACACAGAGAGGTATCGAAGTTGCCCTTCCAAAATCAAGGCCATCTTAGAAATGCCACGACCAAGGACTGAAAAGGAGGTGCGAGGCTTTCTAGGTAAAGTGCAATTCATAAGATGGTTTATCTCAAAATTAACCTTGACTTGTGAACCACTTTTTGGTCTCCTGAAGAAAGGAAAGAAATTCCAATGGGACGGCCGATGCTAAGCTGCTTTTGAACAGATCAAAGAATACTTACAGAACCCACCCGTGTTGACACCGCCTGAATCAGGGAAGCCGTTGATATTGTACCTTTCGGTAACTGAGACTACAATGGGCTGCATGCTCGCGCAAGAATCAGAGGACAAGGTGGAGAGAGCCATCTACTATCTGAGCAAGAAGATGCTAGAGTATGAGACTCGCTACACACTGTTGGAAAAGGCTTGCTTAGCCTTGGTATGGGCTACCAGGAAGCTGTGACACTACCTGTTAGCTCACTCTGTAATGTTGGTTTCACGACTCGATCCCATCAAATATCTTTTTGAGAAACCGGCACTTACGGGTAGGCTAGCTCGTTGGTTGCTTTTGCTTTCCGAATTCGATCTGAAATATGTGACGTGCAAGTCAGTCAAGGAAAGAGCAGTAGCAGAATTCTTAGCCGACCATCCAGTGGAAGGGGGTGAAGCCGTTGAGTACTTATTCCTAGATGAGGCCATTTTGCATATCGACGATGAAACTTGGACGATGTATTTTGACGGAGTGTCAAACTAGTATGGGTATGGAATAGGGGTGTTGCTGATAGCACCCGACAATTCCCGTATCCCTCTAGCCTTCAAACTCCGGTTCAAAGTCTCGAACAATGAAGCAGAATACGAGGCATGCATTGCTGGTCTAGAAGCAGCCTTGGAACTAGGGGCAAAACGGTTGGACGTCATCGGGGATTCGAACCTTGTTGTATCTCAAGCAAAAGGAGATTGGAAAGTCAAAGAAGAAAAGATGATTATATATCACCAGACCTTGGACTTGTTAATTCCTCGGTTTGAGAAGTTAAACTTTACTCATCTGTTAAGAGAGAATAACGGGTTTCGTAGATTCATTAGCAACTCTATCTTCCATGATAGACATCCTTTTGGAGTCCGGATGCGTTCAGTTATTATCGACCAGAAATTTGTGCCGGCTTACGAGTCGATTGTTGCTATAGATGAGGTTCAAGATGAGAACGCCTGGTATTACGATATTTGGAATTTCTTGGAGAAGGAAGCATATCCACCAGAGGTAAATGCCAAAGATAAGAGGGTAATTAGAAGAATGGTCGTTCAGTTTATCATCTGCGGAGGTAAATTGTACAAGAGAGGTCATCTGGGAATGCATAAGCTGTGCGTTGAAGCTGAAGAATCAAAACGCCTGATGGAGGCCATCCATGGAGGGGAATGCGGTGCGCATATGAACGGGATAATGCTAGCACGGAAGATCCTCAGACAAGGTTATTATTGGTCCACCATGGAGAAAGATTGTACCGTCTTTGTTCGACGATGCCATAAATGTCAGATCCATGCAAACCGCATGAACATGCCGCCGTCGAAGCTATACAACATGACTTTTCCATGGCCATTTTCAGTTTGGGGAATCGATGTGATCGGGGCTGTCACTCCGAAAGGGTCGAATGGGCATGAGTTCATCCTGGTCGCGATAGATTATTTCACAAAGTGGGTTGAGGCCCAATCTTATGCGGTGTTGAAGGCTTCATATGTCGCGAAATTCATCAGAAACAACATCATCTGTCGCTACAGGGTCCCAAACGAGATCATCTCAGATAATGGTTCCCACTTCAAGAAAGAAGTGATTGACTTGTTGAAGAAATACAACGTGGCTTTTCATAAGTCATCCAGCTATCGGCCGCAAACCAACGGAGCGGTCGAGGCCGCCAACAAGAATATCAAACACATACTGCAGAAGATGGTGGAAACCTACTGGGATTGGCCAGATAAACCCGAAAGGGCGACCTAGGCAAAAGTTAGAGCGCAAAAGGAGAGTGAAAATACTCGAGTGAACCCGAGCCTGAACTACGTAAGGCTTGATTCCCATCTTTGGGATACGTAGGCAACTTCATCTTGAAGTTCAGCCATAAACTTTTCCCGATCAACTTTGTCCATTTGATTATCTCGGCCATCTTTGTCTATTTAGCGTTCCAGAGTTCGGCTATGATCTCCGGTGCAGTGCTTTTCAACTAGGGGCAACTTTCCAGTTGCTGGGATCCGGGGTTGTGCATCTCAGTGATAGATCTCAGGCGTGTCCAGTTCTGATCCATATCAAAAATGGTTTTGAAAAGTTTTAATAAAAAGTTGACTTTGTTCAAATTAATCTTTTTACAACCCAGACCATTTTTGGACGAAAGCAGAAACTTTTCAGTACCCACAATCTTCAATTTTATTTATTTCAATACAAAGTTCTCCTGCTCTTGCATACAAATTGAAGTTGCTTTTGGTTACATTCATAAAGAAAACTTGAAAGTACTAATAAAACAATAAATCCGAGGCATAGCTAAGTCAGGTGTTCCTGCGCCCCTTCCCAGAGCTGATCGAAGCTGCTGACGCTAAAGTGGGTCCAATTTGTGCCTCTTCATTGAGCCAATCTATGCACTCATCAGACAAGATGCAACTGAAAGTGGGAGCGGGGGCCAGGAGTTCTCTAGTTCCCCATGCTGTGGCATACCGAGCAAGCTGCGCGCCTTGGACTGGGAATGCAGCAGGGTACTCTATCCCCTCTGGCGGACAAGTCTGATCATGGCCGAATTGGCGCTGGAACCAGAAAGGAAAGTAGAACACGAAGTGTGTCAGGCCTATCAACTGAATCCCAGTCTGCGGGGACATGCTGTAGCTCATTGCCGGTAGATTGAGCCAAGGACAGTGCCAAGCATATACGGTCTGCAGACAAATTGCACATCTAGTCGAACCACCATCCCTCATCCAGGGCATCGACCAACGTTGCTGGAAGATAGTCCGCGAGCTGAGTATGCTGGCAAGCCACAACCTACAACTTGTCCATCACCCAACCTGGAGGATATGAAAAAATAAGAGATTAAAGAATAGAGAGATGTACGATGAGAGAAGAGTGAGAAAGGGGTTTTGTGAGAAAAATCGAAGCCTGAGGGACGAGTGATGTGAGCAATACATATGTGAGATAGGTGGGAAACATTACCTTGCAGCAGTAGTGGACTCCTCGCAAATCTGGTCGTCTCTCGGTGATGAAAAGCATCAAAGCCATCAATGTCTCGGCCAACGACATAGCAATGCAGCTTTTGCTCTCCCTTAAGCCTTGGGCAACCTCGATCAACGGACGCTTAGATTTCTGGAGCCTGAGGCAAGCAAGAATGAGATAGCATGCACAAACAAAGGGCGTTGTCGCCGAAAGCCTTGCAATTATGGTCCCACGGTCGCCGGCATCAGAAAACTGGCAAATCAAACCGGAATATCCAGCATTCCGTCACCAATCAAAGATCGAGCATCATGCATCGTGAGCCCACACATTCGCCCTAAAGCTTGGGCGTGGCCGAAGCGAAGTTGGGGCAAGATTTCTTCGTTGTGCTCAGATTCCATCAAAGCTTGGAAATCTTCGAAGGTAGGACATACCTCTTGCCCGCCAAAGCTAAAGACATGTGTTACCGGGTTCCAAAATCTTGCCGCGGCATGGAGGAACGGAAAGTGCAGCGGAGTACGACTTAGAGTGAATAGTGCGTTTATAACGAAGCCCCGGAAATTCAACCTTTCCGAGCCATCCAAGTTGGCAATCCAAGCTATGAGATTTTGGGCAAGGAACTCTTCCATTTGGAGCAAATCAGTGTTGGATTGAAGAAAACTATGAAGTTGAGGCTTTTGTAGGGGATAAGGTGCGAGTGAGAGACAGCTGTCAGCATTCTGGTGGTTCTTGCCATACATGGCCGGCCGGCCAAAAATGGTGCCGACTGACCACCACTTTTGGCTGATGGCCATTTCTTGAGGCCGATGGCTTTCCCTTATGGCCGATGGTCTTCCTTCTTGTCCCCTGAGCTGTTTATGTGTTGAACATGCTGAGAATTTGGGGACTGGCACCACTTCCAATGACCTCCGATGATGATTTTTTTTACGGAGTCACGCTCATTTGCTTATCGAGTGGTTGTACGTTTGCTTGTCGAGTTGTATTTCATTTCTTCGAGTCTTTGTTTTGCCTATCGAGTTATACTCGCACTTGGTTAGCTCATCGAGTTTCTTTGTTTTGCTTATCGAGTTGTTAGTCGGTTCACTACCTGATTATTACGAGGCAAGGGCTTAATTTACAAACAAAGTTCAATTTCATTCACATTGTTATGTAATGCCACGCGATGCGATGCATGGAAAGTACAAACGTAACACCTTTTTTTAAAATAGCTATTTCATTTCCATTATGACTTTTGTAAAAATACACAGTCTTGAAAAGTAAAACCTGCCTGAGGCAGTGCAATGTGCTTAAAACTAACGGCAAAAAAGGAAAGTAAAGCAAAAGGAGGGCAGGGCAGCAAAGTATTGGGATTGATGCCAGTAACCTCCCCTTGTGGTCGATGCATCCCGCACCCTTGTTCAAGTCAACTATGTGGTTTGGCACCTTCATTACCCAAGACAGTGCGAGGAAGCGCACTCTCGGAACATTAGTAGACCTTCGAGTTGACCTCAAGCTACGTCTTCTATAAGCGATGCTCGGTGTGTGCAAGGAGCATCCCTTCCCATATCCTTTTTGTATATTGCGAATTCCACAAATCGTTTCAATCATGTCGTATTACGTTGTTTCGTTTTGGCTTTAAAAGCACGTTCGTTACGCGTCTCGCATTGTACAATGCCTCGCCTTGTTCTGAATTTGCATTTCAACATCATGAATAACATGCCTTTACCATGCTTCAGTTGAATATGCCCCCTTTTTCCTCCTATACACATTGCATGCGTTGTCGCGCTATGCTTTACTTAAATGTGTTCAAGTTCCCATACACATTGCATGCGTTGTCGCGCTATGCTTTACTTATATGTGTTCAAGTTCTTATACACATTGCATGCGTTGTCGCGTTATGCTTTACTTATATGTGTTCAAGTTCCCATACACATTGCATGCGTTGTCGCGTTATGCTTTACTTATATGTGTTCAAGTTCCTATACACATTGCATGCGTTGTCGCGTTATGCTTTACTTATATGTGTTCAAGTTCCTTTTTCACACATTGCATGCGTTGTCGCGTGTGCTTTATTTATATGCGCTTACGTTTCAAATCGCATTGTTATGCACCACTCGGCATTGCGTTGTCACGCATGCCCTCCATGCATTGTTATGCACACACTCGGGTCGCGTTGTTATGCACCCCTTTCATCCGCATTGTCATGCACTCCTTCACTGGCGTTGTCACGCACTTTCAATTGCATTGTTATGTATGTTTGCTAACAACATTGTACCTGTTAAGTTTCTCTCTTTTACAGGCACGATATTGTATGAATGGTTCATTTGAAGCTGGCACGACTAGACGAACCGCACAGGTATTGTATTCTCCGCGTGAAACGTAGCGAGAATTACATAATTCTCTTACATCCTTTCTACATTGTAATGTAGTCGGATTTGTGTTTGCTAGCTTAAAACTGTTGCATTGTCATGCTTCGTTACAGCTTTCTTTGCATGATCATAAGTTATGTTCGGCTTCTTGCATTGTCAGTTGCATTTTGCCCGCGCATATCTTTATTGTCTTGCATGCTTTGTCTAAGTCTTCGGCCTTGTCAAAAATGGGTCGTCTCTGGGCTTTGACATTCACTCCCGTCATTGTTATGACTTTCAAGTTCTGTCAAAGAGGGGCCACTGTAGACACCCCATTTTTGACCGTCCTCAAGACTTGGACGTCATCGTTTAAACACTCGATGATCATCCATGTTCCTGTTCGTTTTGAGTTCCCGGAGGTCTTGGTCGCGCGCCTTGCCTCAGGATCTCTTAACTTGCCTATTCTGTGCTTGGTTTTGCACCAAGGGCTTGTGTTTTGTGCTCCTGAGGGTAGGAGGTGGCTTGTCAGCCATCCCTTAAACCCACTAGCCGTGGAATGAAGCCACCGGCCTTTGTTTTTATCTACCGGCCATTGGTTATGGCCGGTCAGCTCTTTGTGTGGTCGGCCGACCATATATTTGGCCGATGGACTCCTTTTCTGGGCGATACCTCCTTTTTGCCTTTTTCAGGCATGGTGCATGCCAGCTGTGCCAGCTGGAATGCACGGACTTGTCCTCCATACACGTGTATGGAGGAATTGCATCCTTTGCACCCTTTTGGTCTTGGCTTCCTCAAGAAGCTTGGATCCTTTGCTCAAGCTTCTTGAGGAAGCTTGGACCTTTGTATTAGCTTCCTTAAGAAGCTTGAACCTTTGGGTTAGCTTCCTTGAGAAGCTTGACTCCCTTGACCCTTTTCATTTAGCT
Source organism: Camellia japonica (assembly GCA_030407325.1). Classification (NCBI taxonomy): domain Eukaryota; kingdom Viridiplantae; phylum Streptophyta; class Magnoliopsida; order Ericales; family Theaceae; genus Camellia; species Camellia japonica. The sequence continues at coordinate 119,522,069 of JAPPVO010000007.1, forward strand.
TCCCTTAGAAGCTTCAAGCCTTTGTCTTGTCTATATAAGAAGACCTTCCGTCTCCTTTGAAGGGGTTGAGCAAAACTAGACCTAATACATATATATTTGATATATACACCTTCTCTCTCTATCTCCCTCTCTCTCCTCATTTTTGTGGGTTAGAGGGCTCAAAAGTGCATTGTTCTTAGTTTTGCACTAAGTCACCTACTATTACACCATACTTCGACTTTGGAGGTGTTGAGGGTTTGTTCTTCAAGTTTTGAGCTGGTTTTAATCAGAAAGAAGGGGCTGGACTTGCTGTTCTTGAGGAGTTCTTCAAGGGTAAACACTTTTGCTTTATATTCCCCAATCTTGTACTAGCTTTTAACATACTTTGCATGATGTTTTAGACTTTGTGTATAACTGAAAAAAGTCTTGTATTTGCATGCTTAAGATCTTCATTAAGGTCATTTTGGTGTTGGGGGTCGACCTCCCCCTCTTAGGCCTTGTTTGGCCCCTTTTGTGCTCTCTTTGCTAAGCTTTGGAACCTTTTGTGTATTGGTCTTCTCACCACTGAAATCCAGAGGATTTTTAGTGGTGAAGAAGAGGTTTTGAGGTCTTGCATAGGGGAGGGACACCCCTCTCCCTTAGTCTCTCTTTTGTTCATGTTTTTGGCCTAATATGGTAGCATGCATGCCTAGCCTTGTTTGGCCTTATTTTAGAGGTTATTTGGTGTTCATTTAGCATGTCTTACCCCTGTTGCATATTGGTTTGTTGACCCTTTGCATGCGTATCATACTTGCCTTGCATTCCTCTATGTTGCCTAGAAATGCACCTTGCCATTAGACCATCATGCTTGCATCTTTTTGCCTAGCTTTTTGAAGCTTTTGGTCATGTTTCATCATGCTTGAGGTCTGTTGGGTATTGATTTGGTCATACCTTTCATGCTTTATATAGTCCCTTTGCATTCTAGCATGTTGGCATCGGGTGTGTGAGTCATTAGCATGCATTACCTTGGCTATTTCAGTGATTTGGAATCACTTATTGTGCCATTTCAGTCCATGTTTTGTGCTTAAATGCTTGCATTCATCATTCTCTCCATGCATTGAAGAGGTGTCCTCTTGTGCCTTGAAATGAAGCATTGTGCATGCTTGTGTTTGAGGCTTTGGGTTGCCATATCAGTGGGTTTTGTGGCTCATTTTTGCATGATAAAACTCTGTTTTGCATTGAAAAATCCATGCCATGTTTGCTTGGGGTAGGTGCTAAGTAACGCTCTCTTTTGTGGTCTTGAATGCCGTCCATTTCGCATCCATTCCCTAGCATGTTTTGGCATCATCCTTCGCATGCTTTTCAGAGTTTAACATGAGTGTTTAATGTCCATGTATATCGTCTCTAAGTATGCTTAGAGTTGTCCCCTTTCATGCTTAGGTGATGGACCTTGGTATGTGCATGCTTGCATGCATAATTTGTGCCCTTTTGCATCATCTTTAGGCCACTGTTTTGGGGCACGACCGAGGCCTTCCATTTCAGTTCAAATCCCTCCTTATACATATTTGCATGTTTGGCAAGTTGCATTGGTGCATTGTTGCATTGCTTGCCACTACATCATGGTTGCATTTCATATCTTTGTTGCATGCTTGATATATTCATGTTTAGCTTGCATGAATAGGTAGCATTGCATTGCATAAAGTTAGCATGCTCACATTACATTGCATTAGCTGCATTACTTTGCATTGTATATGGCACACATGCATAGCATTTTGCTTGGTTGGGGTGTCAAACCAAGCATGAGGGTTGAGGAGTGTTCGTACTCAAAGTGACGAAACACGTCTCAACCCTCGGTCGCCGATGCCCTTGATCTCAACATGATAGGGCGCTAGCACTCATTTGTTTTGTTGCATGCATTTACATTGAGTTGCAAACTTGGTGTCTTTGACCATCATGCATCGAAATGCGTGATTGATGGCCCGAGTACCGAGGGCCATACTCCCTTGAGTCTATAGCATGATTGGGAGAGTGGTCATGCACACATTGCTTTGAAAATTCCATACCATGCACTGCCTGTCCCCTGCTGCTGTCAAAACAGGGCTCTGCAGGAAGAAACGGCCGACCGGCCACTTACAGTGCCGACCGGCCATCAGTGTCCAGCCGATGACACAAGCTTTGGCCGATAATCCCTTTCCCATGGCCGGTGGCCTTTTGTTCTGGCCGGTGGAACTCCAAAACACTCAGGATAAAGTTCAAAGCAGTTCTGGAAACTTTCATAATTCTCAGAGGAGCAAGGCAGTGTAAACAGAGGCAACAGTGGCATGGTACGGGTTTCCGAGCAAGGCGAGTCAAGCATGCATCATTCACGCATTCTGAGGCAGGGCTGCGGCCACCTTCTTTCTGTAATTAATTTGTTAATTAATTAGAAGTTTTTGTAATATTTAATTAGCTAGAATAGTCAATTATTTATTTGTTTTGTAATATTTATTCGGACCCTCCGAGTGAGGGCAATTGTGTAATAAGTGTGCGTGAGTGTGTGTATGTCTTCCAACCCCACGTCTTTATTCCCTTTTATTTACTAGCTTTCGATGGTTAGTTTAGGGCATGTTTCTATTAGCATACTTATGATAGCATGTTTGCATATATTCATTCGTATTGCATGCACCAGGCTCGGCGCATCATAATAACTGCATTTGTACACCAATTCTATGTTGAATACGTGTTAATTGTAGCATCATCATATGCCATCTTAGAGTAGCCGAGCCTATAGTAGTTGCATCTTGCATGTGTTGCATTAGCCACCTCAACATGAACTAGGATCATGCATATGATTACTAACTAGTTTCTGTTTTGGCTCGGAGTACTCGGTAAGCTTTTATGCTTTAGAATCCTTACATGCGTGTGAGTGTTGCCATGTTAGGATGCTTTACCATGAGGTTATGTGCTTAAATGATATAACTGCCTGGTTGCCTGTGGGTGAATGTTGGATTGCTTGAATTGGAACAATTCATCGAAATTCGTGTTTTAGCCTACTTGCGAGTAGCGAACCTCAAACTATTTTCCAAGCAAACGGATATGCAATGCTTTGTTCCAAATTAGGCAGTCTAGTCTATACTTGTGTGTTGTACGCATCACATAGTAAATTCTAGCTAATTAACCGGAATAAGAACGCAAATGTTTTCAAAACAAGATATCATGTTTAGTAGAGGTCGATCTTTGATCGGGCGAGCGGGGGTGCTCATAGCTGACCTTCCCCAATCGTACCCAAGTTCCCGAGCCGAGACAACTTTGGTGATGACGGACACGTGGCCTTAGGCAAACGAGTCAGGGTTTCCTAAATTCCCCCAAAATAAAATATTTAGGTGGCGACTCTATATCTGGCAAAGCAGTCCATGTTTGGCACTTCTTTCAAAAAAATCTATTTTGAAAAACGATTTGCCGAATTTGGACTCTTTGATGATTCATCGATCTTGCATTGCACTCTGCGAGATTAGATACAGGACCGTGACTTTGAGTCCGAACTGTAATAAGCCCAAATGAACAGAAACGGGGGGGATTCCCTCCCGGGACGTTCGGGGACATCTACACCCCTACAACCATTGTCATCATAGACTATTGCCGCCACCACACAACACCTTCTTTATTGCCAAACAAGGAATGAGCCATTCATATTTAGTCCAATTTTCTTTCTCTGGTTTTGTTTAAGATAACTATGTCCAATGATGTCTTGGGATATGATGACTGGGTTAATGATGATGGATTTTAGAGATTGTGGCAATGGTGGAGTTTCATGGTAAAGTTAGGGGTTGTTTAGGAAGTGAGAAAATAGCCAAAAGTCAAAAAGTCACTACTAAAATCTCAACTCTTCTCTTTACTTTTCTATACGTCTTTTTGTAAAAAATAAAAAAATAACTAAAATAGTCAATTCCCAAACAAACCCTTAGTTGTGGAGTTGGTTTGGGTGGTGTATTAAAGTTTTGTGGGTGAAGGAAGGGCGTTAGGGTTGGGGTTGGGGTTGGAGTTATTTATTAAATAAGGAATGACTAGTAGGCGAGGTTTTGGGTGGTACTAGTGGTCGTGGGCAAAGAGGAATGGAGAGGTAGACAGGAATAGAAGCAGGGAATACTGAGGTTGTTGGTAGGGTAGGTGAAGATGATGAAGGTGGCAGTGGTAGTAGAATGGCAGGGAGGGTTTAAAGAGGGTATAACGGCTGAGCAATGACAAATGTTTAGCAATGAAAATTACACTATGAAAACAAAAGAGAAGGACAAGTGAAAAGAAAATTTTAATTTTGTCTTTTTAAATTTCATGTATCTGTAATTAAGTTTGAGCATTTTGCATTTATGGAAACATCATCCATTTGCAATTATTTTTCGTGAAAATATAAGCATTAGCGACACTCTAAAGCTAGGAGGACGAAAATACGATCATGGGTGCTCAACGGAGGAAAAAGATCATCTACTAAGAAGATCAAAAGCACCCCAAATTATGAAGATGAAGTCATGGGTGAAATTGTGCTACTGGGCAGTGAAAAATAAGAGGTCAATTCTAAACGTAAGAATACTATAGAAGCCATGAATAAGGGCAAAGGCCTTCAAAGTGTAGAGATTTCGATCACTAAACAAAAAAGGACTATTGAGGTCTTCGAAGCCTCGAGATCCTTCGAACAAGTTCTCATGTGTTCACGATTCAATGAAAATGTGAATGAGAAGAATTTTGATTGCAATGTGGAAAATCTATCCTCTAATAAAGAAGACACAAGCATCACGAATAATTTAGAGCAAGAGGATGAGGTCATGGAAGAGGAGAATAATGGAATCCCTAAAGTTAAAATTCTAACTACCTTGTTAAAGAAAGTCAGAGAACCATAAAGGAAATGCTTGATTGTGAGATTCTTGGGGAAAACCATAGGCTACAAATTGTTTATGGCAAAAATTACTAAAATTTGAAGACTTCAAGCTAATTTTGAAGCCCTAGATATTGGCATTGGTTTCTTCATAATCAAATTTGATATGGTTAAGGACTATACTAAGGTATTTACGAGAGGACTATAAATCGTTATGGACCACTATGTAACGATAAGAAAATGGCAGCAAGATTTCAAGTTGGATGAGGTTGAAGAGGACATTACAGCGATACGGGTTAGATTTCCTAACTTGCCCATAGAATACTACAATGAAAAAGTTATCTACCACATAGTGAAATTGTTGGGAGTCCCTTTGAAGATTGATATCAACACAACCATGGCAGCACAAGAAAAGAATAGGTTTGAAGCCCTACAAGAAGGGGGTGAACAATCTAAAGGAAACAAAGCCCAATTAGGCAAAGAGACTAGACAAAAAAGCAAAGCCCAAATGGAAGGAGGATTCAAATATTGACCCAGATCATATGAGAGAAAGAATGAGATTAATAACCTTGAAATGGCTAAGGCTAAAAAGAGAGAGAAGATTAGACTAGGGAAGAAATGTGTCACCAATATGGAGATTCGGTATCAAGAGGCACAACTGGGGAAAGGTGATCCATCAATCCCCCTAAACAATTTAGACTAGGAACCTTTGAAACAAGGAAGCCAGTAACCAATTATCAGCAACCAAACTCCAATCTTTCAACTAAATAACCCCATTTCCCAATCCCATCCCACCCAGCCTAAAGTCGAAGCTACCAAACCCAAGTTCAGAGATCCTCCAGAGAAAAATGGAAGAGAAAAGGGAGAACTACCCTACAGAGAAGCACATAATGACTTAGAACAGAGTTTTGGTGTGTCTAACACCAAGGAAAGAAGTATTTCACCTCATCACCTCTAAATGGTGGAACGGAGAAGTAAAACTGAGAATTCAGCCACGAAGATCATCACTACCTCTCAATGACTCCATTGAAGTCAATGAAAGAGAATCTCCAAGCAATAAGGGGTTATCTGAAACTTGATACCCAGAACCCTTTACCCAACCAAAACAAGCAATAAGGGGTTATCTGAAACTTGATACCCAGAACCCTCTACCTAACCAAAACATACCTTCCATGGATTTGCTAATTTGTAATTGTAGGGGAGCAAGAAACAAGAAATCCAAAAGAAATTTAAGAGAGTTAGCTCAAATTCATAAACCAGAACTAATTGTGCTTATTGAAACCAAAGTGGAATTTAAAGCCATGGGGATGTTTTTCAACTGCATGGGGTTCACTGCCTCAGCTCATGTTGACTATATTGGCCAGAGTAGGGGTATATGGATGATTTGGAACCAAAATGTGGTAAATGTTAGAGTCGTGGAGGCCAATTCTCAACAAATCACAGCCACAATTTCTAGACAAGATTATCAAGATTGGTTACTCTCAACTGTTTATGCAAGCCCTAATGCTAACAAGAGAAATGAGCTTTGGGATCATCTTGAGCCTTGCTCAATCTATGAATGAGCCTTGGCTAGTTGTAACAACCCCGACCTATGATTAACTGCTAAACCATGATTAAGAATGTCGAACGAGTAATTAAGATGAAATCCTAAATTAATTACATGTGCATTGCATTATTTGTGTTTATATCTATCTGTCGTAGAAATATCTATTTGTATTTCTAATTTGTTCTGTGAATTGAAAGCCTTGTCGGCATCTGATCATGAAATTAACTTGGTTTATGTGTTATTTAGCATTTATTGAAATTTATGGTAGGTTCAATTAAAATTCGATTTGGAGTCGAATAAGTAGAATAAATAATTTGAATCAATTCAAATTCAGTAAGATTAATAGACTTACTTAAGCTAAGCAAATTATACCCTATATAAGCCTAATTCATGTCTTGAACTTATTTAGACAACACATTTGGCTGAGAATAGAGAGAGAGTAAGAGGGAATTCAACAATTCTAGTGAGAGGAAGAGGAATTTGAGGGGAATTGTTAGATATTTGGAGAATCAAGCTAAGACAACACTTGAATTCAACACTAGGTAAAACATTCATCTCTAATTCTTGTAGATAAGGCATGTGGAAGTTGGATTCATCTCATTTTTGAGCTCATTTGCATGTCATTGAAGAAAAGAAGTTAGAAATGCCATGAATTGGAATAATATAGTTGAATTGTATACATGCATGCATAATTCATGAAGTTTTGAGTTTAATTTCAAGGAATTCTCACATACATGTGTTCATCTTACCTTTGTGTTAAGAATTCATGAAGTTTCATATCAAATTACCTCCATAGCTCATGTTTTGAAAGCTTTGAAGTCAAGAACTTACATATATGTTATGTTTTCAAAGATTTGAGTTTTGTTTTGTACAATTGGCAAGCTTTTGGGCTTTGATTTCGCGAAATGATCTTGAATTCATCGTGTTTTACAAGTTTACTTGTGTTTCCTCAAGGCTTGAGCCCAAAAGGATGTGTTTTAAAGCTTTGAAATTGAGTATTGCATCTTGAAGAACAATCTAGAAATTCTACAATTCTGCACCTTCGCTCGAGCGACAGAACCTGCGCTCGAGCAACCACTCTTTGTTTTGCACTCTCGCTCGAGCGACCAAAAGTTGGCTCGAGCATAAAATTCATGCTCCCAGAAGTTTACAAATTTTGCAAATCGCTTGAGTGACCAGAGTTGCGCTCAATCAGAGACCCTAGTCTTGCGCTCGAGCGATTGCCAAGCGGAAAAATCATGCAACCAGTACTTTTGCAAAGTTTGCAGGCCGCTCAAGCAAAAGAAGTTGCGCCTGAGCGACCACCCTTATTTTTGAACCTCTGCTCGAGCGAAGACCTTGTTTTTAACACATTTGACTAAGTGCTTTGAATCACATTTTGGCATCCTCATTGCATCGCAAGCATTCTTAAGCTCTAATTAAGACACAATATTGAGGATAAGACTTAGAAACACACTAAGAATAAGATGAAATAAGTTAAGTACTATCCGAGTGTATGTTTCAATATGTGTATCTGTTATGTTGTGTAGGTCACGCGCCGTAAGCTATTTGATCTGTCTGCTTTTAGAACCAACTGTGAGTAATAACTCTATAAAGTTATGTTTAACCGTAATTATTTTTGATGATATGAAATGATTAGTTTTCTAAAATGCTACATTTTGTATGAATGAATGATTGTCCAAGTTTTCGAAATGTACTAGTGACATCCATAACATGTGATATTTAGTGTCCCTTTATCGGTCATTAGGTCCCTGTATGGGTCATCAGAATGCCTTTATAGCTGTTCTTATGGGTCATCAGATCTGTTGATGTTAATGGATGTACCACGTATGATCATGTGAAATATGCACTGTGAATATGAATATGTATATGTTTTTGAATATGAATCTAAATTCTGAATCTATTATAGACATTATTCATTAAAACCTTTACTTTGTTATTATTTACTGGGCTCCAGCTCACCATATTATTTATGTATGTAGGTGATCAAGCACGTGACCAAGCCTAAATTGTTGGCTAGAGTTCTGTCTGTCTGCCAGCCACTGTGCCTCTCGAGGAGGTTCCCTTTTGAGAAGTGGTCAAGTTTTTGTGAACAATGTTTAAAATCTTTTTGTATTTCTTTGTTGAGCTTAATCTGGACTTTTGTTGTCAGTATGAATGGATGACGACATGGCTATGGCGTCTTACTTATGTAAATATAAGTCTTAAATTTTTTGTCTCATGTATGTCTACACAACTCTATAGATGTTATATATTTGTATTTGCTTCCGCTAGCCCCTGTATTTGGTTTAATTTGTTCAGAGGCCTTCGGTAATCTCAAGATTACTAGCCGGTCATGATGCTAAACCTATAGAGACGGGTTTGGGCCGTGACAGATTGGTATCAAAGCACGAGTTATATCGTACACACGAGTCCATATGAGCTATAGGATGTCCTAGAAAAGAATTAGGGACATTACATCTACATGTGTGAGTGTGTGTGAAGTATATGAACATACCTGAACCACTATACATTGACACTGAAATGAATGAACTAAAATTGAACATTGTGAAAGGAATTATTTGCGTATTTTTATTAGTGCTCTGTTTACCTATAGCAAATGGAAAATACAAGAAGTGATGGTTCAGCTGAATCTTCCGACGCTCGAATGAGTCAGATGGAACAAATGTTAAAAGTTCTAACAGAAACAATAAGACAACAACAAAGACAACGACCTATGCTCCCTCCGCCACCTTCGGTGCTAGCTGAGCCGGAAAACATTGACATTATTTCACTGACATAGAAGTTCAACAAAATGAAGCCACCAATCTTTCTAGGTGGTATTGAGCTGTTGAAAGCCGAGACATGGCTACTAGAGACTGAAAAGATATTTGAAGTGTTTCCGTGCTTGGAAACTCAGAAAGTTCTTTTGGCCACCTACACTTTGAAAGAAAAGGCTAGACAATGGTGGATGCTTATTCGAGTTAATAGTGGGACTATGATGTGGAGTTAGTTTAAAGTTATATTTTATGAGAAGTATTTTCCCCAATGTTTCAGAGACCGTAAAGTGTCAAAGTTCTAAGAACTCAAGCAAGGCAAGATATCTGTAGCCGAGTATGAGGCTAAGTTCACTGAGTTAGCCAAATTTGCTCCTCATATGGTCAACACAGATTACAAAAAGTCTCAGAAATTTGAAGGGGGCCTAGATCTGGACGTGTTTGATCGAGTAGGCGTTTTGAAGTTGCCTACATATGTAGATGTACTTAACAGAGCGTTGATGATAGAGGCTAATCTGGCAGCAATGAAACAAGCTAAAGTACTAACAATGGAATGGAGAAGTAAACTATCTGGATCCAATTTTCAACAGGGTCGTTCATCCTTTGCAAACAAAAAGCAAAATACTGGATTTTCAAGTAGTTCAAGTCAAAGTAGTGGATTTATGCTAGTTTGTTCTGAATGGGGTAGGAAACACAAGAGCATTTGTTATCGAGCAACGGGTGCCTGTTTCAAGTGTGGTAAAACTGGCCACATGATGAAAGATTGTCCTGTCGGGTCCGAAAATGCCAACTGTCCAGCAGCAAGTTCAGCTGGATCTGCATCTGCATAAAAAATGAATACAAGAGCAAACACAGGGAGGGAAACCTTAAGATAGGGTCGAGTATTTGCACTTGTGCTTGGTAATGTGCAGAACACCGAATCAGTGGTGTCAAGTATACTCCATATTTGTGCTCAAAACGTATATGTGTTGATAGATTCAGGATCCACTCGTTCATTTGTATCGCATGCTTTTTCTCGGAAGTTGACTAGACCTTTACCATCTCTGAATTATTTGTTATCTATATCTACACCTGCTGGGGATTCTATGTTATGTGCTTATGTGTATCCTGCGTGTGACATCATGATTGGGGAAGTATTATTATATGCTGATATAGCTGCCCTTGGACATTGCTCATTTTGATTGTATTCTGGGTATGGATTGGTGTAGACTCGACTTTTTCGCGCTTCCTTTCGGAGAGCTCGAATTGGTCCTACAGTTCGGACTCCTGTCACGGTTCTAAATCTAGTCTCACAAGTGCAATGTGAAACTGATAATCACCAAAGAGTCCAATCCGGTAAATCATTTTGAAAAATTAATTTTGAATCAAATAATGCCAAAACTGGACTACTTTGCTAGATTACGGAGTCGCCACCTAAATATTTTATTTTTGGGAAATTTAGGAAACCCTGACTCGTGCCAAAGGCCACGTGTTCATCATCACCAAAGTTGTCTCGGCTCGGGAACTTGGGTACGAGAGGGGAAGGTCCTGAAATGAGCACCCCCGCTCACCCGATCAAAGGATCGGCCTCTACTAAGCATGATATGCTGTTTTTATAAAAACATGTGTTCTTATTCCGATTATTAGCTAATTTTACTATGTGACGTACACCCAATCAAATATAGACTAAGTCGCAAGACTTGGAACGAATTCAACTCGTGTTTACTTTCGAAAATGGTTTGAATTTGCCGCCTTCAAATGGGCTAAAATGCGAATTTGCCACCTCAGGTGGGCTTAAAAACATGATTTGCCACTTCGCAAAGTGGGCTTAAAACTCACATTTGTTGAACTATTCCAATTCAAACAACCAAGCCTTCATCCACAGGCATTCATGCAGTTTAGTAAATAAGCAAATAGCCTCATGGCAAGCACGCTATCATGGCAACACTCACACTCATGCAAGTATACTAAAGCGTAAAACTTACAGTGTACTCCAAGCCAAAACAAAAGCTAGTTAGAAATATGCATGATCCTAACTATGCTAGATGCCTAATGCAACACATGCAATGATGCAATTAATAGGCTCGACTACTAATATGGCATTTGCAACAATTTGATAGCATGCTTTGAAACATGTATTCAAATAAGTGTATTGAAATTGTGATGCAGTTTGAATGATGCACCGAGCCTCAGTGCATACAAGACAAATGAATGATGCAAACATGCAAGCATAATGTATGCTAATTGAAACATTTCCCTAATCTAACCATCGAAAGCGCGTAAATAAAAGGGAGAAAGAAGTGGGGTTGGAAGACATGCACACACACATGCATGCTTATTACAACATTACACCCTCGCGAAGGAGGGTCCGAATGAATAAGTTAAGCTACACTAAGCTAAGCTAATTATTACAAAACAACTAATTAACTATTCTAGCTAATTAATTATTACAACACAATTGAATAACTAGCTATGCTAAGCTAATTAAAATATTACAAAACGAATTGAATGATTAGCTATGCTAACTAACTAGTAAAGCAATTTAAATGGCCTCGAGGGACGAGGGATGCATGCATGCTCGGTTGCTTCCTCCCGAAAATGCTCTTGCCTTGCCATCGGATGCCTCTGTTTGCACTCATTTGATCTTGGAAAATTGCACCAACTTCCAGATTGCCTCTGCTCTAACACAGGAACACACTTGCACAAAAATTCACTGGTGGCCGGTCGGCCACAAAAAGTGGCTGCCGGCCATCTCAACTAGCCAATCGGCTAGTTTAAGTGGCCTGTCGGTTACTGCAAGTGTCCAGTCGGCCACCCCTATTTTCTGGACTTCTGCTTTTACTGCAACAGAGAGCAACAGAGGCAAAACAAAGAATTTTCAGGGAATGTGTGTACTGCTACACTCCTTATCATTTCTCAAGCTCAAAGGAGTGTAGCTCTTGGCTCTCAAGCCATCAACAAAGCATTTTCAATGCATGATGGCTAGAAAACCAAGCTTGTATAAGCTTAATGAATGCACAAATAAGACTCGAAGGACCACCACCCTATCACACGTGATCAAGGGTGACGGTGACCAAGAAAAATGACACGTTTCATCACTTTGAGTATGAAACGTCCTATTTTTCTTGTGTTTGGATTAACATCCGATCCAAACACATGCAATGCAACACAACATGCTTATCTTGCTCAAGTTTTACTCGGTTCATTTTGTTTACACATTTTAGATTATCGATTAGTCCTTTAACCGATTAAGTCCAAAGTGAGAGTCCTCTAATTAGAAAGAGGGCTTAAGTCACAAGTACCTTGAGCATGAAAAAGGCCTCATGCTGTTGGTTAGTAGAAACCCTCAAGAGAGGATTAAAACCATTAGGCATGAGAGCCTTAATTCCACACTCAAGCTAACAAGGGGCTCAAGACCACTTTCAAAACAAAGTAAGAAGTGAAGAATAGAGGGAGGTTGCAGACTTTTCAGTGCTGATATGGCATGCAAAAAGACACTAAATCATGCAAGCAACTCATGCAAGTGATGCTTAAGAGCCTAAAGCATCAAACTAGTGAAGATCACAACACTATAAGCATGCAACACAAAGCTCAATTGACCAAACCAGCTCTGGATAGAGTTAAAACATGCCAAAATAGTGGCTAAAACATGTTGAGATTGAGGCACAAAAGGCTAGAAAAGCATGCTCACATGTTAGCTTGCAAACAAGACTCAAAACACAACTCTCAAAAGCAATGAAAGAGTGAAATAAGTGAGAGTGTGATAGAGTTATATACACTGAAATCATATGTAAAATGATGCTATAACATGCAAGCCACTCAAACACTTCTTACTTAAAGCCTCAAAACAATGAGCTAGTGAAGACCATTGCACTATAGCCATGCAATACAAGCCTCGAAGGACTTAACCAACCCAAAATAGAGTTAAAGTAAGCCAAAATAGTTGCTAAAACAACTTGAAGTTGAGCTAACACAAGCTACAAAAATAGGCTAAACCATTAAGCATGCTAGACTAGTAAGCACAATTGCACTACAAGTACAAAAAGCAAGCAACAAATGCTCCACCCAACCCAAAACAGAGTTGAAACATGTAAGAACAAAGCCTAAAACATGCTTGAACAAAGCTAATGCAAGCTACAAAATCAAGCTACCATGCGAAGCTATCTAGGCATGCAAGAGAGACACAAGAAGGGGAGGCTAACACCTCCATTTTTGGACTTCAAAACATACTTTTTACCACTGAAATAACTCTGAATTTCAGTGATTTAAAGACCCAAAAATTTTGATTTAAAGGTGGAAAGAAATGGCACAAAAGGCTTCACAAGCCAAAGAGCAAAAGAGGATACAACCCCCTAACTCACCAACACTTAAACCACCATTTTGAAACCTTAAAAAAAAAGTTTTTTTATGGTTGAAAAACCAGGTCAAAATAGTGTAAAAAGATAGCCAAGCAATTGATTAAAACAAAGCTTAAATGAGGTAAGCCTTATACCTTTGAAGCACAGCACTAAACAGCCACAATTCTGAGCTAAAACCAGCCTTAGGAGCTGAAACCAAGCCTCAAAGAACCTCAGCTCCAAGATGAATATGTTTGGTTAAGGGTCTTAGTGCAAAAGTGTAGAGAATTCTCACTTTCAAGGATAAAACAAGAAGAGAGAGAGAGAGAGAGAGAGAGAGAGAGAGGGAAAATTTTGCTCCAAATTGTGTAACCTCTCAAAATAGGGAAGAGACCCCCCCTTATATAGAAAATCAAGCTAAAGGCTTGTATTCATCCCTCTATACACGTGTCTGGAGATGAGCATCAGTGAACAACAGCTGGCACAACTGGCAAATAAATATTTGAAAAAGGAGAAAAAAGGCTGTCGGCCATCATTAGTGGCCGACCTGCCGTCAACATAGCCGACCAGCCACCACTGGTGGCCGATAGGAACAAGTCATGGCCGACAAGCTAGGGGGATGGCCGACAGGTCACCCTCCTCCAGAAGTGAAGCAACAAGCTCTTGGCCCACAACTAAGCACAAAACAAACAAGATTAGAGGCTCCAAGGTAAGGCGCTCAGCCGAGACCTTTAGGGACTCAAAACGAACACGAGCGAGCACAATCATCGGGTGTTCAAACGATGACGTCCAAGTCTTGAGGACGGTCAAAAATGGGGTGTCCACAGTTGCCTATCTTTGACAGAACTCGGAAGTCATGAAATGACGGGAGTGAATATCAAAGCCTAGAGACGACCCATTTTTGACAAGGCCGAAGACTTAGACAAACATGCAATCAAAACAAAGAACGGTTGCGCCCACAGGCTGCCTACGTATCCCTTTGCAAGGAATCAAACCGGCGTAGTTCTGGGGCAAGATGCAAATGACTTATATGATGCAAGAACATAACTTATGATCATGCAATGAGACTATAACGAAACATCTAGATGCAAATGTTATGCAAAGAAATGCTACATCAAACCCGTACATAAGCAAGTAAACAAACATGCTATGCAGGGGAATTACGAACCAAACCACATTTCATGCGAAAAGGATGTAAGAAAATTATGCAATCTTAACTACGCATCACACAAGAAAGGTAAAGAACCACAACCGTCGGGCACACCCGAGCCGGCAAACAAGATCCCAATGCGTGGCACACATGAGGAGCGAGATGGTGTGAACCTACAGACACATCCTAAGGTTCCGAACCATAGAGAACAGTGATAACAAATGAAACACATCCAACTATTATGCAACCGAAACAAAGAGCGGTGTAAGCATTGGAATCCGTCTAGATGCATTTAACCAAAGCGTCCTAATGCGCCGCGCGCGAGAGGGAAAAGAGAGCAGTGCAAACACCGGAGGATGGTATAAACATAAAAGCACGTTCCAATGTTTCTAACCAAAGCAGAAATGTATAAGCGTTGGGACATGGTCCAAATGCTTCTAACCGGAGAGGAGTGGTATAAACATCGGGTGCACGTCCTAATGTTTCTAACCAACAGGGGAGGTATAAACATCGGGCACATGTCCTAATATTTCTAACTAAAGCAAAGGAGGTATAAGCGTCGGGACACGGTCCAAACGCTTCTAACCAGAGAGGTGGTATAAACATCGGGCACACGTCCCAATGTTTCTAACCAAGGCAAGGTGGTATAAGCGTCAGACACACGTCCCAAACGCTTCTAACCGGGGAGTGGTATAAACATCGAGCACACATCCCAATCTTTCTAACCAACAAGGTATAAACATCGGGCACACAACCAAATGTTTCTAACCAACAGGGGAGGTATAAACATCGGGCACACGTCCCAATGTTTCTAACCAAAGCAAATGAGGTATAAGCGTCGGGACACGGTCCAAACGCTTCTAACCGGAGAGGTGGTATAAACATCGGGCACACGTCCCAAATGCTTCTAACCGGGAGTGGTATAAACATCGGGCACACGTCCCAATGTTTCTAACCAACAAGGCGTGGTGTAAGCACTGGGCGTACCCGAATGCTTCTAACCAAAACAAGGTGTTCAAAGGATAGGAATGATCTTACCCGGAATTCCTCTGAATGAACCGTACATACAATATTGTCTGGTTGCACCAGCTTTGAATGAACCGTACATACAACATCGTACCTGCATAAGAAAGAAACTTAACAGATACAGCAAAATAGGAATGCATGTTCTATGCAAGATTAACAGCATGTTCTATGCTTAATACCAAATGCATGTTCTATGCGAATGTGAGAAGTGCATATTCTATGCAAGCGTGGGAAGTGCATATTCTATGCAAAGATGACAAATGCATGTTCCATGCTCGATTAACAAATGCATGCGTTATGCGGAAACACAAGATGCATGCTTTATGCGAATAAGAGACAATGCAAGACCTCAAGTGAAAGGCATGTTCCATGCAATGACAAAGAAGCACGCGCTTTGTGCAATGACAAAAACGGTGCACGGTAAAAATGACTCGACCGCAACCTCCACCCTATCTCTCGGAGGAGTTTGCAAGAATTTAAAAGGATACACCTCGTTCGTGTTGAGTACCACACACTAAAAACACGGCCCAAAGCTTCTACAGAGGCCACTTGAGCTTAAAAAATGTACTTCCCTTGCACTTTCTTGAGGGATCAAGGCACAAAATAACAGAACAACATCCAAAGAGAGCACCAGAGGCCTACCGGTCACCCTAGGAAGCCACCGGCCACACATCGACCACAAAATAATGCCATCGGCCACCACTAGTGGCCGGTCAGCCACCGATGACAGATTCGGGGCATTTTGGCATTTCACCATGGGTCTTTAAATATAGGGCTTCAAACCCTATTTCCACACTACCTCAAACCCGAAAATCCCTCTCCTTTTGCTCTAGACCATTTTCTCCTTCCGATCCACACTTTGTACGCATTTTCAAACATCCCAAGAACGTCCGATTTGCTAAAACCTCTTTGCAAACTCCGTTTTGAAACGATTAAAAAGTGATTTCGGTGCTTCCTTCTTGACTTCCATCACTCGGGGTTTGTTTCCCTCGAGTTACCCTTGATTTCAGCACCCTCTCCCGAGCCCTGACCTTTTCTTCTATTTTTCCTCCCTTATAGTTGACTTTTTGTTGACTTTTGGCATTCCCGCCCATTTTCCACATTTTCGACCATTTTCTCATCCTTCCTCGAGATGGCAGATGACATCCCACACGACGGAGCTCCTCCGAGGATGGAGATGGATCCAGAGTTCAAGCCATTGCCTCTCAGTATTCGACCGTTCGAGCCGGCGATGTACCATCCTGAGGTACACGTACCATCCTGAGGTACACGTGCGACGACTCAAGCCTAGCAATCAATTCAGCTTGATGGGCTGCAACCTCTGTTTGGTGAGCGGTTACTTCTGTTTGGCGAGTAGCGTCTCGCTACATGGCCTTGATGGTCTGTTGAAGTTGACGCATCATATCCTCCATGCTAACTGAGGGGTGCTAATCTATCAAAATCGATGTATACTCTCTTTCTGAGGTGGAAACAAAAAAACTGGGCCCGACTGCGCACAGGTGACGTAGATAGTGACCGTTGAATTGGCGACTGCTGAACCGGTGCTCTATGCCTGACTGTCCTCCGTCTCGTAACCGGGGATAGCGAAGCAAACACTGGTTATCCTCCAATAAGATCCTCAGATCGGTAAATCCTCCTAACTCTGGTCCAGAGTGCTCGGAGGAAACTGCCTCATCGAAAAACAATTGTGAAATACTACCTTGCAAAAAAGAAAATAAAGCAAAAAAAGGAAAACAATCAGCAAACGCACAGCACCTCGGCTTAGACAAAGACAACACACAGTTGAAATCATAAGCTGGACAATCTGTACTCAAACACTGATTTCTACCCAAAATTTCTGCCTCAAAATTGATACCCTTAAACTGATACCTAGACTTGCAACTGATACATACATTCCTGCAGAGTCACACTCTAAAAGCACATATCAAGCAAGTGAGAGCCAAAACACCCCTATGGTGGGGTAGGGTTTCCCTGTCCTAGTTTCGTCAGGAACTAGGGGTTCACTACGCACACATGCGGTTTCAAACAAACCTACATTCGGGTAAGCAACCTGTCCTAGTTTGGAACAGTCTCTAAGGCTTTTGATATGCTACTAGGTCGATTGGTCAAAAAGGGTGCCTCTGCAAGACCACCTAATATACCTCTCGCTCTTAACACCGAGAAGTGAAATGATGATCAAACGGTACAGCAGTAGTCCAGATCTAAGGTTTGTGTTCCCATCATGGCAGAGTGCGCAACCGGTCAGCCTTATGGCAAGCTTTTCCAATCAAGCCTCCGATCAACAGTTTAGGATTAGCAGATGGCAAACATTATGACTTAAGCGCACCGATGCAAATGCAATGCAAAAAAAACACACATAAGTATAGATAAAACAACATATCATGAGTTCGAGTCAAGTTCTCTAAATCTCCAGCAGAGTCTCCAGAAACTGTAGACTCGACTTTTTAGCACCCCCTTTCGGAGAGCTCGAATTGGTCCTACAGTTCGGACTCCTGTCACGGTTCTGAATCTAGTCTCACAAGTGCAATGTGAAACTGATAATCACCAAAGAGTCCAATCCGACAAATCATTTTGAAAAATTGATTTTGAATCAAATAATGCCAAAACTGGACTACTTTACCAGATTACAGAGTCGCCACCTAAAATTTTTGTTTTTGGGAAATTTAGGAGAAGTAAACGATATGGATCCAATTTTTAGAAGGGTCGTTCATCCTTTGCAAACAAAAAGTAAAATACTGGATTTTCAAGCAGTTTAAGTCAAAGTAGTGGATTTACGCCAGTTTGTTCTGAATGGGGTAGGACACACAAGAGCGTTTGTTATCGAGCAACGGGTGCCTGTTTCAAGTGTGGTAAAACTGGCCATATGATGAAAGATTGTCTTGTCGGGTCCGAAAATGCATATCGTCCAGCAGCAAGTTCAGCTGGATCCGCATCTGCATAAAAAACGAATATGAGAGCAAACACAAGGAGGGAAACCTTAAGGCAGGGTCGAGTATTTGCACTTATGCTTGGTAATGTGCAGAACACCAAATCAGTGGTGTCAGGTATACTCTCTATTTGTGCTCAAAACATATATGTGTTGATAGATTCAGGATCCACTCATTCATTTGTATCGCATGCTTTTTCTCGGAAGTTGACTATACCTTTACCATCTCTGAATTATTTGTTATCTGTATCTACACCTACTGGGGATTCTATGTTATGTGCTTATGTGTATCCTGCGTGTGACATCATGATTGGGGAGGTATTATTATATGTTGATTTGCTGCCCTTGGACATTGCTCATTTTGATTGTATTTTGGGTATGGATTGGTGTAGACTCGACTTTTTCGCGCTCCCTTTCGGAGAGCTCGAATTGGTCCAACAGTTCGGATTCCTGTCACGGTTCTGAATCTAGTCACACAAGTGCAATGTGAAACTGATAATCACCAAAGAGTCCAATTCGGCAAATCATTTTGGAAAATCGATTTTGAATCAAATAATGCCAAAACTAGACTACTTTGCCAGATTAGAGAGTCACCACCTAAATATTTTGTTTTTGAGAAATTTAGGAAACCCTGACTCGTGCCAAAGGCCACGTTTCCGTCATCACCAAAACTGCCTCGGCTCGGGAACTTGGGTACGAGAGGGGAAGGTCCTGAAATGAGCACCCCCACTCGCCCGATCAAAGGATCGGCCTCTACTAAGCATGATATGTTATTTTTATAAACACATGTGTTTTTATTCCGATTATTAGCTAATTTTACTATGTGACGTACACCCAATCAAATGTAGACTAAGTTGTAAGACTTGGAACGAATTCAACTCATGTTTGCTTTCGAAATGGTTTGAATTTGCCACCCTTAAGTGGGCTAAAACGTGAATTTGCCACCTCAGGTGGGTTTAAAAACATGATTTGCCACTTCGCAAAGTGGGCTTAAAACTCACATTTGCTGAATTGTTCCAATTCAAACAACCAAGCCTTCATCCACAAGCATTCATGCAGTTTAGCAAATAAGCAAATAGCCTCATGGCAAGCATGTTATCATGGCAAACTCACACTCAGGCAAGTATGCTAAAGCGTAAAACTTATAGTGTACTCCAAGCCAAAACAAAAGCTAGTTAGAAATATGCATGATCCTAACTATGCTAGATGCCTAATGCAACACATGCAATGATGCAATTAATAGGCTCGGCTACTGATATTGCATTTGCAACAATTTGATAGCATGCTTTGAAACACGTATTCAAAGAAGTGTATTGAAATTGTGATGCAGTTTGAATGATGTGCCGAGCCTCGGTGCATGCAAGACAAATGAATGATGCAAACATGCAAGCATAAGGTATGCTAATTGAAACGTGTCCCTAATCTAACCATCGAAAGAGGGTAAATAAAAGGGAGAAAGAAGTGGGGTTGGAAGACATGCACAACACACGCACGCTTATTACAACATTACGCCCTCGCAAAGGAGGGTCCGAATGAATAAGCTAAGCTACACTAAGCTAAGCTAATTTTTACAAAATAACTAATTAACTATTCTAGCTAATTAATTATTACAACACAATTGAATAACTAGCTATGCTAAGCTAATTAAAATATAACAAAACAAATTGAATGATTAGCTACGCTAACTAACTAAACGGCCTCGAGGGACGAGGGATGTATGCATGCTCGGTTGCTTCCTCCCGAAAATGCTCTTGTCTTGCCATTGGATGCCTCTGTTTGCACTCATTTGATCTTGGAAAATTGCACCAACTTCCAAATTGCCTTTGCTCTAACACAGGAACACACTTGCACAAAAATTCACTGGTGGCCAATCGGCCACAAAAAGTGGCTGTCGGCCATCTCAACTGGCCGGTCGGCTAGTTGAAGTGGCCTGTCGGCTACTGCAAGTGTCCAGTCAGCCACCCCAATTTTCTGGACTTCTGCTTTTGCTGCAACAGAGAGCAACAGAGGCAAAGCAAAGCATTTTCAAGGAATGTGTGTATTCCTACACTCCTTATCATTTCTCAAGCTCAAAGGAGTGTAGCTCTTGGCTCTCAAGCCATCAACAAAGCATTTTCAATGCATGACGGCTAGAAAACCAAGCTTGTACAAGCTTAATGAATGCACAAATAAGACTTGAAGGACCACCACCCTATCATGCATGATCAAGGGGGACGGTGACCAAGAAAAATGACACGTTTCATCACTTTGAGTATGAAACGTCCCATTTTTCTTGTGTTTGGATTAACGTCCGATCCAAACACATGCAATGCAACACAACATGCTTATCTTGCTCACGAGTCCTCTAATTGGAAAGAGGGCTGAAGCCACAAGCACCTTGAGCATGAAAGAGGCCTCATGTTGTTGGTTAGTAGAAACCCTCAAGAGAGGATTAAAACCATTAGGCATGAGAGCCTCAATTCCACACTCAAGCCAACAAGGGGCTCATGACCACTTTCAAAACAAAGTAAGAAGTGAAGAATAGAGGGAGGTTGCAGACTTTTTAGTGCTGATATGGCATGCAAAAAGACACTAAATCATGCAAGCAACTCATGCAAGTGATGCTTAAGAGCCTAAAGCATCAAACTAGTGAAGATCACAACACTATAAGCATGCAACACAAAGCTCAATTGACCAAACCAGCTCTGGATAGAGTTAAAACATGCCAAAACAGTGGCTAAAACATGTTGAGATTGAGGCACAAAAGGCTAGAAAAACATGCTCACATGTTAGCTTGCAAACAAGACTCAAAACACAACTCTCAAAAGCAATGAAAGAGTGAAATAAGTGAGAGTGTGACAGAGCTATATACACTAAAATCATATGTAAAATGATGCTATAACATGCAAGCCACTCAAACACTTCATGCTTAAAGCCTCAAAACAATGAGCTAGTGAAGACCATTGCACTATAGCCATGTAATACAAGCCTCGAAGGACTTAAACAAACCCAAAATAGAGTTAAAGTAAGTCAAAATAGTATCTAAAACAACTCAAAGTTAAGCTAACACAAGCTACAAAAATAGGCTAAACCATTAAGCATGCTAGATTAGTAAGCACAATTGCACTACAAGTACAAAAAGCAAGCAACAAATGATCCAACCAACCGAAAACAGAGTTGAAACATGTAAAAACAAAGCCTAAAACATGCTTGAACAAAGCTAACACAAGCTACAAAATCAAGCTACCATGCAAAGCTATCTAGGCATGCAAGAGAGACACCACTGGTGGCCGACCGGCCATTAATGTAGCCGACCGGCCATTAACATAGCCGACCGGCCACCACTGGTGGCCGAGAGGAACAAGTCATGGAAGCTAAGGGGATGGCCAACAGGTCACCCTCTCCTCCAGAAGTGAAGCAACAAGCTCTTGGCCCACAACCAAGCACAAAACATACAAGATTAGAGGCTCGAAGGTAAGGCGCTCAGCCGAGACCTTCAAGGACTCAACACGAACGCGAGCGAGCACAATCATCGGGTGTTCAAACGATGACGTCCATGTCTTAAGGATGGTCAAAAATGGGGTGTCTACAATTGGTTGACCAAATATTGTGCTACTATTGATTGTGTGAATAAATCTGTTGTATTTCGACTACCTGGTTTGTTTGAGTTTATGTTTAGTGGGAATGGTATAGTTCCTCCACCATATTGTAACATGCCCGGGGGGTACCCGCGCGCGTTAAACAGTTTGGACTCCCGAGATCTCTTTGATCTAGTCTCACGAGTGCAATGTGAAACGTAGATGAGAGTCCGGATTTGGAAACTTTTAGTGAAAATCCATTTTATTGCAATTTTGTCAAAAATGGACTGCGTCATCAGATCTCAGAGTCGCCACCTAATATTTTGGGAAATTAGGAAACCCATGACTCAGTGCCACGGCCACCGTTCGTCGTAACCAAGGATGCTTGGCTCGGAACCTTAGGTATGAGAGGGGAAGGTCAATAATGAGCACCCCTGCTCACCCGATCAAAAGATCGGCCTCTACTAAATCATGATATGACTTTTATTTTCTTTATATGTTCATGTTCTGATTAGTTAATAAATCCTAAATTTTACTATGTGAAGCATACAAGTATAGACTATGCCATTTATTTTGGAACAATTTGATATCATGCATTTTGAAAGAGTTTTGACGATGTACAACCCAAATAAATTGAGTTTACAAGCACGAAAAATCAACATCATTCCAAATTAAGCGACACAACCTCCATCCACTGGCATTCATAGAGTTATATCACATAAGCAAATAGCCTCATGGTAGAATGCTAGACATAGTAGAGAAACACACACAAACGGGATGCTAAAGCATAAAAACTTACATGTTTGACGTCCCACGAACAAGCTACAAAACAAAGTTAGTAAAATATGCATGATCTTATATACAAAATCCTAATGCAATTCACACATGAGATGCAACTAAAGATTCGGCTTCTAAGATATGACATGTGATCATCTCAAGAACATGAGGTAGCGCACATAACCACATAGGAATTGATTAAATCCACAAATGCAAACTTAGCCGGATCAAGATGCATGAATCATGGATGCAAAGCATAAATATGATGAAAAATAAATATGATGTTTATGTACAAATAAGGAAAGAAAGTAAAGAACGGGATAGAAAGAAGCAGGGCGGGGAATTATTACATCACTTGAATAAATTATTACAGACCAAATGAGAGAGAGAGAGGAGGGAATATTGCAATAAAAAAAAAACTCACAAAACACTCAAAATAAAATAAATAAATAAAAGAAAAAGCTTCATGTGCCTTGGAAACCACCAGAAGTTGGTTAACATCGGAGAACAATACCGTCTTGTCCAAAAGAAGCTAACCGGCCAACCAAAAGGCCGGCCGGCCAACTAGGCCTAGCAAAACCTGTCTTGTTGCAAAACCAAGAAAAGGAACAAATAAGAAATATGTGGCCGGCTTGACTAACTATTACCGGTTAGATTAAAACAAGGAAACAAAAATAGAAAGTGCAAAATTATAACAAAACTAACATGAACCTCATGAACCTAAATTAAGGAAACAAATATAAGATAGAACATGTAAGATTATAACAAAACTAATATGAAACTAATATAAGAGGATAACTTTAAGCTAGGAAATGAAAGATTACTATACAACTACTATGAAACTAAACAAGAAAACAAATATTAAGATAGAACATACAAGATTACAACAAAACTAACATGAACTTAAAACAAGAAAACAAATATAAGATAGAACATGCAAGATTACAACAATACTAACATGGACCTAAAACAAGAAAACAAATAGAAAATAGAACATGCAAGATTACAACAAAACTAATGTGAAACTAAAATAATAAAAAAAAAACAAAGAACACAACTACTACAAAACTAAAACAAGAAAATAAATATAGGATATGTAAGATTACAACAAAAGTAATATGAAACTAAAATAAGAAAATAAATATAAGATAGAACATAATATGAAACTAACATAAGAAAATAAATATAAGATAAAACATGCAAGAAAAATAAAAGAATTGAAAATTCACCTTACAAAGAAATAGTGAAATTCTTGATTTTCAAACTTCCTCTGATCACTCTCAAGGTTGTGAATTATGATCTTAATCCTCAATTCAACAGCTTAGACTTTGAGCTTAAAATGACGGTTTTGAACAAATGTATGATCACTCTTTTCTTGGCAAGAATACTCTCTTTGGTTAAGGCTTTGAGTGATTTTTGACAAGGGGAGATGAGATGTAAGAGGCTATGTAACTTTACTAGTTTGGGAAAAGAACTCTCTTGTTTTTAAGACTTCTTTTCTCTCAAATTCTAACACAATTTTAGCATTCTCTCCCTACCCTACTCTTCTTCAAAAATCCTCTCCCAATTCAAGACTAGAGCTCTCATTATATAGCCAATGCAAGTAGGCAATGGTGCAAGACAAAGTGGAGTTAATGGGGGACAATGTATAATGGAGGTGAATGATGAATGGTGATGGTGTGGTTGCTTTAGGAAAATGGATTATGACTTGAGATGGTGGGATGTGATTATGAAAGTAGATGGTGAGTGGGGATGGTGGGATGTAATTATGAAAGTGGATGGTGAGTGGGGATGATGGGATGTGATCATGAAAGTAGATGGTGGAGTGTAATTATGAAAGTGGATGATGAGTGGAGATGGTGGGATGTGTAGATGATGAGTGGGGATGTTGGAGGATGAGTGAGTGCACTTGAATGGATCAAAAAAAGGCTCAATGGGGTGTCCCAACCGAACTAAAACCAAGAAAAACGGGGCTGCTGCTGTTTTGGGCCGAGTCAACAAAATTTGCTATTAAGCCCAACTTCAAACGGACATATCTCCCTCATATGAGCTTGGTTTTAGGTGGTTCTTAGGTCTAAATTGAAACCCCAGAAGTCTACTTTCCAATGGTGGTGGTCTCACACTTAAATTCCAAGTGTACAAAGAGATATGCCTAATTTAGTGAAGGCTGTTCATTTCTCTCGGGCCCAGGTCAACAAAATCTGCTTTTAAACTCAACTTCAAATGGGCATATCTCCCTTATATGGACTTGGTTTTAGGTGGTTCTTGGGTCTAAATTGAAGCCCCAGAAGTCTACTTTCCAATGGTGGTAGCCTCACAATTAAATTCCAAGTGTACAAAGAGATATGCCTAATTTAGTGAAGGCTATTCATTTCTCTCGGGCCCAGGTCAACAAAATCTGCTCTTAAACCTAACTTCAAATGGGCATATCTCCCTTATATGGACTTGGTTTTAGGTGGTTCTTGGGTCTAAATTGAAGCCCCAGAAGTCTACTTTCCAATGGTTATGGCCTCACATTTAAATTCCAAGTGTAGAAAGAGATATGCCTAATTTATTAAAGACTGTTCATTTCCTTCTTAATGATTTGATGCTCATTCTCTTCAAACTAGTTTCCTTTCATCCCCTCCTATTTCCTTCAAATCAAAACCTATAAAGAATGTTTTTAAATATATATATATATATATTTTTAAAGAGTTCACATCCCTTCCATTTATTTCCACTTTGTTCTTACTCAGTTTACTGAAAAGTGTAATATTTTAATCGAAATGGGAGTCTCAGAACATCATAGAAAGAACAAAAAAAACAAATTATTTTGAAAAGAGGGTTTTAAGGTCTAAAATAATTTGGCCAAAAAAATGTGTAAAGGTTGGGATTAAAGCTCAAATTCCATTTTTCTTGTTGAGGATTCTGTGAGAAACACATTCTAATTATCATCATCGGGTAATCAACAGAAAGCGCCCAAGTCTTAGGGCCGGTCAAAATGGGGTGTCTACAGTTGCCCCTCTTTGACAGAGCTCGAAGTCATGAAATGACGTGAGTGAGTGTCAAAGCCCGAAGACGACCCTTTTGACAAGGCCGTAAGACTTGGGCAATCAAACAAAATGCAATGCATGTGGTTGAACCAGAGGTTGCCTACATATCCCTTTGCAAGGAATCAAACCAGCGTAGTTCAGGGGCAATATGCAAATGATATGCAGGAAGATTTTGAGAATCGGACTTATACACTACGCGAAGCCGAGTAAATCAACAACCTGACACGTCTTATGCGAAAGGAGGAAAGATGGGTATGAAATCCAAACATGTATCAGGGGAGAGGAAGAATGATGGTGTGAGCAAAACAATCCCAACGTGTCTCACGCGAGATGATGAGGAGTGGTGTGAACAGACAGGCGCAACTGCTGTTGTTAACCGATTTGGATGGTGTAAACAGACAGACGCACCTGCTGTTGTTAAACGATTTGAGTGGTGTGAACAGACAAGCGCACCTGCTGTTTTAACCGAGCGGGGACACAAGAACACCTGACTCATCTATGCCCCAAGTTTATTGTTTTGATCTTACTTTTCAAGTTTTCTTTTGAATGTAATAAAATTTGTATCAAGAGTTGGAGAACTTTTTATAGAAATTAATGAAATTGAAGTTGTGAGCACTGAAAATTTTCCTTTTGGTCCAAAAATGGTCTAAATTGTAAAAGGATTAATTTGAACAAAATTAGCTTTTATCAAAACTTTTCAAAACCATTTTCGATAAGGATCACAACTTGACACACATGGAATCTATCCTCGAGACGTACAACCTCGAATCCAAAAATGGAAAATTGCCCCTTGTCTGAATGGCATTGCTCAGCACTGTAGTCAGTTCTTCTCTCAGAGTAAGGATCACAACCGAACTTTCAAATAACGAACATACAAAGATGCCTTGATTAAACACATGGACACAGTTGATTTGGAGGTGTTTACGACCGAACTTCATAATGAAGTTGCCTACATATCCCAAAGATGGGAATCAGGCCTTAGATAGTTCAGTTCGGGTTCACTCGAGTATTAACTCTCTCCTTTTACGCTCTAACTTTTGCCAAGGCTGCCCTTTTTGGGTTTTCAACTTTGCGAGCTCAGTTTTTCTTTTTTTCTAATTTTTTGTGCTCTAACTTTTGCCTAGGTCGCCCTTCCGGGTTTTCGGCCTAGTGAGCCTCTCAAGGGTAATATTTCTTCAACTTGTCCATGTTGATTGGTTGGGAAAATTCTAGGCCATCCAGGTCCATGAGAATAACAGATCCACCTGACCAAATAGTTTTGATAATGTAAGGACCAGTCCAATTGGGTCTGAACTTGCCCCTATGGTCATGGATGGGAGCTCGGTTGTCTTTCAATACCAAATCCCCTTCCTTAAGATTCTGAGACTTAACTTTCTTGTTAAAAGCCCTGGCAATCCTGCGTTGATACCCTTGAACATGGTACAGTGCTTTCAGCTTTCTCTCATCGAACAACATTAGTTCTTCGAACCTGCCCTGCTACCAATCCACTTCTGCTATCTGGCACTCAGCCATGACCCGCAGCGACGGAACGTCTATTTTGATCGGCAGAACAACTTCTATCCCATAAACCAAAGAGTATGGAGTTGCCCCAGTAGATGTCCGAATTGAAGTTCTATAGCCCAAGAAAGCAAATGGCAATTTGTCTGGCCAGTCCCTGCAGGTCTCAACCATTTTCTGCAAAATGTGCTTGATGTTCTTGTTGGTGGCCTCAACGACTCAGTTGGTGTGCGGCCGATATGTAAATGACTTATGAAAAGCCACGTTGTATTTCTCCAACAAGTCGATCACTTCTTTCTTGAAATATGAGCCATTATTTGAAATGATCTCATTCGAGACTCCATAACGGCAAATGATGTTATTTAGGATGAACTTAGCCACATGCGCTGCTTTCAACACTACATAAGACTCAGCTTCCACCCACTTCATGAAATAATCAATTGCCACCAGAATATACTCGTGCCCATTTGACCCTTTCGGTGTAACTGCCCCAATGATGTCAATTCCCCAGACTGAGAAATGCCATGGTAAAGTCATGTTGTACAGCTTCAACTGCGAGATATCCATGTGATTGGCATGAATTTGGCATTTGTGGCATCGCCAAACAAAACCAATACACTCCTTCTCCA
This sequence comes from Camellia japonica, assembly GCA_030407325.1. Classification (NCBI taxonomy): domain Eukaryota; kingdom Viridiplantae; phylum Streptophyta; class Magnoliopsida; order Ericales; family Theaceae; genus Camellia; species Camellia japonica. The sequence goes on from JAPPVO010000007.1 coordinate 119,550,085, forward strand.
TAGTAGACCAGTAGTAACCTTGCCTGAGAATCTTCTGGGCTAACATTACTCTGGTCATGTGTGCTCCACACTCTCTCCCATAGATGGCTTCCATTAGGCGCTTCGACTCTTCTGCGTCAACACATAGCTTGTGCATTCCCAGATGACCCTTCTTATACAACTTACCCCCGCAGATGATAAATGAATGGCCATTCACCGTATTGCCCTTTTATCTTTGACATTTGCCCTAATGGATAAATCTCATTTTCCAAGAAGTTCAGATATCACAATACGAGGGGTTTTGATCTTGCACTTCATCTATTGCGACGATAGACTCGTAGGCCGGTGTATATCTCTGTTCAATAATAATTGGACACATCCGAACTCCAAATGGGATGTCTATCATGGAAGATAGAATTGACAAGGCGTCAGGGAACCTGTTGTTCTCTCTTAGTAGATGCGTGAAGGTTAACTTCTCAAATTTCGGAATCAGAACGTCCAAGGTCTGGTGATAGATCTTCATCTTTTCTTCTTTGACCTTCCAGTCTCCTTTTGCTTGAGACACAACTAGGTTCGAGTCCCCAATGACATCCAACCTTTTTACCCCTAGTTCTAGGGCGGCTTTCAAACCAGCGATACACAGTTCGTATTCTACTTCATTATTGGATACTTTGAAGGCTAAGGGTATATGGGAATTGTCGGGTGCTATCAGCAACACCCCTATCCCATAACCATACTGGTTAGACGCTTTGTCAAAGTACATTGTCCAAATCACTTCCTTGATTTGCAAAATAGCTTCATTTGGGAACAGGTGTTTTACCGCTTCATCTCCTTCCACTAGGTGATTACCAGGAACTCAACTACTGCTCTCCCCTTGACAAACTTGCGGGTAACATATTTCAGATCAAATTCGAAGAGAAGAAGCAACACGGGCTAGCCTACCTGTAAGCGCTGGTTTCTCGAAGAGACATTGATGGGATCTAATCTTGAAACCAGAATACGGAGTGAGCTAACAGGTAGTGCCTCAACTTCCTGGTAGCCCATACCAAGGCTAAGCAAGCCTTCTCTAGCGGGGTGTAACAGGTCTCATAATCCAGCATTTTCTTACTCAGGTAAAAGATGGCTTTCTCTACTCTATCCTCAGATTCCTGAGCAAGCATGCATCCCATCGTTGTGTCCATTACTAATAGATACAGAATCAACGGCTTCCTCAGCTCTGGCGGCAACAACACAGGCAGGTTTTGTAGGTACTTCTTGATCTGCTCAAAAGCAAACTAGCATCGATCATCCTATTGGAATTTCTTTCCTTTCTTCAGGAGACCAAATAATGGTTCACAAGTCAAGGTTAATTTTGAGATAACCATCTTATGAATTGCACTTTACCCAGAAAGCCTCACACCTCCTTTTCATCTTGGTGGTGCATTTCTAAGATGGCCTTGATTTTGGAAGGATCTACCTCGATGCCCTTTTGTGTGATCAAGAAAACCCAAGCATTTTCCCTGTTGTTACGCCAAAAAGTACACTTCTGTGGATTCAGCCTCAACCGATATTCTCTGATCCGTTGGAAGAATTTCTTCAAGGCGGTGTAGTGGCCCTCTCTTTCCTTGGACTTGACAATCATGTCGTCCACATACACCTCAACCTCTTTGTGGATCATATCATGCAGAATTGTGGTCGCAGCCCGTTGATAAGTAGCCCCAGCATTCTTCAACCCAAACGGCATCACCCTGTAATAGTAGGTTCCCCACGGCGTAGTGAAGGAAATTTTCTCTCTATCCTCGGGTGCCATCAAAATCTGGTTATACCCGAAAAATCCATCCATGAAGGAGAGCAACGCATGGCCTGCGGTGAACTCCACCAATTCATCGATGTGCGGTAGAGGAAAGTCGTCTTTCGGACTGGCTTTGTTCAGATCTCTGAAATCCACACACACTCGAATTCTGCCATCTTTCTTCAGTCTGTTCCTTTGTTTCACTCTCTTACAGCTGCAAGTCAAAGAAAATCTCAAAGCCAGGCACCCGTTGCTTCTCAGAGTTGAACCAAGGCTCAGGGAAACCACAGAATGCGAAGTCTTCCCCTTCCCCAACAAAATAGCCATTCAGGGTTCCCCGGATAAGTTGATGCACAAGCTCGTAGTGCTTTCTAGTTTGCTTAGCTTTGGCCCTTTCGGCCATTTCTTTTCCTTTCCTCACCCAGTCCTCTTTGGTGGGCGTATAGCCAAGACCAAAGGCATGAGGGTTATGTGGCATGTCAGCCAATGCAGTAATGCCCTTCCGGCCACTTCTGCCTAATCCCATTCCGGACATGTGCTATAGTTTATTCATGAGATATACAGATTGGGCACTGACATAAAGGCTCACATCAACAGCAAAGATATTCTGCACTACCCAGGCCTCAGCTAAAGTAAACCCCGAAATGAAAACATCCTCTTCGCTATGCACAATCTCCAGTACAAGCTGTAGACGTCCCCGAACGTCCCGAGAGGATGAATCCCGTTCTGTTCATTTGGGCTTACTACAGTTCAGACTCAAATTGTCACGGTTCTTAATCTGAACCAAAGAGTCCAAATCCGGCAAATCGTTTTGAGAAAACAGATTTTTAGAAAAGGAGTGTCAAACATGGACTGCTTTGCCAGATACAGAGTCGCCACCTAAATATTTTATTTTGGGGGAATTAGGAAACCCTGACTCGGTGCCAAAGGCCACGTGTCCGTCATCACCAAGGTTGCCTCGGCTCGGGAACTTGGGTACGATTGGGGAAGGTCAGCTATGAGCACCCCCTCTCGCCCGATCAAAGATCGGCCTCTACTAACTGTGATATCTTGTTTTGAAAACATTATATGCTCTTATTCCGGTTATTAGCCTAGAATTACTATGTTATGCGCGCAGCAAACAAGTATAGACCAAATCGCCTAAATTGGAACAACACATTTCATGTTTGTTTTGAAAATGATTTGCTACTCGCAAGTAGGCTAAAAATGCAGATTTTTGCCACCCTCAAGTGGGCTTAAAACTCGCAGTTTTAATGCATCATTCCAATTTAGGTAATTCAACCTCCATCCACAGGCATTCAGGCAGTTATATCACATAAGCAACTAGCCTACACTCACACGCGTGCAAGGATGCTAAAGCAAAAGAACTTATAGAGCACTCCAAGCCAAAACAAGAGCTATGTTAGACATCTATGCATGATCCTAACTATACAGAAATGCCTAATGCAACGCATGCAGGAATGCAACTATAATAGGCTCGGCTATCCTAGAATGACATGTGAAATGCTACAGCTAATCATGTATTCATTTTGGAATTGAAATACAAATGCAGTTAGAATGATGCGCCGAGCCCAGTGCATGCAAAACGAATGAATGAATGCAAACATGCTATCATACTGTATGCTAATTAAAACATGTCCTAATCTAACCATTGAAAGCAATAAATAAAAGGAAGAAAGACGTGGAGTTGGAAGACATACACACACTCACGCAACTTACTTATACACAATTGCCTTCACTCGGAGGGTCCGAAAGAATATACAAATTAATTAACCTACAAGCTAATTAATTATAACAGACCACTTAATTAATTAACAAATTAACTAAGCTAAGGAAAGCAGTAAAAGGCCTCGGGAAGAGGGATGGATGCATGCATGCTCGGCTTTGCTTGGAAATCCGTCGCCATGTCACATGATGCCTCTGTTTACACTGCTTTGCACCTCTGAAAACTGCATAAGTCTCCAGGATGCTTCTGAACCACCTTCTGAGCACTGTGGAAGGTCACCAGCCAAAAGTAAAGGCCACCGGCCATCCATCGACCATGGATATTGATATCGGCCACAAATGTTTGGTCGATCGGCACTGTAGATGGCTGACCGGCCATGTCTTCCTGCAGAAACTTGTTTTGACAGCAGCAGAGGATAGACAAGGCATGGCAATGCATTTTCAAAGCAATGTTTGCACCACCACCCTCCTTATCATGTTCATGACTCAAAGGAGGACGGTCATCGGTACTCGGGCCACCAATCATGCATTTTGATGCATGATGGCCAAAGGTACCGATTTTGCAATTTCAATATCAAATGAAGATGCACAAAAACACATAAGGAGGTCCCAACCTCTATCATGCTTGATCAAGAGGCAAGGAATGCACACACAAAGCTATGCGACCTAAGTATGCAAGCAAGATGCAATAGGACTAGTATGCGACAAGCATGTAAGTATGATGCAAAGTAAGCAACTTTGAACAATATGGTAAATGGACTTAAACTAAAGATGGAGGCCTCAGCCATGCCCAAAATCAGTGGCCATACACATAATTGAAATTAGACAAGAACGCTCATGCAAACATGCCAATGCAAGGGACCGAACCTAAGGCATCAAATGCCACTCTACCAAAGCATGGCAAGGGATGAGACATGACATACAATGACACGAATTCCAGCTCCAAACATGATACACAATGGTCCTGAATCATACAAGCATGCTACACAATGCAAGCTAGGAGGCCCGGGTACCGAAACTAGTGAAGTGCGTTACACTAGAGGACCTAAAGCAATGCACAAGGGGCAAAAACAACCCCAAACAGACCTAGGCAGGTCTGAAACAGTGGGAAATTGGCTTAAAATGATGACTCGGGATGCAACGAAATGGAGCTCATTCAATGGTCGGTAAATGGGGCATACAAGCCCGACTCTCAAACGCATTTAAAGAGATGAAACATGGCAACATGGCATTCAAACAAGCTCTGAAATATGATGAATAATGGCCCAAAACATGGACACGCCTCAGTATATGCATGGAATGGATCTCAAAACTCAAAGCTAAGCATGCTTGAACTACAAGCATGCAAAACTAACATCATTCAACCACAAGACCCAAAAATAGAGCTAGGGCAGTCCAAAATAAGCACATTATCAGTTTAAGGCATGGCCAAAATATGCTAGAATCAATGGCCTATAAAGCATGCAAGGAAAGCTAGTGAACCATGAGTTGTTCTACAACTATATGAAGCATATGAGGGCTCACCCAACCAGCCAAAAACAAAAGTATTTCATGCCAAAATATGTCCAAATAACCACTGAAACTCAGTCAACACATGCAAGAATGATGAGCCCCTTTGGAAAGCCATGCAAGGGGTTGCTCTACACATACATGATAGACAAACAAAGGGAAAACCATCTCTGGAAACAAGTTATGACAGCCCTAAAACCCACCAAATAGGCCCTGAAATTGGTCTAAGAAGCATGCAATGAAATGTCCCTTTGAAAGGCCTTGAATAGGATTGTTCTACACATGCATCATAGACATAAAATATGGCCAAAAGGGCTCCGGATAGAGTCAAGGAAGACCTTGGAACTCACAAAATAGGGCCTGAAATGTGACTTCACAATATGCAAAATGGAGCTCCTTTGAAAGGCCAACAATGCTAGTAAAGAGAACATGGGGTGAGAGGGTTACCCCTCTCTGATTTTGAGGCTCAAAAACACATTAAGCCACTGAAAATCCACTGGATTTCAGTGGCTAAGAGGCCAAACTAAGGCCATCACCAATGCTCTAATGCATAGCACTAAACATGAAGGAATGAAGCATGGAAGGGGAAGATGACCCCAAACAGAAAAGAGTCCTAAACAAACATGTTTAGAAGATCAAAATAAGACTTTTTCTAGTTTATGTCAAAGTCCAAAAATGCTTACAAATGGGGCTAAGATGTGAAGCAAAATAGTGTCAAAATGGGGAAAATAGAGGCTTACCCTTGTAGAGCCGACCCTCAGCAACTTCTGGACCAAGATGATGAGCCTTCAACCTCTGCAAATCAGTTCCAAGATGCTTGGATGGGTGGTGGAGGTGTTGTGCTAGGGGATGTAGTGTAATGGGACCAAGAACAAGGGTTTTTGAACCCTCTAACACACCCAAATGTAGAGAGAGAGGGAGATATAGAGAGAGAGGGTGATATATATCATATATCAGATGTAAGGTCTGGTTTTTTGCTCAACCATCTCAATGGAGGAGGAGGGTCTCCTTATATAGATAAGAAAAAGTGTTTAAGCTTCTCAAAGAAGCTAAACAAAAGGGTCAAAGGGACTAAGCTTCTAAGAGAAGCTAATGCAAAGGTGCAAGCTTCTTGAGGAAGCCAAGACAAGGGGTCAAAGCTTCCTCAAGAAGCTTTCAGCAAAAGGTGCAAAAAATGGGTCAAAGGGTGGAAAACAACACAACACGTGCATGGGGAGCAGGGTCTGTGCACTCCAGCTGGCACAGCTGCATGCATTCAATCTGTAGAATACTCCAGAAGGTCATTCGGCTAGCAAAAATTGGTCGCCGGCCACTTTAACTGGTTGGTCGGCCATCTATTTGGTCAGTCGGCCATCTGTTCTGGTCGGTCGGCAGGAAAAATCTGCTCTGCAAGTCCAACTTCAAACCGGCATAACTTCTTCATATGAACTCCTTTTCAGGTCATTCTTGTGTCAAAATTGAAGCCCCGGAAGTAAGATTTCCAATGGAACCAGCCTTGCATCAAAATTCCAACTGTGCAAAAAGTTATGTTTGTTTTGGTGAAGGCTTCTCAGTTTCGGTCCAACCGGGATGATGCCCAACTTCAACCAATCATATCTCCGCCCTCCAGACTCAGATTTAAGAGATTCTTGAATGAAAAATGAAGCCCCAGAAGTCTTCTTTCCAACAGTGGTGGCCTTATAGCTTAACTCCAAGTGTATAGACAGATAACCTTGATTTAGCGAGGACTGCTCGTCCCTCTCTTAGCGATTCTTGCCTATCTTCTTCTCCAACTTGGTTTCTTCTCTCTTCCCCTCCTTTCTTCAACTTCAAACCCCTGAGCAAGGTGTTTTGAAAGATTTTCAAAGATTTCATCTCTCTTTCATTCATTTCCACTTTGTCCTTGCTCAGTTTACGAAAAGCGCAACGTTTGACAACATGCGAGCCTCAAACATCGCAGAAATTTTATTTCAAAAATGTTTTGAAAGAGAGGGTTTTAAGGTCTAAAAACCATTCAAAATAGCTTGGTCCAAAATGGGTGTGAAGTTGAGATTTGTCTCTCTCCTTGCCGAAGAAATTGAACATTTGCCCTGCACACCTTTTACCATCAAGTAAAACCGTCAGTAACGCCCAAGTCTTAAGGGCGGTCAAAAATGGGGTGTCTACACAAGCGTAGTGACCTCTGGCAGAGGATGTATATGAATTCCCGAAGACTATAGCCACCCCTTTCCCATGGGGGTACTTCAACATTTGGTGTAGGGTGGAAGAGACAGCTTTTACTTGGTGTAGCCAAGCTTGCCCAAGCAATAGGTTGAAAGTGGCTGGAACATCTAGGACGTGAAATTCAATATCCTGTTGAGCGGGTCCAACCTGCACTCTGATCTGCGTTGTTCCCATTACCACTCTGCTTGTATTGCCATACACCCGGATCACCTGGTCTGTAGGCACAAAATCGGCCGATTTCAGGCCAATAGCATAAGTCGTGGGGCATGGACAGATGTTGATTGTCGACCCGGTGTCGACTAATACGACTGGCACCCACTTTTCTCTGCACTCTACGGATATGTATAGAGGCTTGTTGTGTGCAAAGCCCTCTGGCAGTAACTCCTTATCGGAAAAGGTCAAAGTTAGCACAGTGCCTCTTGAGAAGACTAAGCCCACCAGTTGTTCTGGGGTAGTCACAATGGATAACTTGGCTTTATCCATCGCCGACAGTACAGCCTGTCTGTGCACTCGCGAAGCCATAAGCAATCCCTAGATAGATATGTCAGCTTGAATCTTCTTCAATCGTTTCAGCATAGTCTCTTCCTCAAACTGCTTTTCTTTCTGTTTCTCTACCTCTTTGTCCTTCTTAGATGCCTCGAGTTGGTCCAGATGCAGTGGTTTGAAATATCGGCCACTTCTTGTCATATGGTTGACTTCCTCCACATACCAGGTATTGTCAGGAAGGCCTTCACCCCAATCCTAATCAGTGTGGGCAAGATACAAATCATCATCTTCCCACCACATTCCTCCGGCAACCGACAAGCAATTGTCCGGTTCCAGCCTAAGTGTTTTCTCAACAGAAACATTCCCCAGGGGCGTTGAGCTATTCCAACTTTCTGATCACTTTCACTCATTTCCTACCTAAACCGCTCCAGCGCGGCTTCTTATTCTATATGTGCAGTACTAACAATGCCTAGTTCCTGAGCCGATTGTTCTTTACCAGTGCTTTCCAGTAGTTTACCCTTCATCTCGGCCGTTCTGGCCATTGGAGCGGTCCCCGCTTTTTGTTCTCCAAGCTTCGACTCAGTTCCCTCATCTATATCGGGTTCACCACTTAGCCACCCAGAATTGTCTGTTGACCCGTTCAGATCAAACCAATTAATATACATGTCTCCTTGATCTTGCTTATCAAAGAATTAGAAATTGTCTATATCCTCCTCCCAGTCGGCTAGATCATCTAATCCCTGACTTGGTCCATCTTCTCAGACTACACTAATCTCCACCCCAGTCGGCAACACCACTTTCGGCTTAGCTTGATTGATTGGCACAACATAGCAACTCGGGTCGTATGACCCTTCAGATAAATCCTCAAAGCCCTCAGGCAACGGACTGATATTCTCTACCAAGGCTGACCTCCCTTCATCCTCCACTGTCACCACTACGGGTTCGGGTTCGGGTTAGAGTGAGGACGCGCTCATCATGCACAAGTTTGTGCTCTCAAGGATGAACAATGCCGACTTAAGTAGGTGGAAAGGGGTGATATATATACTGGGGTCATAAGAGACGACCAGTGTGTGGATGAGGTTTACTTGCCGAGGTGGAGGGGCTTGGTTATGTGGTGAGAGAGGATTTGTAGTGACGTTGGGTTTTTCGGGAGGTGCTATCACCTTATTGTCAATGAGATCTTGAATCTCATAACGCAATCTGAAGCACTAATTAGTATCATGACCATGCTGTTAGTGGAAAGCACAGTATTTAGCTAGGTTGTGTTTCGGAGGAAAGGATCCGGTAGTGGGCGTTGTTCTAATGGCTTAAGATGTCCCTTTTTGATTAGGACCCCTAGGGCTTTGGATAAGGACATGTAAAGCGGGGTGAAGACCCTCTGGCCTCGGCCCTGATGGCTTGAGGTTTGTGAAGTTGTGTTAGATGTACCGGCAAAGGGGTTGACAGTCTTGGGTGTGGTGGTGACCATGCTCACATCCAAAGGCCATGTAGAGGTGCCACCAGTCGTGGCTGCATTGGAGCTGCGTGTAAAGGACCTTTTGGGCTGTTCCTTCTTATAGTCTATCAGACCCTGCTTCATCATATCCTCAATTTGCACCCCTATTTCGTGGAGTTTAGCAAATGTAAACAAAGGCAAGACTATCATTTTTTTATAATAATCTCCCTTACAAGTTACGGACCACCATTCTGATTTGGTCATTTTCAAACGGCAAGTCATCATAGAGGCCTTGGCCCTCCACCGAGTCACAAAATCTGAGAAACCCTCATTTGGCTCCTGACAGGTCGCTTCGAGATCATGAGTAGTGACCTCGATCTGGGTATTATAACAGTACTGTGCTATGAAGGCCTCAGCCATTTCCTCCTAGTTTCTCTTCATAGAGTCTTCAAGCTTGGCATACCAAATGGCCGCTATACCTGACAGGGTCCGGCCAAAAAGCGACAACATCTGTAGTCTGGAGCCCATTGGTCGTAGGATATCTAAAAATAGCCGCATATAGACCATGGGATCCCCGGAGCCGTCAAATCGTCTATGTGCGGTATTTTGAATCTATCTGGCAGAGTTATTGTGGAATCTGTGTAGCCATCCTCAATATCAGGATTAAATTCACGCCCTGAGCCCGTCTGAAGAGCTTTTCTAGCTTGACCTTCAGTGCAGTGGGGTCAACCTCGAATTCAAACGGCGCCTCCATTTGATAAACTGGTGCCTTGGAGGTCTGAGGTGGAATCGGATCTTCCGGAATGCCCGCATTTTCCTGGACATTAATTGTGACCCCAGGTGCTAGAATTCCCACTGGAGGTGCAGAGGCTACTATTGGTTGTGGCTGCTGTTGAAATCTTTCTATCACTTTTGCTTGGTGAGCTACAACCTCGGCTTGGCAGGCTGTGGTCTCAGCTTGGCTGGCAGCATCTAGCTGCATAGTCTCACTGGTCCTGGAGCTGACGAAGCATATCTTCCATGTTGAGTAGGGGACTTTGAGCTACCAGAACTGGCGAATACTCTCTGTCTAGAGTAGAAGTAGAAGACTGGGCCTGACTGGGCACATGTGAAGCACAAATGACTGCTGGATTGGTAAATTCTGCCTGATCCTCCTCCGTTGGTAACCGGTGGGAGTGAAACAAACACTGGCTGTCCCTTGACTAGATCCGCAGATCTGCAAATCCTTCTAACTCGGGTCCAGAGTGCTTAGGGGGTAACAGAATCGTCTGAAGTAATGGTGAAAACTACCTTGCAAAAAGAAAATAAAGCAAAACGAAACAAAAATCAAAACCGCACAGCACCTCGGCTCAGACACAAATAACATGCAGTTGCAATCATAAGCTAGAGAACTATACGCATCACTGATTTCTGCCTCAAAACTAATACCCAGACTTGCAACTAATACATACATCCTATAGAGTTTCACTCTAAAAGCACGTATTAAGCAAGTGAAAGCCAAAACACCCCTATGATGGGGTAGGGTTACCCTGTCCTAATTTCATCAGGAGCTAGGGATTCATTATGCAAAACAAGCGGTTTCATACAATTCCTCTATTCGGGTGAGCAACATGTCCTAGTTTGGAACAGTCTCTATGGCTTTCGATATGCAACTAGGTCAATAGGTCAAAAAGGGTACCTTAGCAAGACTACCTAATATACCTCTCACACCTAACACCGAGAAGTGAAAGAAGGATCAGACGGTACAGCGGTAGTCCAAATCCAAGGGTTGTGTTCCCATCATAGCAAAGCCCGCAACTAGTCAGCCTTTTGGGAAGCTTTTCTAAGCGAGCCTCCGGCAAATCGTTCAGGAATGGCAAATGGCAAACACAGTGACTTAGGCACACCGATGCAAATGCAAATGCAAAGAAACACATAAGTGTAAATAAAATAACATATCATGAGTTCGAGCCAAATTCTCTAAATCCCTAGCAGAGTCGCTAGAAACTATGGACTCGCCTTTTTCCGCACCCCCTTTCGGAAGGTTTGAAAAGAAAGGCCTCACAGTTCGAACTCTCGCGGTTCTGAATCTAGTCTCACAAGTGTAATGTGAAACTGATAAACACCAAAGAGTCCAAATCCGGCAAATCTTTTTGAAAATCGATTTTAAATCAAATAATGCCAAAATTAGACTGCTTTGCCAGATACAGAGTCGCCACCTAAATATTTTTTGTTTTAGGAAAATTTAGGAAACCCTGACTCGTGCCGAAGGCCACGTGTCCGTCATCACCAAAGTTGCCTCGACTCGAGAACTTAGGTACGATAGGGGATGGTCATGAATTGAGCACCCTCGCTCGCCCAATCACAGATCGGCCTCTACTAATCATGATATGATCTTTTATATACATTATGCGTTCTTATTCCGGTTATTAGGCTAGCTTTACTATGTGATGCGCACAAGCAAGTATAGACTAAAATTGCAAGAATTTGAACAATTCAATTTCATGTTTGTTTGCGAAAAGGGTTTGAATTTGCCACCTCAAGTGGGCTTAAAGTTTGCGAATTTGCCACCAAACATAGTGGGCTTAAAATGGGTTTGCCACTCAACAAAGTGGGCTTAAAACTCACATTTGTTGAATTATTCCAATTCAAACAACAAGCCTTCATCCACAGGCATTCATGCAGTTTAGCATTTAAGCACATAGCCTCATGGCAATCATGCAAAACATGGCAACATGGTAATCACACCTATGCAAGTATGCTAAAGCATAAAACTCACCAAGTAGTCCAAGCCAAAACAGAAACTAGTTAGAAAGATGCATGATCCTAACTATACAAGATCCTTAATGCAGCATATGCAATATGTAATTAATAGGCTCGGCTACTAATATGGCATATGAATCGATTTGAGCAACATGCGATTAAACATGTATTCAAAGAATTATTTGAAATTGCAATACAGTTTGAATGATGCGCCGAGCCTCGGTGCATACAAAACAAGATAAATGTATGCAAGCATGCGATATGCTAATTAAAACATGTCCCTAATCTAACCATCAAAAGCAATTAAATAAAAGAGAGAAAGACGTGGGGTTGGAGGACACGCACACACGCACGCACACTTATTACAACATTACGCCCTCGCGAAGGAGGGTCCGAATTAATAAGAGCTAAGCTAAGCTAAGATAATTATTACAAAACTTTAATCACTTAACTATTCTAGTTAATTAATTAAATAATTACACCATATCTAATTAACTACTTAGCTAATTAAAGGATTACAACTCAATTGCAATTAAACTGAGTAATCAACTATTCAGCCCCGGGAAGTGATGGATATGCATGTACATGCTCGGTTTTCGCCCCGAAAAGGCCTCCGTTTTGCTCTCAAAAGTCTCCGTTTACAGGGTTGAGCATACTTCAGAAACCTTTCTGCTCCACCTTATCAAATCTTTGCTGAGGGTTACACCAGTGGCCTGCCAGCCATGGAAGAATGCTGCCAGCCCTCTGCCAGCCAAAAGGGTGCACTGCCAGCTAAAAATGAGACACAACCAGCCATGGATGGGGCACTACCGGCCACTGATGCATTGGATTACCATACTGCAACAGAGCACAAATAGAGCAAAAAAGGAGTTTTTCCAAGGGTTGTCTGCACACCTTGTCTCTCCTTTTCATGAGGAAATCAAAGGAGGGACAAGATTTGGTTCACAAAACCACCAATCTAGCAATCTCATTGCATGATAGCTTGTGAAACCAATTGTGCAAGTTTAATAAATGCAAAAACAAGACTCAAGTGACCATCACCCTATCATGCATGATCAAGGGCAATGGAGACCTAGGAAAATGGCACATTTCATCACTATTGGTATGAAATGTCCCATTTGCCTTGTGTTCCAATTAGCTTCCGATTTCAACACATGCAATGCAACACAAAGAATACTTATCTTGTCTCTTTTTACTTGCCAATTTTGTTTACACATTTTAATTACCAAACCATCCTTTAATCCATTAAGTCCATTGGTGAGTGTCCTCTAATGGAAAGAGCGCTCAAACTCCAAGTTGCTTTGGGCATGAAAGAGGCATTACACTATTGGTAATGAACCCCTAAGGGATTAAACCATTAGGTGTAGCACCTCCATTTCACACTTAGGCAAACAAGTGGTTTGAAACCACTTTCAAAGCAAAACCAAAAGTGAAGAAATGATGGAGATTGCAGAGATTATAAGTGCTGGAAATGAGTGATAAAAGCACTAAAACATGCAACCAACTCAAACCAATGGTGTTTAAAGCCTTAAAACAACAAGCTAGTGCAAGGAACTTACACTACAACTATGCAAAACAAGACTCAAAAGACTTAACCAACCCAAAACAGAGCTAAAATAGGTCAAAACTGAGCTGAAAACATGTTGGACTTGAGCCACAAAAAGCTAAAACATTAAACTAATACATGAGGCTAACTAGACATGCAAACAAGACAGAAGGAGTGGAGGATAACCCCTCCAATTTTGGATTTCAAAATGAGTTTTTTACCACTGAAAAAACTTCTGAAATTCAGTGGTTAAAAGGCCTAAAAAATTTGGTTTTAAAGTGATGAATAAAGGCACAAAAGCCTTACAAACTAAGAAACAAGAAAGGTGAACCACTTCCTAACTAAAAAATGGCTCAAACCACCATTTTTAAGCCACAAAACAGAGCTTTTTACAGTTCAAGACCAGCCCCAAAATAGTTGAAAAGGATGGCAAAACAAGTATACAAAACAAGTATAAACAAGGTAAGTATTATACCTTTGAAGCAAAACACAAGTTAGCCAACAATCCAAGCCAAAAACCACCTTCTAGAGCGCAAAGAAGGTGCCAAGTTACCTCAGCTCAAGGACTAGCAACTTTGGTTAAGGTAGTGTATGTAAAAGTGTAAATAAAACAAGCACTTAGGCACAAAATTGTAAGAGAGAGAGAGAGAAATCTAGAGAGCGAGAAAATTTTATGTCTCAAAATTTTCTACCTTCACATGAGAGAGAGAGGTGTCCTATATATAGAAAAACACAAATTTCCCTCATAGACATCTAGCCACACACGTGTAGGAAGATGCATGAATGTGTGCAAACAACTGGCACAAAATATCTGCAGCAAATAATGATGGCCGGCAAGGCACATCAATGGCCAGCAAAGGAGAAGTGGTGGCCGGCAGCCTCCAAATATAGCCGGAAGGTCATCAGAAACTTAAAGCTGAAAAGAACCAGGCATGGTCCAAAGATGAGACAAAATGGATATAGGGCTTGAAATGCTCAAACCTGTGGCATTCTGCTGCGGACTTCGAGCGCTTGGCGAGCAAACAGACTAGTCATCAGATGTACCTTCAAGAACATCCAAGTCTTAAAGGGCCGTCAAAAATGGGGTGTCTATAATGCCACCATCCAACTAATTCATTAAACCAATTTACCAACCACATTAATTCCCTCCACCACCTACCTCAATTATTTACCCTCTATATCAGCTCAAGATTGTAGATGAAACAAATATACAAATTCTGCTCCACAAACACTACAAATTCGGCATCACCAAATTCTATTCCCAAACACTACATATTCACTCTATACAAACTCTATATTGGAAGTGTGGATCGACAGAATTAGCAAGGCAAAGCATCTGAAGCAACAAGGCCAACAGCAGCAGGAACAAGAAGCCAGCAGGAAAATAGAGTGAGTGTTCAACATGGGTCAACCGGCCCTGTAAATTTTTTGTTTTTTATTTATTTTAGTGTGCACTTCCTTGCACTTCTGTACACCACATTTCACACCAGAAAAAAGGCTTCTATAGGAGAAAGATGAAGAGCATAACACCATGTTTTAATTGTTGAAGTTTAACCTTGTTCTAAATCAAACTACATTAATGTTTAACCTTGGAAATTCACTTCTCTCATATGAAACAGACAAGTGAATTGCATTAACAGACAAGTGAATGGCATTTCTATCTAATGTTTGTAATTTTCTTGATGGGGGTTTGGTTTTGAAGATGGGAACTACCTACTCTCTTTTTCTCTTATTTTATTTTGTTATCTTATTATCTTTGATTTGTTGTCATCAAATGCCTTATCTATTCACTACAAGCTTGTCTATTGTATTTTTAAATTTTAAATAATTTCATTTAGAGGTGTATTGGCAAAGAAGAATAGTTATGTGTACAAATTAAAACTTCTATTAAAGTAATTTTTAAACTCTTGTTTTGCCATTCTCCTTGATATAAGATCATAATTATTTGTTAAACTACAACCTATAACATGCCTTTCCTTCCCATCTCAACCTAATTTTTCATGGTGAAAGCTCATTTCCATTTTACAGTTAAGTTTTGCACTCTGAATGTCAGCTCTAATTCACTTTTCATATTTAACACATTTCCATTTTAATTTCAGCTCATGTGTAATTCACCATTGATATTTAACACATTTGCATAAAAATTTAACAGATATTCACATCATGCCTAGAACTAAAAGAGCCAGACCAGAACATGGTGAAAGCTCCAACCCTCCATAACGCCAACAACAGCAGCCTCAAAATCAGTCTTATCCTACTTCTGATTTTCTCAGTAAAAGTCATGAACAAGCCTTTCAAAGCTTCTCCAGCTGACCTATTGTAACAGGGAGGAGGGTAAATCTGCCACCTCAATATGATGCACTATTAGTTAGCAAACTTGACGCAATGGGATGGCTAAATTTAATTAATTTACCGTAAAAGGTATATCCACGAATGGTGGCTTTATTTTATGTTCACCTAAGAGGTACTAACGAAGAAGATGGAAATTTTACTCTTCTGTCTTATGTGAAAGAAAAGGGTATTCAGTTTGATATCCCTACTTTGGAAGGAATTATTGGAGTTGTGGTAGGTGATATGCATATCCATTTCAGAGTGAGGCTGACTTAGTTAATCTTGTTGGTGATAGCAGTGACGTATATACTACTATTTGTGAGAACAAATTTAACGATTATTCTACAAGTAAGACATTTGAAACCCTATCTTCGGATTCTTCACCGGTGGATTGTAGAAAATGTCACTCCGAAAAGAGGACATTTTGATGCTGTCCCATATTTTAATGCCTATTTGTTATACTGTTTCGAAGTTGGCCATGTGGGGAAGTGGTTTTGAAAATACTCTTCAGATCCTGGGAGACGCTCTTGATATTCAGCTAGTCACCTGCAAAGACAAATACTCCGGTCAGGGGTGCCGGGGTTAGCACTCCGACGGGCAAGTCAGTTCTTATACTCAAGAAAGCTTGTTTACTAAGTTTAGTGAAGTGTTTCTTACATACCTTTCTAAATCTGAAGCTCTTGTATTTATACTCATCTTTGGACCTCGGGCCCAGAGCCCACTTTTATTTATTATCCTTTTGTTCATTCCAACAAAATCTCCCCGTCTATCAGCGATCTCAATATATTCGGCATCTTAGTTGATTAGTATGGACCGAACAGTCTCTGACTTCTGGGATGTATCCCCTCTAACTCTTCTAATTATTCGGCTCCCACAATTGCCCCCAAGCATTCTCCCAACATCTGTTGGCTGGATTGCTGGTTTCGAATTCTGAATACTCAACCAAAACTTTGGCGATTGGGCCCACAAAATATTCGTCTAAGTGCACCCCCTTTTGGTCGTCGTACCGACTTCCCGCTCTTTGTACATACCTATTCATTGTGATTTTAAAGATTGGCGCCCCTTCGGATTCGCATTCCATAGTACTGGTCACTGGGTTGCCTTTTGGATCGTTCTTGCAATTTTGTCTCCTCCAATATCTTCTCACCCTCTGTAAGTTTTCCACTTCTTTGCTTTGAGAACTATTCCCATTTTATTCTTTGGCATATTGTGTCAACTGTAGGGTATGGCAAAACATTTGAAAGACTCCTCTCATCAAATCGAATGGCTAGTTTGTAGACGCCATTTCTCTATTCCTGATGACGTTCGTCTGTCGCTTTTGGCAGACGGCACCCTTGACATGGAGAGGGAGGACGAAACCACAAGCTTTCCTCTTTTGTCAATCGCAGAGGGTGGAGTCCGCTTCCCTCTACACCCATTTTTAAGGGCTGTTGCTTCGCATTGGGATTTAATCCCTTCTCAGCTAACGTGAATTTCTTTAGAATTAAATGGGGATTGTAGCGTTGAATCGCCGCCTTGGAATTAACCTTGGCATTCCGGCTATCGGCACTGCTACGCCTTGGCTAAGTCCTCCGGTCGGCAAGGGCGTTATTTCCTTAGAGCTAAGGACACCGACCATCAGCTAATCACTATGCTTTCCAGCTCTGGGAAACGAGTTGATGATGTTATGGTCGTTGTCCAGGGTAACTGGAATTTGGCGAAGGGGAGGATCGTGTTGACCCTATTCCTAGACGGAGGGGCGAGCCAGGTCGCCAAGTGTCTCCTTGTTTTTGTCATGTGTTCATTTTTATTGCAGAACCTATTTCGTTGAAATCTTACGGCTTTGTCTCGTGTAGGGAGGGGTTTGAAAAAGATACTACCTTCAACCCACGACGTCGCCCTTTCAGATATCAGGGTTGCTCTCAGGTATTTCGGCCGTCGAAGTCTTCAGAAGCAGGGGAGGGCGGCTCACATTCTGCTTCGTTACGAGCCGACATACACAACCTTCTCGGCGGCGGAAAACATACCGATTCCGAAGGATGAAGATTCCCTTACTACTCTTATTTTGTCTGACTTCAAAAACCTGAGGTAGGTGGGCTTTGAAGGGTCCGATTCGGAGCGGAACGAGGTAGCTGATATCGCCGAATCAGATCAATCCGAGACCGAGCCTGAGGAGGTATTGGATTTCGCCGCTCCTCCGTTTACGTCGGGATCAGGGAGTCTTCCTTCTGCCGCGTTTTCAACACATAGAGGATTTCCCGTCACAGATCGCGGATATGGCCAGATTGAGTCTGACAAAACTTGCCAAAAAGGCGAATGCGGAGAGGTTAGCCGCACGGCGAAGAGCGGGGGCCTTTCGTCTGAGATAACCGCCTGCCACCGAATCTCAACTCCCCCTCCCTGTTGCCGAATCAGAGTCTTTGGGAGTTCTAGAGGAGACGGAAAAGATCGGAATGCCGAATCTCCGTTGGTCGGGGAAGTCGGCCAAAAAGTTGAGGAAAATGCAGAGAAACGCCCTGCTGACCTTGAGGCCGGTTCAGACGAACATGGTGGTAAGCATCCTCGATTGGAGGGATCTAGTGAGGTTGTTCCTTTCGTCATTCGTCCAATGGTAAAGGACATGCCGGTTCCCTCTAACGCTTCGGCGCTTACAGATCCAGAAGTCGCGTTTGGTGTGGCTATGTCCGTGTCGTTGCCGTCTGATATCGAGGCTTTCCGGGTGGAACCAGATATGAATGCGACAGCATTGGCCGCGCAATCGGCACTCCTGGTACGTATTCTGACTTTTCTTCACTTTTATCCAAGTACTATTAAGGTTATGTTTTTGGGTTATTCCTTTGCAGACCATCGGCAGGATAGCCGACATGGGACGTCGGCATCTCGACGCCATCAAACAGATTGACCGCTTACGAAAGCAAGTAGAGGGCCAGAGGAAAAGGGCCGAGGGTGCAGTTTTGAGAGCGAACGAGGAAGCTTCTCAGGCCGAGGCTGAGGTAGAGAAAGGCTCGCATTGCCAATCAATCCCGAGCGGACGCCGAGAAGAGGGCGGACGTGAGCGAAACGGCGCTGGATTGTCCCAAGGCGATTGCCAGCCTGGAGGCTGAGTTGGCTGACGTTGAAGGCGACTGCTTCCAAAGTATTCGAAGCGGGAAGATGCTGGGCTCGCCGAATATGTGGACAGGTCTCGCGTTTCGAAAACAGGGGTTCAAGCATGGCTGGCACAAAGCCCTTACTGCAGCTGGAGTTTTCACTGACTATGCCAGTGCCGTATGAGCAAGTGGATGTCGAGCCGTTGGAGACTGATTCCGAAGGTTGAGCTGGGCGAATGACTTGGGATTTCACAAATGTATTAGGATTTTTAAATGTATTAGGATTTTACAAATGTATTAGGATTTTACAATGTATTGTTTAAGCTTTGTCAGACATTTTTGTGCGGGCTTATAGCTTATTGATTTTGTATACATAAAATGTCACGAGTTGTTGCTCAATTTTGCTGTTGATGAAGAATGACATTACTTAATTTTGAGCCCGGACGGTCGGGCTAAGGAGTCTGACCTTGCCTAGCAGGGCGCGAGTGAGGGACCGAATGAGCCGATGGTTTGAATCGGGGCTGGCTCAGGCGTAAGTTACTCGGTGATCTTTTGAAAGATAGCCGGATAGATTAATGAATCTGCCCTTGCCTTAGCCAGGGCGCGAGCGAGGGACCGAATGAGCCGATGGCTCTGAATCGAGGGCTGGCTGAGGCATAAATTACTCGGCGTTATCGTTTGAAAATGTAGCCGGCTAGGTTGATGAATCTAGCCCTTGCCCCAGCGATACCGCTTGAAATATAGCCGAATAAGTTAATGACTCTGGCCCTTGCCCTAGCGATACCGGCGATAGCGCTTGAAATATAGCTGAATAGATTAATGAATCTGGCCCTTGCCCTAGCGATACTGGCGATAGCGCTTGAAATATAGCCGAATAAGTTAATGAATCTGGCCCTTGCCCTAGCGATACCGGCGATAGCGCTTGAAATATAGCCGAATAGATTAATGAATCTGCCTTGCCTTGGCCAGGGCGCGAGCGAGGGACCAATGAGCCGATGGCTCTGAATCGAGGGCTGGCTGAGGCATAAATTACTCGGCGTTATCGTTTGAAAACGTAGCTGGCTAGGTTGATGAATCTAGCCCTTGCCCCAGTGATACCGCTTGAAATATAGCCGAATAAGTTAATGAATCTGGCCCATGCCCTAGCGATACCGGCGATAGCGCTTGAAATATAGCCGAATAAATTAATGAATCTGCCCTTGCCTTGGCCAGGGCGCGAGCGAGGGACCGAATGAGCCGATGGCTCTGAATCGTGGGCTGGGTAAGGGGCATACGACTTTTGGCGCTCAGTCTTTCTGACGTTTTCTCGGGGGAGCTGCATGTACCCCAGAATAAATGGGCGAGTTCATGCCAACAACTTGACTCATTCCTTATTCAGGCTTGATCCAGACCTGGCAGGGGCCAACATTGGCTGGGTTAGAGGTTAAAATGAGTCGTAGAAGCGAGCCTATTCACACGGGAAGGAGCATCCCTGGATCGGGAAAAAGAGCGACCCCCCAATCGTCGAAGCAGATCACCCCGAAAGGACGGACCACGGGGAGACTCCCCGCGCCCACGACCCCTTGTTGAGCCAGACGCGGCCCGACCGTTGAGTTTTGGGTTCGCGTGAAAATAGGCCAATGACGGAGGCGGATTCTATAATTAAAGACCCGGATGTGGCGGTCGAGTTCGCTCGGCAGATTTTTCCGCCAGAGGTCCAACAGTCGATGGTCGTGCGAGATTTCGAAGTATTTCGGGATGGCATTCATGGGGCTGTTAAGGACTGTATAGCGCTTATGAAATCGGGATGCGTCTGCGCAAGCCCGACGCGAGAATGAGAAAAACAACGAAAGGAATCGGTCTGGAGGCTCGCGCGAAAAAGGCTGAGAGTGAGCTTCGGGAGCTGAAGAGTGTTCGAGCGGCCAAGTCGGTGGTGGACAGCCAAACGAAAAGCATGGGGGAGAGGGCGAACCGAGAGGCCTCGGGTTATGAGAGCGGATATCAGGACGGCTTGAAGGCCGGGATCAGGAAGGCCAAAACAGACCTAGCGAGGAGGTCTGCCGATGCGAAAATCGTGGTTTCAAGCATGGCTGGATCAAGGCCCTTCAAACTGTGGAAGCTCTTGGGTCCGCGGGCATAAATTCGGCTTCGCCCCTATATCATCGGCATTACCTTCCGTATCCGAGTTCGAAATTGAAAAAAAGACGACGAAGACGCCGACTTCGTGGGCCATAATGTTGAATAAATAGAATTACTTTTCAAATGCTTGAAATGTATTGCGGCTTTTGAATAAATAGAATTTCTTTATTAGCAGATTTTGAAATGTTTTGCGCGTAATTAAACGCCTATCTCAATTTATTGTCAGCTTTTGTATTGCGTGATGTAAACGTTCGAACATGCATCGATCGGCTCCAATTAGGAACCATGTAGTTGGTCAGTTAAATCGTGATCCCCACGAAGGGTGCTCCGAATCCGGAGACTTATTCGGCCTCGTGGATCCGAAGGGCGCTCCGAATCCGGAGACTTATTCGGCCATCGTGGTATCCACGAAGGGCGCTCCGAATCCGGAGACTTATTCGGCCAATCGTGGTATCCACGAAGGGCGCTCCGAATCCGGAGACTTATTCGGCCAATCGTGGTATCCACGAAGGGCGCTCCGAATCCGGAGACTTATTCGGCCAATCGTGGATCCACGAAGGGCGCTCCGAATCCGGAGACTTATTGGCCATCGTGGTATCCACGAAGGGCTCCGAATCCGGAGACTTATTGGCCAATCGTGGTATCCACGAAGGGCGCTCCGAATCCGGAGACTTATTCGGCCAATCGTGGTATCCACGAAGGGCGCTCCGAATCCGGAGACTTATTTGGCCAATCGTGGTATCCACGAAGGGCGCTCCGAATCCGGAGACTTATTCGGCCAATCGTGGTATCCACGAAGGGCGCTCCGAATCCGGAGACTTATTCGGCCAATCGTGGTATCCACGAAGGGCTCCGAATCCGGAGACTTATTCGGCCAATCGTGGTATCCACGAAGGGCGCTCCGAATCCGGAGACTTATTCGGCCAATCGTGGATCCACGAAGGGCGCTCCGAATCCGGAGACTTATTTGGCCAATCGTGTATCCACGAAGGGCGCTCCGAATCCGGAGACTTATTCGGCCAATCGTTATCCACGAAGGGCGCTCCGAATCCGGAGACTTATTCGGCCAATCGTGGTATCCACGAAGGGCGCTCCGAATCCGGAGACTTATTGGCCAATCGTGGTATCCACGAAGGGCGCTCCGAATCCGGAGACTTATTCGGCCAATCGTGGTATCCACGAAGGGCGCTCCGAATCCGGAGACTTATTTGGCCAATCGTGGTATCCACGAAGGGCGCTCCGAATCCGGAGACTTATTCGGCCATCGTGGTATCCAGAAGGGCTCCGAATCCGGAGACTTTTCGGCCAATCGTGGTATCCACGAAGGGCGCTCCGAATCCGGAGACTTATTCGGCCATCATCAAAGCGTATGAGCTGAGGCATAAAAACGAGAACTTTTGCATTACAGCAGAGTATGTACAAGTACCAAGCCCACAAATCGGGTCATTGGTAAAATTTTCGTAGATGCGTTGAATTCCAAGGCCGTGGCAGGCTTCTTCCTGACATGTCCGAGAGCCGATATGCCCCTGTTCCTGCAATGGAGTCTATTGATAGGGGCCGTCCCAGTTCGGACCCAGCTTTCCGTCGGCCGGTCTCCGGTCGGCTGGAAGTACTTTCTTCAGGACCAGCTCTCCTGGAGTGTAACGACGCAACTGAACTCGTTGATTGTACGACTTAGCGAGCTGCTGCTGATACCGTGCCATGGAGGCCAGGCGCGGTCTCTTCGTTCCTCGATTAGATCCAGGTCCAGGGCGAGCATCATGTCATTTCGGCCCGTATCGAAGGCTTGCGATTTCAAAGTCGGGAGGCCGATTTCTAGGGGTAAGATTGCTTGCGTTCCGAAGCATAGAGCGAATGGCGTTTCTCCGGTGGACCTCCTCGGCGTTGTGCGATGCGCCCACAATACACTCGGCAATTCTTCGACCCATTTGCCTTTAGCTTTTTCCAGCCTCTTTTTGATGCCGTCCAAGATGGTTTTGTTAGAGGCTTCGGCTTGACCGTTACTCTGGGGGTACGCGGGCGTAGAGAAGTAAGGCACGATACCGTATTTGCTGCACAGTTCTCGGTATACGCCACAATCGAACTGGGTGCCATTGTCTGAGATGAGAGCTCTTGGAATGCCGAATCGCGTAATGATGTTTCTCCATACAAATCGCTTTATGTCGGCATCTCGTATATGTGTTAGAGCCTCCGCTTCGACCCATTTTGTAAAGTAATCTGTTGCTACGATTAAGAATCGCTTGTTTCCTGGGGCCCTTGGCAACGGTCCTACGATATCAAGCCCCCATTGAGCAAACGGCCAGGGACTGGTGATAGAGTTCAACCTTCGGCGGGCAAATGGGTTAGTGGGGAGAACTTTTGGCATTGTTCGCATCTTTTAACATAATTTTCTGCGTCGGCTCTCATTGTCGGCCAATAATACCCCTGTGTTATAGCTCGATGGGCCAGAGCGTCCGCCAGAGTGGGCACCACAACTGCCCTCATGTATCTCAGTTAGAAGCTCCTCCACTTTATCCGGGTGTACGCATTCCAAATAGGGACCGGAGAGGGACTTTTTATAAAGCCCTCCTTGTGGATCCAGATAGTATCGCAGGGCCTTATTGCGTAGCTTGTGTGCTTCTTTTTTGTCCTCTGGGAGTTGTTCAGAAGAGAGGAATCCGGCTATGGGGTCCATCCAACTTGATGCGGATTCTATAACATTAACGTGGGTTTCCTCCGAAGGGCCAATACTCGGCTCCGGGATGAAACCTACTTCAATGGTCCGTTTGAGCTCAGAATTGATGGCGGAGGCTAGGCATGCCAGGGCATCTGCGTGTGTGTTCTGATCACGTGTTATTTGGTTCAGTTCGTGATGGTCAAACTTCGTTAGCAAAGAGTTGGCCGTTTTCATATAGGCCGCCATACGGTCGTTTTTTGCAGCGTACTCCCCCTTTAGCTGGTTGATGACCAATTTTGAGTCACAAAACACTAGCAAACGCCGAGCGCCAGAATATGTGCATTTCGTAGACCGGCTAAGAGGGCTTCATACTCGGCCTCGTTATTTGATGCTTCGAAGCCAAGCTTGACGGCCTGCTCTATTACTGCGCCGTCGGGAGACATGATTACTACGCCGGCGCCGCAGCCCCGTTGGTTAGACGATCCATCACAGTATAGCTGCCAAATATCCCCGACATAAATTCTCCAGTTCGACTTTGATCGAACTTCAGCCTTTGGAAGAACGTCGGCAGGTTTAAGGTCGGAAAGCCCGCCTGTGAATTCGGCAACAAAGTCGGCCAACCTGTCCCTTGATTGCGGTTTTGGGTAAAAACTGAATGTCATATTGGCCGAGTTCAAGAGCCCATTTTGAAACACGTCCTGATGCTTCCACTCCGTAGTACTGATCGGAGGGGATAATCTGTTATCACCCCAATGCTATGCCCCTGGAAGTAATGCATCAGTTTTCTTGCTGCCATGACCAAGGCTAGGATGAGTTTTTCCAGCGGAAGATAACGTGTCTCGGCATCGACCATTGCCTTGCTCACATAATACACTGGCCGTTGCTGCCCTTCCTCTTCTTTTAATAGTACGGCGCTGACGGCCCTATCGGAGACTGCCAGATACAGAATGAGGGGGTCACCGGCAGCTGGTGTTGTCAAGAGAGGTACTGACCGGAGGTAAGTCTTGAGCCCGGTGAAAGCTGCTTCGCACTCGGCGGACCATTCAAAAGCTTTGCCTTGACGTAGCGTCTGGAAGAATTGTCTGCAGCGGTCTGTTGACCGACTGATGAATCTATTGAGTGCAGCGGCCATCCCCATCAACTTTTGGACTTCTTTCACTGATCGGGGGAACCGAGTTCCAAGATTGCTGTGACTTGCCTCGGGTTGGCTTCGATTCCACGGTGGTTGACGATATAACCCAGGAATTTGCCGGAGCCGATTCCAAACGCGCACTTGGAGGCGTTCAGTTTCATTCTGTATTTGCGCAAGATGCCGAATGTCTTCTCTAGATCGGCTATGTGATCCTTTCTTCTTTGGACTTGACCACCATATCGTCGATGTAGACTTCCATAGTGTGGCCGAGTTGTTCTTTGAACATAGCGGTGACCAGTCTTTGGTAAGTTGCCCCTGCATTCTTCAGCCCAAAAGGCATAACTTTGTAGCAGTAGGTTCCTCTTGGGGTGAGGAATGCAGTTTTGTCCTGGTCATCTGGATGCATGGCGATCTGATGGTAGCCTCTGTAAGCATCGAGGAAACTCATGCGTTGGTGGCGCGCCGTTGCATCGACGAGTTGGTCGATTCTAGGTAAGGGAAAGCAGTCCTTGGGGCAAGCTTTGTTCAGATCCGTGAAGTCGACGCACACTCGCCAAGTTCCATTTTTCTTCTTCACCACCACTGTGTTGGAGAGCCACGTGGGGTAGGTGACTTCTCTAATTGCCCCGGCGTCAAGCAGTCTGTCGACTTCTTCTATGACGGCAGCAGTGTGCTCTGCGGCAGACCGACGGCCTTTCTGAATGATGGGCTTGCATGTGGGGTCGACGTTCAGGTGGTGCTGTGAAACTGATGGGTCTATACCCGGCATCTCGTACGGAGTCCACGCAAAGACGTCGAGGTTGGCAGTAGAAAGGAGATCAGCTGCTGTCTATCGGCTTGGTTTAAAGAGGTGCCGATCATGAAGAACTTTTCCGGGCTTCCATCGATGTCAACTCGGTCTAAACCTTCTGTGGCCTTTTCGCTTGGCTGCCGCCCGACGTCATCCAGGATTTCCCGATTGGGTACCTCAATGGAGTTTACCTGCAATTCCTTTGGCATTTTGGCGGCCAGGAGGTAACATGCTTGTGCCGATTTTTGGGAGCCGCGGATCTGCTCAATGCCGTGTTCTGTTGGGAAACGTAACAATTGATGGTAGGTGCGGGCGGACGGCCTGCAAGGTATGCAACCACGATCGCCCCATGATGAGATTGTACGGCGATGGCAGCCGGACGACCAGGAATTCTACATCCACCGTTCTGGAACCCGCTCGAACGGGTAGGTTGATTTTCCCAGTGGGTATTCGGGGTTGGCATTGAAGCCGAATAGTGGATAAGGGGCCGGAGTCAGGTCCGATTCGGTGAACCCGAGTTTGATGAAGGTTTTATAATACATGACCTCCGAAGTGCTGCCCTGGTCTATAAGAACGCGTTCGACGGTGAACCGGTTTACGCGTAGCGCGACAACCAATGGATCGATGTGAGGGAGTGTTACGCCGATCAAATCAGAGTCGTCGAAGGTGATGCTTGGCGATTCTCGGGGTCGCTTTGCTGGCGTGAGTTGCTGCTGAGGGCCTGGGAGGGACTGGATTGCATGTACGGCCGGGGCTTTCGGCAGGCTGTATATCATATGGATGTTATCACGGAACACTTCGCTGGAGACGTTCGTCTTTTGTCAACTCCTCAAAGTAATCGGCTGAAGCACAACGAGCGTCGGTGTTTTGCTGTCGGGCCCGAGACCGTAGATCGCCTGCCCTTGGGGGTCGCTTAGAAACCTGGCGCACTGTTTGTTTGGACTTTGCTATTTCCAAGGCCAGATCGCGGCGAAGGCGCTCGTTCTCAGCGATGGTGTTGTCTAAACTGTGTTTGGTCTTTTTGGCTCGTTCCATGATGGCTAGCATCGTCTCCTGTGCTGAAGTGTTTGTGAATCGACATTCAAGGCACGTCTTGCAGCGATGATTTCCTTCTCGAGCATATTTGCCGGAGTGAGGTCGACTCTCTGTGTGATCGCGTCGGTGGCTATCGGAGAATCTTGAGTCACGCCTTCCATGGATGTACTTGAGTATTCCCACAGACGGCGCCAATTGTGGGGAAGTGGTTTTGGAAATACTCTTCAGATCCTGGGAGACGCTCTTGATCTCAGCTAGTCACCTGCAAAGACAAACTCCGGTCGGGGTGCCGGGGTTAGCACTCCGACGGGCAAGTCAGTTCTTATACTCAAGAAAGCTTGTTTACTAAGTTTAGTGAAGTGATTCTTACATACCTTTCTAAATCTGAAGCTCTTGTATTTATACTCATTCTTTGGACCTCGGGTCCAGAGCCCACTTTTTATTATTATCCTTTTGTTATTCCAACATAAATCTCCCCTCTCGGCGATCTCAATATATTCACATCTTAGTTGATTAGTACGGAGCCGAACAGTCTCTGACTTCTGGGATGTATCCCCTCTAACTCTTCTAATTATTCGGCTCCCACAGGCCATAAAATAGATTTGTGCTACATAATAATGAAAGAAATGATGTATGCAAATCTTGGTCAATTCATGGGGCGGTCATTATTTTTTGGGGCACTCTTGACAAAAATTTTCAAACATTTTAGGGTTCACCTTGTAGATGAAACAGAGACCAAAATCTGTTCACCCATTAATCAGTATACACTGACCCGTGCTGGTGGAGCCGACAATTTAATGGGAAGTCTTAATGCATATGACCCAAAAGATGATGTCCCACCAGATGATGCTCCAGAAGATCCCCATGCCAATGTGATGCCATCAACTGAACAACCTCAATATTGGGCTAAGTTTTTGGCCATGGAAGAACAACGTTATAATCAGCTCGTTCAATGGGAACATCAAATGGCTAATTAGGTTAATTCATTGGGTTCTCAGTTTGATGCATTTGCCACTACGCAGAACTCATTAATTTAACAATTTAGTGAGTTCCATTTGGACATTGAAAGACGTAATGAAGTGGCAAGCAATCGCATAGATAGGATTAAGCATCGCATAAATGACATATACCATCACTACTTCCCTCTTCCACCACCACCGGAGAATGATTGTTGATGTGTTTCGCTGACAGCTTGGAGGACACCATTTTAATTTATTTGTTTTTAGAATGTACTTTTACATTATGTATTTTCGTTGTTTTGTATTTTGCTATTTTAACAACCTTTTGTTGGGTCAATTTGTTTTATAAATGTAGTGATTTTGTCTTGTATAATACAGTAGCTTCCCCTATCATATTGTCTGATATTAAATCCTCTGTTAGTTTTTCACTTCCATTGCCAATCAAAACTTGTGCACCATCTTTTGAAGCTTCAGGGATTCCACTGCTCCTTTTCTCTTTGATAATTTTATTTACTAAATCAACCATTTTCTTCTTTGCTTGAAAAACAAAATCCCAAGTGCAAACCATTTTAGTTGATTTTTTTTAAGAAATTAAAGAATGTAATTTAACTAAAACTTGCTTCTAATGATCTGGAGTAAACTGAGTGCCGCCCGCAGGTGGTTCATCCCGAATCAAGAAAGCACAAAAACCAGCATTCACAAATGCTCAAAACAGTGCGTGCCATACGCCATATCTGGAGTAAACTGAGTGCCGCCCGCAGGTGGTTCATCCCTTGATCACATATTCGTACTATCCTCGAAATCTAACAACTCAGCAGTGACAGACTTTGCTGAGGTAGGTGGAAGGATGACCTCATTGTCGATCAAACCCTGTACTTCATGACGAAGACGGAAACAGTTGTCGATGCTATGACCGGTTTGCTGGTGGTACGTGCAGTACAAGGTAGCATCATGTAAGGGAGGGAGATTCTTCGAGAGAGGCCGAGGCTCAAGGGGTCTAAGATGGCCCTTTTCGGCAAGGATCTGGAGCGTCTTAGACAAAGGCATATAAAGGGCGTGGAATACCCTGCGACCTCGGGGTAGATACTTCGAGGTTTGTTGACTTTTGCCAGACGCACTGGCAAAAGGATCGGCAGGTGCTGCTTTGGCCTTCTAATCCTTTCCAGGTGCAGAGTTAGGGTTGGAGGGAATGGTTCTGGCATGACGGTTCCTATCCCGATTTTCTGCCTGGCTCGAACTGCCTTCGATCGGAGCAGGGAAAGCGTCATCCATAGTTTTAGCCACAACTGTGAATATTTGTTGTTTACTCAATCCCCCGGCTTTCAAAGCCTCGACTGCCCACAACAGTTGTTCAACGGGATCAGCATCTATTCCCACTTTCTTCTTACCTCTAGCCTCAGCTTGATCGAGGGTTTGGGTTGCTACATCTTGTAGACACCCCATTTTTGACCGTCCTCAAGACTTGGACGTCACCGCTTAAACACTCGGTGATCATCCATGTTTGTGTTCGTCTTGAGTTCCTGGAGGCCTTGGCAACGCGCCTCGTCTCAGGACCTCTCGACTCGACTGTTTTGTGATTGGTTTGGCACCAAACACTTGTGTTTTGCCTTTGAGGGCAGGGAATGCCTTTTGAGGCATCCACACACACCACCGGCCATGGCTTGAGGCCACCGGTTGTCTTTTGTTCCATCGGCCAAATGTTGGCCGACCGGCACTATTTTTGGCCGACCGGCCATAAGTTTTGGCCAAAGTCACTTTTGGCTGGCCAACCACTGTTCATCTCTGCTTTTAGCAGATATTTTGTGCCAGCTGTGATAGCTGGCACCCACTCTGTTCCTCTCCATACACGTGTATGGAGGGATTTCCCTCTTGGATGGCTTGTTTTGGAAGCCTTACAAGAGGGAGTTGCCTATAAGAGAGGGCTTCTTCTCTTGGTCAGGGGTTAGACATTTTTTTGGGCAACATTTTTAGGGTTTGAGTTCTCTAGGGTTAGGGTTTGTTCATCTCCCATCTCCCTATCTCTCTCTTGTGTGTGTTTAGGCTTAGATTTGCACACAACACACACCACCACACCTTTCCTTGGAGCTGAGGCCCTTGAGCATTGTTTTTAGAGTTTTGAAGTTGATTTCAACCTCAAGAAGCTGCTGGAGCTCCATTGTTGAAGAAGATCTACAAGGGTAATCACTTTTTCCCTTTTATTCCCCATTTTTGCACACTACTTTTACCTATCTTGCAACTGTTTTTTTGGCTTTGCATATAATACGTAAAAGTTCTATTTTTAAGGCCTCTAAATAGTTTGTTAAGAGTGTTTTAAGCTTTGGGGTTGTTTGACCCCTCTTAAGCCTTGTTTGGCCCTTGTTTTGTGCCATTTTGTGTGAGCTCCGGGACCTTAATGTTTGGGCCTCCTCACCACTGAAATCTTGAGGGATTTCAAAGGTGAGATGGTGCCTTGAGGTCCTAGGAAGGAGAGGGCCACCCCCTCTCCTTGTTGTCCTTGAAAATGGCACTTTTTACCTCTTGAGAGAGCACCTAGTTTAGGTTCATGTTGGCCATGCCTTAACTGATTTTTATGCTTATTATGCCATGAAATAGCATTGAGTTGAGTTGGTTTTGGTACACCATGCTTGCTTAGCATACATGCCTTGTAATGCCATTTTTTGCCTTAACATGCATCTAGGTTTTAACCCTTGTTCAAGCATATTTTAGGCCTAGCTTTGTGAAGCTTTCATGTTTATTTTGCCATGTTTGAGGTCTGTCCTTGCTGTTTTGGTCGACCATAGCTTGCATTGCATGCCCCCTTTGCATTTTGGGCTTGTTGGCCTTAAGTGTGTAAGTGTGTAGCATGCCTTGTTTGTATCATTTCAATGGTTTGGAACCGCTTAACATGTTATTTCAGTCCTTATAACATGCCTATATGCTTGCATTTAATCCTCCTTCAATGTGTTTAAAGGTTGTTACCTTATGCCCCCTGTTTAGGCCTCGGAGTATGCTTGCACTTTTAGACCACTTAGATGCCATCTAAGTGCACCATTGGATTTGTTTAAGTTTGTATTTGACTTGTTTTAAGTCCCCTTAGCCTTGTGAGGTTTGGTGGACTTGATCTTGGTTTAAGCCTCCTTGGCTTGCCTTAAGTACTTGGGCCATTGTGGCATGTTTTGCTTGTCTTGTTTAAATTGATTTGGTATCATCTTATAACATGATTTTAGAGCTTAATGCATGCCATATGTCCATGTTTGCATCCTCTTGAGTGTGCTTGAGATTGCTCTTTAATGCTTGAAGTGTTGGAGATCATTTGCATGCATGTTTGTGTGCCTATTAGTCTTTCATTTTTGAGCACTTTGGCCACTGTTTTAGGCCTAGTAAGGGCTGCCTAAACCATGTTAAGTCCACC
This sequence comes from Camellia japonica, assembly GCA_030407325.1. Taxonomy (NCBI): domain Eukaryota; kingdom Viridiplantae; phylum Streptophyta; class Magnoliopsida; order Ericales; family Theaceae; genus Camellia; species Camellia japonica. The sequence continues at coordinate 119,580,960 of JAPPVO010000007.1, forward strand.
TCTTTGTTTGTTGCATGTACTCCTTGTATGTTGTAGCATATTGATGAGGTGTTGCATCTTTGAACTTACATGATTGAATGAAGTCACATGCTTGCTCGCATGCTTAAACACCCACATTGACCTTGCATGCTTATTGGTTGCATTGTCTCATGCCTTGCATGTTTTGTATGCTTCTTTGCATCTCCATGTTGCATGCTAGCTAACATGCTTAGGTTGCATTGCATTAGCATGCATACTTGGCCTCTTGAATTGCTTATGATAGAGGTTGAGTTCCCCTTGGTTTGATTATGTGCATTGCATTCCATATTAAATGTGCACACTTGGCTTCTTGGGCCATCACGCATGGAAATGCGCGATTGGTGGTCCGAGAACCAAGGTTCATGTCCCTTTGAGTCATAAACATGATATAGGGTGTGATTGGTGCATACATTGCTTGAAATGCATTGCATGCCAAGTATTGCCCTCTGCTGCTGTCAAACCAGATTTTGCAGGAATTTTTGTCCGGTCGGCTAAATACAGTGCCGACCGGCTATCATTTTTGGCCGGTGGATTAAATTCATGGCCGGTGACCATTCTACATGGCCGATGGTGTTCTCCTTCAGCCGGTGGTGTTTCCCAGCATCCAGAGAGTAAACCCTGAGGCTTTGGCAGTCTTCAGAGGAGCAGAGCAGGGAAAACAGAGGCATCTTGTGCATAGTGGCGGATTTCCGAGCAAAACCGAGCATGCACTGCATTGGGTCTTCATCCCGAGACTGTTTATCGCTTAAATTAGATTAATTAATTTGCTTAATTAATTTAGTTGGTCTGTGATAAGTAATTAGCTAGGATAGTTGATTATTTATTCAGTCTGTATTATTCTTTCGGTCCCTCCGAGCGAGGGCAAGTTTGTAATAAGTGTGGGTGAGTGTGTGAATGTCTTCCACCCCCACTTCTTTCTCCCCTTTTACTTACCTGCTTTGATGGTTAGTATTAGGACATGTTTACTTTAGCATACGTCATGTTATGCATGCGTGCATCATTCGTCAGTATTGCATGCACCGGGCTCGGCGCATCATGCTAATTGCATTATATTTCAAATTTAACTTGAATACATGCTTCCTGTGCATCTCACATGCCATCCTTAGATTAGCCGAGCCTATTCTAGTGACATTTGAATGTGATGCATTAGGCACTTAACATGGACTTGGATCATGCATTGATCGCTAACATGTTTTTATTTTGGCATGGAGTACTTTATAAGTATTTATGCTTTAGCATACCACATGTGTGTGAATGGTACCATGACAGCATACTTACCATGTGGCTAGGTGCTTTATGTGATAAACTGCCTGAATGCCTGCGGGTGAAGGTTGGATTGTTTGAGTTGGAACAACTCGTTGAAATCCGTGTTTTAGCCTACTTGTGAGTAGCAAATTTCAAACGTTTCCAAACAAACGGATATGCAATGCTTTGTTCCAAATTAGGCGATCTAGTCTATACTTGTTTTGTTGTGCGCATCACATAGTAATTCTAGCTAATTAATCGGAATAAGAACACATAACGTTTTCAAAATCGGATATCATGTTAGTAGAGGCCGATCTTCGGATCGGCGAGAGGGGGTGCTCATAGCTGACCTTCCCCAATCGTACCCAAGTTCCCGAGCCGAGGCAACTTTGGTGATGACGGACACGTGGCCTTTGGCACCGAGTCAGGGTTTCCTAAATTTCTAAAATAAAATATTTAGGTGGCGACTCTGTATCTAGCAAAGCAGTCCATGTTTGGCACTTCTTTCAAAAAAAAAGAAAAAATCTGTTTTTTTCTCAAAACGATTTGCCGGATTTGGACTCTTTGGTTCAGATTAAGAACCGACAACAAAGGGAGTCCGAACTGTAGAGTGAAGCCCAAGGGCGCGTCTACACATCTGAGTGGAACCCGGTTGTTGTTGACATGTCATGGCCATAGCTTGAGACAGCCTCAGGTTGGCTGAGCTCAATTACAATTCGCCCCAATAGCGGGGGCTCCTGTAGTACGAAATTCCCGGCGTAGGATGTGGTTGGTGGCGAAGCCGACATTTCGTAGGCAAAATCAGCCACAGATCGCTGAAGATCGCTAATCATTCCCATCAATTCAAACGTGGTGGGCTCACGAGCTTGACACGATTAGGGCGTCCAGACCGGGCGCGCGGCAGGCGACTTGGGCGAGTATGGTACTTCAACATTGGTCTCATCCCACAAGATGTTTCCTTGGTCCAATGCAGTTGCCATGACCACAATTTCTTCTGAGTCTTGTGTCATCATAAGTCCGCTGAGCTGAACGGAGGTGATGTGACTGGTGACTAACGGATCAGATCAACTAATGAGCCTTGACTGGCCTTTCTCTGTCTTGCCTCAGCGAAGGAAAATACTGGCTGCTCTGAATTGAATCTCCTGAACCCCCCTGAAAGAAAAAACAGGCAGCATCTCAGCCTAATTTCACTAGGACAGATATAAGCATAGTTGAATAACTGCATTCGACCACTGATCATTGTCCCCCAAATTACCGCCCCAAAACTGAATCTGATACCCGCAGATAACTGATTCCCAAAATACTGAACTGGCGCCCGTAGGCCTGATACCCAAACTTGCAAACTAATACATGCATTCCTGTAGAGACGCACTCTAAAAGCACATAGCTAACAAGTGAGAGCCAAAAACACCCCTATGTTGGGGTAAGGTTTCCCTGTCCTATTTTGTCAGGAGCTAGGGTTTCACTACGCATGTAGTGGTTTCAAACAACCTATAATCGGGTAAGCAACCTGTCCTAGCTTGGAATGGTCACTATGGATTCCGAATATGCACTAGGTCGAATGGTCAAAAAGGGTGCCTCGGTAAAAATCGGGGTTTGTGTTCCCGTCGTGGCAGAGTCCGCAACCGGTCAGCCTTATGGCATGCTTCTCGAAGCGAGCCTCCGGCAAACACGGTGTCCTAGGCGCACCAATGCAAATGCAATGCAAAGAAACACATAAGTGTAGTCAAAACCAAATATCGTGAGTTCGAGTCAAGTTCCCTAACTTCCCCAGCAGAGTCGCCAGAAACTGTAGACGTCCCTGAACGTCCCAGGAGGGAATCCTGTTTTGTTCATTTGGGCTCGCTACAGTTCGGACTCGAATGTCACGATTCTGAATCTAATCCCGCAAAGTGCAATGCGAGATCGATAAATCACCAAAGAGTCCAAATCAGGCAAATCATTTTGAAAAACAGATTTTTAGAAAGAAGTGCCAAACATGGACTGCTTTTCCAGATAAAGAGTCGCCACCTAAATATTTTGTTTTGGGGGAATTTAGGAAACCCTGACTCGTGCCTAAGGCCACGTGTCCGTCATCACCAAAGTTGTCTCGGCTCGGGAACTTGGGTACGATTGGGGAAGGTCATTTCATGAGCACCCCCGCACCGCTCGCCCGATCAAAGATCGGCCCTACTAAACATGATATCAAGTTTTGAAAAACATTATGTGCTCTTATTCCGGTTATTAGCCTAGATTTACTACGTGATCGGCACAGCATACAATATAGACTGGATCGCCTGAGTTGGAACAAAACATTTCATGTTTGTTTTTGAAAGCAGTTTGCTACTCGCAAGTAGGCTAAAATGCGGATTTTGCCACCCTCAAGTGGGCTTAAAAAACATGGTGATTTGCCACTATCTAGTGGGCTTAAAACTCGCAATCAATGCATTGTTCCAATTCAAATAATCCAACCTCCACCCACAGGCATTCAGGCAGGTATATCACATAAGCACATAGCCTCATGGTAAGCATGCTATCATGGCAGTCACTCACACACATGCAAGGATGCTAAAGCATAAACACTTACCGAGTATTCCAAGCCAAAACAGAGGCTATGTTAGAAATCCATGCATGATCCTAACTATGCTGAAATGCCTAATGCAACACATACAGGAATGCAACTACAATAGGCTCGGCTACTCTAAAGATGGCATGTGAAATGCTACAACTAACAAGTATTCAACTCGGAATTGAAATACAATGCAGTTAGTATGATGCGCCGAGCCCTGTGCATGTAAGACAGAATGAATGCAACCATGCGAGTATAAGTATGCTAATTGAAACGTGCCCTAAACTAACCATCATAAGCTGGTAAATAAAAGGGAGAAAGACATGGGGTTGGAAGACATACATCACACGCACACACACTTATTACAAAATTGCCTTCCTCGGAGGGTCCGAATAAATAATACATTCCGAATAGATAATTAACTACTCTAGCTAATTAAATATTACAAAACCCTAATTAATTAACAAATTAACTAGGAAAGCGAATAAACTAGCATACAAGCTATAAAATGGACTGCCTCAGCTCTTGTTCCGAATGATGAAAGATGCATGCGTGCTCGGGTCGCTTTGTCGGGAAATTCCTTGCGATGCCCCGATTTGCCTCTGTTTTGCAATTGGTCCTAGAACGCTGTACAAAACTTCCGAAGGCTGCTGACTAGTTTTTGTTGCTGGATTCCGATTTGCTGCAACAGAGAGCAAGAAAGGGGCATGGCAAAGTATTTTCAACACATGTGTGCATGTCCACTCTCTCCGTCATTGCACAAGCTCTAGGGAGTGTAGACCTCAATCCTCGTGCCACCAATCACGCATCTCGATGCATGATGGCCGAGGAGTCAAATTGCACGACTCAACGTGAAATGAATGCACATATAAGCATAACAAGGCCTAAACTCCATCATGGGTAATCCAGAGTATCAGCGACTGGGAATTAAGACACGTTTCGTCACTTGGAGTACGAAATGTCCCTCGTTTCCCGTGTTTGGACTAACCCTACTCCAAACACAATGCAATGAGATGGCATACACAATGTGACTAACATGCAACCCTAAATGCAATGCAACCTAATCGTGCTGGCATGCGAGGGATGATATGCACATATGCAACCTAGCATACGCAATGCTATGGACTGAAATGGCATACACAATGCACATGAGCTATATGGCATACACAATGCATACATACGAAGATGGACATACACAAAGGCATAATCAAAGCATACACAATGCGATGGTCAAACATGCGACAACATGAACCAAATGGCATACACAATGCAAGGTGGACTTAAACCAATATGAGTGGACCTCAGCCACACTCAAATCAATGGCCATATGATGGAAATGAGACAACCGAAATACATGCAAACATGCACGGATGCAAAGGACCGATCCTAAGGCACAACATGCAACTCTAACTAAGCATGGCAAAGGATGAAGTATGACATGCAAACACACATTTTTCCAGCCTTGAAACATAATGTACAATGGTCTCGAATCATGCAAATATGTCACACAATGCATGCAAGATGGCTCGAATACCGAAACTAGTGAAGCGGGTTACACTAGAGGTACACAAAGCAATTTATAAATGGAAAAACCAGCCCCAAACAGACCCTAGGCAGGTCTCAAACAATGGGAAAATGGCCCAAAATGATGACTCAACATGCAAAGAAACGAAACTCATGCAATGGTCCGAAAACAGGCATTTATGGCCAACTCTCAAACACGTTTAAAAGTGGAAATCATGGGAATATGGCATTCATATAAGCTCTGAAATATGATGTATAATGACCCAAAGCATGAAAAACACTCAGTATATGCATGCAATGACCTCAAATCTCAAGCTAGGCATGGATATAAACTACAAGCATGCAAAACAAGCATCATTCGACCATGAGACCCAAAAACAGAGTTGAGGCAGTCCAAACATGCACAAAATCAGTTTAAGGCATGGCCAAAAAGTGCTAACATGAAGGACCAAAACAACATGCAACACAAGCTAGTGAACCATGATTTGCACTACAACTATATGAAGCACATGAGAGCTCACCAAACCAGCCAAAAACAGAAGTATACCATGCCAAATAATGCCCAAAAACCCATGGAAACATGGCCAATGCATGCAAGAATGATATGTTCCTTTGAAAGGCCAATAAGAGGGTTATTCAACACATGCATGATGGACATACAAAATGGCAAAACCACCTTTGGACAGAGGTTATGAGGACCATAAAACTCACTGAAAAGGACCTGAAATGAGTCTAGGAAGCATGCAAGTAAAGGCCCCTTTGGAAGGCCTTGAAGAGGATTACTCTACACATGCATAATAGACATCTAATATGGCAAAACCACCTTTGGACAGAGGTCATGCAGGTCACAAAACTCATCAAAAATGGCCTGGAGCATGGCTTTGAAACATACAAATAGGGGCTCCTTTGGAAGGCCAAGAAAGCTAGTAAAGAGAACAAAAGGGTGAGAGGGTCACCGCTCTCTGATTTTGAGGCTCAAAGACATATGTTAGCCACTGAAAATCCATTGGATTTCAGTGGCTAAAAGGCCAAACCAAGGCTGACACAAATGCTCTAAAGCATAGCTCAAAACATGAGGAAATAAAGCATGCAAGGGGGTAGATGACCCTCAATAGAAAAATGGTCTTAAACAAACATGTTTAGAAGATCAAAACAAGACTTTTTTCAGTTTATGAAAAAGCCTAAATATGCTTGCAAATAGAGCTAAACTATGAAGCAAAATAAGGCTACAAAGAGGGAAATAGAGACTTACCCTTGTAGAGAAGAAGGCCAGCAGCTTCTGGACCAAAATAAGAACTCTTCAACCTCTAAAAATGAGCTCCTAGGTGCTTAGGTTGACCATGGAGGTGTTGTGCTTGGAGGTGTACTGCAATGGGGCCAAGAACTTCAACCTTTGAAGCTAAATGGGAGAGATACAAAGAGAGAGTGTATGCATGAGCCTTAGCAATTTTCTGAACCCTAGCAATGGAAGAGGGCCCTTCCCTTTATAGAGGAGAAGATCTAAAGCTTCTCAAAGAAGCTTAAAAGCTAGCTTAAACATCCTCCATACACGTGTATGGAGGATGCATTCTGAGGCTTCCAGCTGGCACAGCTGGCTTCAACTCATTGAGACAAAAAAGCAGAAGGATGGCCGACCAGTTCAGGTGGTCGGCCGACCAGGGGTCAAAAGGTTCAAGCTGAAAAGGTGGTCGGCCTACCCATATTGGTGGTCTCCCAGGTGAATGCAACTCAGTGGTGGTATGGGAGACCAAAAATTGTGGCTCAAAAGTGAGGGAGACCAAGAGGTCAAAAGGGTCAAGAAAAAAAGGTGGTCAGCCTACCAAGATTGGTGGTCTCCCAGGTGAATGCAACTCAGTGGTGGTATGGGAGACCAGAAAATGTGGCCTAAAAGTGAGAGAGACCAGCTCTCTAACAAGAAAGTCGGGCGGCGAAGAGAAAGGTGGTCTCCAAGAAGAAAAGGTGGTCTCCCACCATAGTACCACCTTCCTAACAAAGAAACTAGGGTCCATGCCAAAAATAAACCCACACCGATGCAAAACGAAGGTTCGGGGGCAAAACGCGCAGCCGAGTGCCCCGAAAACAGGCTGTTAGACACCGGATGGTCTTCGAGAGCACTCCCTCCCTTCGGGAAGAGAAAATAGAGAAAACAGGACTTGGTTCGCAAACCGAGGCAAAGCACAAAATAGCCGAAGTCCGGAGGCAAGGCTCTCAGCCGAGACTCTGTGACCTCAGAACGAGCACAATATGCATCATCACCAAGCGCTCAATCGGCGACGTCTGAGTCTTAAGGTCGGTCAAAAATGGGGTGTCTACAGTGTCCCCTCTTTGACAGAACTCGGAAGTCGTAATTGACTGGAGTGAATGTCAAAGCCCAGAGACGACCCATTTTTGACAAGGCCGAAGACTTAGACAAACAGGCAAGATAAACAAAGAGATGTGCCCGCAGGCAGGGGCAAAATGCAAAACGATATGCACCAAGTCGAACGTAACTCATGATCATGCAAAGCAGTAAGTTGTAATGAAGCAAATATTCACAATAAATGCAACAGTTTTAAGCAAGAATGCAAAGCAAAACTACATTTCATGCAGTAAGGATGTAAGAAGATTATGCAATCTTACTACGTCTCACGTGGAGAATACAATATCTGACCGGTTCGTCTGGTCGCGCCAGCTTCAAATGAACCGAACATACAATATCATGCCTGAAAGAGAAAAGAAACTTAACAGGTACAACATCGTTAGAAACGTGCATAGCACTGCAAGTGAAAAGTGCGTGACAACGCAAGTGAGGGGGGTGCAAGACAATGCAACCTAAGTGTGACGCATAACAATGCGATGCACTAACGAGTGCAGGTAAGGTGCGCAAAACAGCGCAATGCAATGCACTTAACAGGTGCATATGATGTACGCAGGATAGCGCAATGCGCAAAATAGCGCGATATGAAATGTATGTAAAATGCAATGCAATGCACTGACAGGTGCATATGATGTGCGCAAGATAGCGCGATACGCAAAACAGCGCGATATGAAATGCATGTAAAATGCAATGCAATATGCAATTGAATCAATCAAACCACAAGCAGTACAAAACCACACAAATATCATAAAGGGATGGAGATGCGAAATCAAACTATGTCTACCATAGAAAAGGTGCCGACACCCTCAGACCACAATTCCCTCAGTGGAATAGGCGTGTACACATGCAGAACTATGTGTTTTGTAGACAGAACACAAAATACAAGTAATTGGGTGGCATGATATAAGTGAGGAATGATCTGCTGAGGAAAGATCGTGATCCTAAATGCTGGATGCAACAAACTAAAATACGATGCAGTGGATGCAATGGGTGAATAGAATAAAGCACGCAACCAAACCACATTTTGCCTAGGAAAGGCATGGACACAAACAAACCACGTCTAACACAGAAATGGTGCCGTCACCCTCAAACCACAATTCCCTTAGCGGAATAGGCGCGTACACATAATCACATAACCATGCTTTAACGCGAAAAGTATGGGCACATGCCAGACTAAGTTTAACATGCAAAGGATGCAGGCAATACAATGGATATGCAGTACAGGCATGCAACATATTCTATATGCAATGCAATAGACATACTAGATGATGTAGTAGTTAGGAAGCGAAGGTACCTTGCAGGGGCAATTGGCAATGACTTATCTCATGTTGCTGGGGATCTTTCGTTTCTTCTTGGCTAAACCGCAGGTACTACTTTTCTCCCTGACTATGGTCGCAGCTTTCTCTATTCTTCAACAGGGTGACAGACTAGGTTGGTTCAGTATCCAGAATTGAGGCGCATACACATGCTATCTCAATCTATGGGGCTGCCATACAGATTTCAAGCCGAGGATATACCTCTAGGTATTTAAACCAGACTTTAGTCTCGGAAATCCCGAACCTTTGCATTCTAGGCATGAGCCATTCGAACTCTAATTTCCACCGTCTCAGTTGGTCTCCTAGGAACTCACCGCAAACACAGGCAGGTGGCTATACCAGACCACCGGAAGTCGTTCGGGCATGACAAACACCAAAGGAATTGCACCTTTAGAGGATTTAAGGTCTCCTAGACCAAAGAGTGCACAAGACAGTGCGAATGAAGATGCAGGAATTAAGGTCTCCCAAACCAGAGGATTTAAGGTCTCCTAGACCAGGGAGTGCACAAGACAGTGCGGATGATACAAAAATACAATGTGCACAAGACAATGCGATGCAGGAAAGCGCGAGTGTAAACTGCACAAAATAGTGCGATGTGCAAGAGAGCGCAAGTATAAACTACACAAAACAGTGCGATGCGCAAAATAGCGTGATAAAATGCATGCACAATGCAAGTAAGGTGCACAAAATAGTGCGATGCACAAAATAGCGCGATAAAATGCATGCGCCATGCAAGACTTGGCACACAGCTCATTTTTCAAGCACACGGCTCGTTTTGGCACACGGCTCGTTTTGGGCACACAGCTCATTTCGAACACACAATTCATAACACAGCATTCTGTTTGCATTTTGAACATACAGCTCAAGCACTTGAATTTCTGAACACGCAGCTCATGCTTTTGGTTGTGAACACGCAGCCCGCATTTTTGAAATCTGAACACGCAGCTCAAACTTTTTGTCGTGAACACGCGGCCCACATTTTTGAAATCTGAACACACAGCTCAAACTTTTTGATGGTGAACACACAGCCCACAGTTTTTGAAAGTTGAACACGCAGCCCAAACTCTTGATGGTGAACACACAGCCCACAGTTTTTGAAAGTTGAACACACAGCCCAAACTTTTGATGGTGAACACACAGTCCACAGTTTTTGAAAGTTGAACACAAAGCCCAAATTCTTGATGGTGAACACACAGCCCACAGTTTTTGAAAGTTGAACACACAGCCCAAACTCTTGATGGTGAACACACAGCCCACAGTTTTTGAAAGTTGAACACGCAGCCCAAACTCTTGATGGTGAACACACAGCCCACAGTTTTTGAAAGTTGAACACGCAGCCCAAATTCTTGATGGTGAACACACAGCCCATATACTTTATGTTGAACACGCAGCTCATCCACTTCAATTCTGAAAAAACAGTTCATATACTTCATGTTGGACACGCGGCTCACACATTTCAATTCTGAACACACAGCTCATATATTTTCATTTGCACGCAGCTCATTCTTAATTCTGAACACGCAGCTCATAAATTTTCATTTCTGAACATACAACTCATTCACTTCATTTTGAACACACAGCTCATACTTTTTCAAATTTCTGAACACGCGGCTCAAACAATGCACTTTTTTTTTAACATGCAGCTCAAACTTTTCAAATTTCTGAACACGCAGCTCAGACAATTCACCTTTCGAACACGCAGCTCAAACTTTTGATTCTGAACACACAGCTCATACTTTTTCAAATTTCTGAACACGCAGCTCAGACAATTCACTTTTTTAAACACGCAGCTCAAACTTTTCAAATTTCTGAACACTCAGCTCAAACAATCCACCTTTCGAACCCGTAGCTCAAACTTTTGATTCTGAACACACAGCTCATACTTTTCGAATTTGAACACGCAGCTGTAGACGCGTCCGAACGTCCCGGGAGGGAAATCCCCTTTGCCCGTTCTGTTCATTTGGGTTCACTACAGTTCAGGACTCAATGTCACGGTTCTGAATCTAGTCTGGCAAAGTGCAATGCAAGACCGATAAATCACCAAAGAGTCCAAATCCGGCAAATCGTTTTGGAAAATAGATTTTTTGAAAGAAGTGCCAAACATGGACTACTTTGCTAGATACAGAGTCGCCACCTAAATATTTTTTTATGAGGGAATTTAGGAAACCCTAACTCCTAAGGCCACGTGTCCATCATCACCAAAGTTGCCTCGGCTCGGGAACTTGGGTACGATTGGGGAAGGTCAGCTATGAGCACCTCCTCTCGCCCGATCCGAAGATCGGCCTCTACTAACCATGATATCTAGTTTTGAAAACATTATGCATTCTTATTCCGGTTAATTAGCTAATATTACTATGTAATGCGCACAACACAAAAGTATAGACTAGATCGCCTAATTTGGAACAAAGCATTGCATATCCGCTCGTTTGGAAGACAGTTTGAAATTTGCTACTCGTAAGTAGGCTAAAACACGGATTTCAACGAGTTGTTCCAACTCAAACAATCAACCTTCACCCACAGGCATTCAGGCAGTTTACATCACATAAGCATATAGCCACATGGTAAGCATGCTGTCATGTTAACATTCACACTCATGCAAGATGCTAAAGCATAAAAAGCTTACCGAGTACTCCGAGCCAAAACAAAGAACTTGTTAGCAATCAATATATGATCCAAGTCCACGTTAAGTGGCTAATGCATCGCATACAAAATGCAGCTAGAATAGGCTCGGCTAATCTACAGATGGCATGTGAAATGCAACAGATAATATGTTGTAGACGTCCCCCGAACGCCCCGGGAGGGTGAGTCCCGTTCTGTTCATTTTGGGGTTCACTACAGTTCGGACTCAAATTGTCACGGTTCTTAATCTGAACCAAAGAGTCCAAATTCGGCAAATCATTTTGAGAAAACAGATTTTTAGAAAAGAAGTGCCAAACATGGACTGCTTTGCCAGATACAGAGTCGCCACCTAAATATTTTTTAATGGGGAAATTTAGGAAACCCTGACTCGGTGCCAAAGGCCACGTGTCCGTCATCACCGAAGTTGCCTCGGCTCGGGAACTTGGGTACGATTGAAGAAGGTCAGCTATGATGCACCCCCTCTCGCCCGATCCGAAGATCGGCCTCTACTAACCATGATATCTCATTTTTGAAAACACATGCGTTCTTATTCCGGTTAATTAGCTAGAATTACTATGTGATGCGCACAGCACAACAAGTATAGACTAGATCGCCTAATTTAGAAAAAAGCATTGCATATCCGTTTGTTTGGAAAATGTTTGAAATTTGCTACTCGCAAGTAGGCTAAAACGCGGATTTCAATGAATTATCCCAATTCAAGCAATCCAACCTTCACCCACAGGCATTCAGGCAGTTATATCAACTAAGCATTTAGCCACATGGTAAGCATGATGTCATGTTAACATTCACACTCATGCGAGATGCTAAAGCATAAATACTTACATCGTACTCCAAGCCAAAATAGAAATCAGTTAGAAATCAATACATGATCCTAACTATACAGAAATGCCTAATGCAACACATGCAAAATGCAACTGTAGCAGGCTCGACTATTCTAAACATGGCATGTGAAATGCTACAGCTAACACATATTCAATTTGAAATTGAAATTCAAATGCAGTTAGTATGGTACGCCGAGCCCGGTGCATGCAAAACAGATGAATGAATGCAAACATGCGATCATACTGTATGAATTTAAACATGCCCTAATCTAACCATCATAAGCGGTTAAATAAAAGGGGGAAAGAAAGGGGATTGGAAGACATGCACACACGCACGCACCCTTATTACAACAATATGCCCTCACTCGGAGGGTCCGAAAGAATAATACAGTCCCAAATAAATACAGTCCGAATAAATAATACAAAATCCTAATTAATTAAAAAATTAATCTAGGAAAGCAATAAATTGGCATGCAAGCCAGGGACCGCCTCAGCTCTGATCCAGATGATGAATGATGCATGTTCAGGTTGCCTTACGCAGAAATCCACTGCAATGCCCCAATTGGCCTCTGTTTGCAATTGTTCTTGGAATGCGTGCCAAGCTCCGAAAAGCTGCTGATTCTTGATCTGCTACAACAGAGAGCAACAAAGGGGATGCAAAGTATTTTTCACACATGTATGCATGAACTCTTCAGGGAGTGTAGTCCTCGATCCTCGTGCCACCAATCACGCATATCGATGCATGATGGCCGATGAGTCGAATTGCACGACTCAATATGAAATGAATGACACTACAAAGCAAATAAAGCCTAGAACTCTATCATGAATCATCAAGAGCTTCGGCGACCGAGAATTGAGACGCATCCCATCACTTGAAGTATGGAATACCCCTCGTTTCTCGTGCTCGGATTAACGCTTAACCCGAACAATGCAACACATAAGCATGGCAAACACGCAATATGGACTAAGTATGCAAACATGCAACTAAACCAAACATGCAACAAGCATATGAGCATAATGTGAGGCAACAACCTGGATAATCATGGTAAAATGCAATGTGAAATGCGAGCATGCGAGGCATGTAAAGCTAAGCAAGTATGCAACGACATACTACGTGTAACAGGCATGCGACAACATGGTAAAATGGGCTTACACCAACATGGACAGCTCTCAACTAGGTCCAAATTAGTAGCCATTAGATGAAAAAAGAGACACTTGAAATACGTGCACGCGTGCACGCAAACTTGAGGACCGAACCTAAGGCACGAATGCCACTTACCAAAGCATGGTAAGGCATGGAACATGGTATGCAAACATGCAAATTTCAGCACTCAAACATGATGCTAAACAGCCCGAAACATGGCAACATGGCACCCGATGCATGAGATGAACACCGAAATGCAAAACTAGGCACATAGAATGACTTACAGCTATACAAAGCATGCATTATTGGACTATGAAGTCTAAAGACGGAACCAAGACAGTCCCAAAACATGGACTTTTCCAGTTTAAAGCAAGGCCAAAAAGTGCTAACAGGATGGACTAAATTAGCATGCGAATTTGACTAGCAAACATGGTTTACATGGAAAATATATGATGCAAGTGAGAACTCATCAAAGCAGCAAAAATCAGTGAATAAACCATGTGAAAATAGGCCCAAATAACCATGGAAATGCAGCCAATGCATACCAAAATGAGGGGGTCCTTTAGAGGGCCATGCAAGGAGTTATTAGGCACATACAAGATAGACAAGGCATGACATATACAACTCTGAAAATCAAACATGGTAGTCCTAAAACTCACAAAATTGTCCCAAAATCAGTCAACAAAGCATGCAAGATGGGGGCCCTTTAGAAGACACAAAATGGCCATCAAGCAAGTCAAGGTGAGAGGGGGTCACCCCCCTCTGATTTGGAGGCTCAAAATAGGGCCTTAGCCACTGAAAATCCACTGGATTTCAGTGGCTAGAAGTCCAAACAAGGAATGCAACAAATAGTTAGGCATAAGGCTCAAAACAAGAGGCAAAAAGCATACAAGCTATCATATGAACTCAAATAAGAAAATGCCCTAATCAAACATGGAGAGGGCCTCAAAAAAGACTATTTTCAGTTTACAACATGCTTCAAAAATGAACACAAATAGGGCTAATCTATCATGCAAAATGGCCCTAAAAGTGAGAATAGAGACAAGGGGCAGTAGCCGACCCCAAACAGCAAGGAGCCCTTCAACAAAGTTGAAGAGGGGCTCAAAATAAGGCATTTCACAGTTTACATCAAACCACGAAAATAAACACAAGTAGGCCTAAACTAGCATGCAAGAAAAGGCCTAAAAGAGGGGTAAAGAGGCAAGTGGTAGTAAATGACCTCAAACAGAGGAGAGCCCTTCAACAAAGTTGAAGAAGGGCGCAAAACATGCCACTTTACAGTTTACATCAAAGCTCAAAACAGTTCACAAATAAGCCTAAAATACTATGCAAAAATAGGCCTAAAAGAAAGCTAAAGAGGCAAGTGATGGAAGGAGGCCTCAAACAGAAAAAGACCCTTAATCAAACATGAAAAAGGACTCAAAATATGATTATTTTCAGTTAGGGTCGGAGCCCAAAAATGCTTGCAAGCAAGGCTTATAAATGAAACAAATAAAGACTAGTTTAAGGGAAATAGATGCTTACCCTTGAAGAACAAGTCTTTAGCAACCTTTTGGTCCAAAAATCTGAGCTTCTAGCCTCTGAAGATCAGCCTCAAGGTGTTTGAATGAGTGATGGAAGCCTTGTGCTATGAGGTGTAGTAAAAATGCAAAGAAACCAAGCTTCCAAGCTCTAACCCTAACAATATAGAGAGAGATAGATTTTTGCCTTCAAAATCTCAGAACCTGGTGTAAGGAAGAAGCCCCTTGCTTATATAGAGCAATGCAAGGCTAAAGCTTCTTGAACAAGCTTCCAAAGGCTTTGATCCCTCCATACACGTGTATGGAGGGCAGATATGAGGAATCCAGCTGGTACAAAATATCTGCCCGGAAACTAGCTTGAGAAAGGGGGGGTGCCGGCCATCAGCAATGGCCGGCAGTGCCACACTGATGGCCGGCAGTGCTCACCAGTGGCCGGCAGGGGCAAAGCCATGGCCGGCAGTGCCATGCCTATGGCCGGCAGTGCACTAGGAGGGCCACTTGACAGGACCTAGTCAGGGTCCAAAATGAGGCAGAAAGGATACAGGGTCCGGAAACTCGAACCGTGACGTTCCGCCGCGACAGTCGAAGCTGGGCGAGCAATCGAACCAGTTGTTGGGTGTACCTACAAGCACAACCAAGTCTTGAGGACGGTCAAAAATGGGGTGTCTACAACATGTATTCAAGTTAGATTTGAAATACTATACAATTAGTATGATGCGCCAAGCCCGGTGCATGTAGTACAAATGAATGGATGCACGCATACATAGCATAAGGATGCTAAATTAAATATGCCCTAATACTAACCATCAAAAGCAGGTAAGTAAAAGGGAGAAAGAAGTAGAGATTGGAAGACATGCATCGCACGCACGCACACTTATTACAGATTCGCCCTCGCTCGGAGGGGCCAAAAGAATAATACAATTTAATTAACCTACAAGCTAATTAACTAATTTATACAACACTCAACTAATTAATGAATCAAGTAAGCTACTGAAAGCAGTAAAAGGCCTCGGGAAGAGGGATGCACGCATGCTCGGATTGGCTTCGCTCGGAAATCCACCGCCATGCACAAGCTGCCTCTGTTTACACTGCTTGGCATCTCTGAGAACTTCACAAGTCCCAAGGAACACTCTCTGATCACAGTGGAAGGTCACCGGCCAAGGGGGAACACCACCGGCCATGAAGGAGTGGTCATCGACCATTTACTGAGCTCTCGGCCACCAATTCATAGCCGATCGGCACTGGATGTGGTCGGTCGGCCATATATGCCTGCAGAATCCTGTTTTGACAGCAGCAGAGGGCAAACATGGCATGGCAATGCATTTCAAGCAAATGTGTGCACCAACACCCTCCTTATCATGTTCATGACTCAAAGGAGGATGGTCCTTGATTCTCGGACCACCAATCGCGCATTTCAATGCGTGATGGCCCAAGAAACCAAGTGTGCCATTTCAATATCAAATGAAATGCAAACCAAATAAACACATAAGGCCCAACCTCTATCATGGTGATTTCAAGAGGCAAGGCATGCATGCTCAATGCAATGCGACCTAGGCATGCAAGCTAAGTATGCAACATGACAATGCAAACAAGCACACAAGGCATGTAACATGTCAGGCAACCAAACAAAAGGGAATGCCCGCCAAATGCAATGTGATTCAAGCATGCAACACATGCGATAGGCCAAGTATGCAACAACGCGCAAGGCGAGCATGCAACAACATGCGAATGATGGACTTGAGCTAATTTAGGCAGCTCTCAAACAAGCCCAAAACAATGGCCAAGTGCTATGGAAATGAGTACAAATGCCATGCAAACATGCATACAAATAGACCAACACTCAAGCATAAAGAGGGGACTTTTAAGCACACTTAAAAGAGGACAAATAGCATACATGATAAGCTTTGAAATAATGTAGAAGATGATGCCAAATCAACCTACCAATGCAAGCAAAGCATGCAACCAAGCCCAAGGACTTAAACTACGGTCATGTGACACATGAAGCAAATGACCAAAGCGGACCAAAACAGTCCCAAATCATGCCAAAGTGAGCCCCAAAAAACCACTTAGATGGCATCTAAATGACCTAATCTTAGAGGCATGCACAATGGTACAAACATGGAACATGAAACACCAACCTTTAAAGCATTAAAGGAGCGTCAAATGCAAGCATACAAGCATATCATATGGACTGAAATGACATGGTAAGTGGTTCCAAACCACTGAAATGAGCCAAGTAATGCATGCTCAGCACTCGCACACCTAAGGCCAACAAACCAAAATGCAAGGTGGCTATACAAAGCATGTCATGGATGGCCCAAATGACCAAAAACAGACCTTAAGCATACTAAAACATGCACAAAAGCTTCACAAAGCTTGGCCAAAACAAGTAAGCATAGTGGTCTAGATGCTAAGTACATGTTAAGGCAAATTCATGGCATTACAAGACAAGTATGCAAAGCAAGAATGGTGTGTCTAAACCAATTAAAAACAGTGCTAAATCATGGCAAAATAAGCACAAATAACACTTAAGACATGACCAACATACACTTAAATAAGATGCTCACACATGAGGCTAAATTGGCCAACATCGAAGGCAACAAGGAAAGGGAATGGCCCTCTCCTTCTTAGGACCTTAAAGCACCATCCCCACCACTGAAATCCCTTTGGATTTCAGTGGTGAGGAGGCCAAGACAAGGTGGTCCCGGAGCTCACCAAAATAGCACAAAAATGGGGCCAAACAAGGCCTAAGAGGGGTCAAACAACCCCAAACAACAAAGCAAGCTTAAACAACTATTTTAAGCACTTAAAATCAGAACTTTTATATGTTATAGACTAAGCTTAAAAACAGATGCAAGGATGGCTAAAAGCCTATGCAAAAAGGGGTATTTAAAGAGAAAGTTCTTACCCTTGTAGACTTCTTCAAGAACAATGCTCCAGCAGCCTTCCTTAGGTCTAAATCAACTTAAAACCTCTGAAAATCACTCCTTAGCACCTCAGTAGCCAAAGGAAAGTGTAACTCTAGGTGTTTGTGTGCAAAACTATGAACAAAACACCTTAAGGCAAAAAAAAGAGGGAGATATAGAGATAGAGAGATACAAATCCTAAACCCTAATCTCAGACCCTCTCTGGAACTTTTTTGTAACCCTTGAGGAGGGAGGAGAAGGCCTCCCTTTATAGAGATTCACTCTTGCAAAGCTTACAAAACAAGCTAAGCAAGAGTGAAATCCCTCCATACACGTGTATGGAGGGGGTGCAAAGTGGGTGCCAGCTATCATAGCTGGCACAAAATATCTGCTAAAAGCAGATGCACAGTGGTCGGCCAACCAAAAATGACAAATTGACCAAATAAATGGTCGACCGACCACAAGAGTGCCGACCGGCCAAACATTTGGCCGATGGCAACAAAACAATGGCCGGTGGCCTCAAGCCATGGCCGGTGAGGTGTGGGGATGGCCAACAAGCCATTCCCTGCCCCTCAAAGGCAAACACAAGTATTGGTGCAAAACCAAACAAAAACAGTCGAGTCGAGAGGTCTTGAGGCAAGGCGCGTGGCCGAGACCTCCGAGAACTCGGGACGAACACGAACATGGATGATCACCAGGTGTTCAAACGGTGACGTCCAAGTCTCAAGGACGGTCAAAAATAGGGTGTCTACAGCAGCTCACACATTTGAATTTGAACACGCAGCTCATTCTGAAGACAGTTCATTCTGAACACACAGTTCATTCTGAATGTACGGGATGTAGTGACGGAACTTGCAGAGGTTGAAACAAACTCAAATGCTCCAAATTTTCCCTCTTTTCTTTTGCTTTACAATCCGGAACCCATATAGCTTCAGATAGGTCCTAGTTTTACTGTTCTCATGTGACCTGGGTTGAACCCTGCGGTTTTACGAAAGAACGAATCTTGTTTTGCACAAATGTAGAGAATGGCACAGCACTCGGAGCGCAAAACGATTTTATTTTTGAAATTGAGAGATGAGTTCTTGACCGGGGTATTGAGCCTACGACTGAACACAGCGCACTACAACTCAACAACGAAAAACAAAAGGTAAATAACCTAAACACATCGAGTAACACTCGAAACGCCTCGAAACAAGAATCGAGATAAAACAAAAAGACACGACACTCAGACGTGCACAGGGAGCCTGTTTCTCTGGGTATTATTTCCCACCCTTTCTCATTTGTGATTCTCACATCACTCGGCCCTCAAGCTTGGTTTTTCTCTCAAAACCCTTTTCTCGCTTTTCCTCTCAGCGCACATCTCTGTATTCTTCAATCTCTCATTTTTTATCCCTCCCCTGGGTAGTTGATGGATAAATAAGAAGTTGCGAGCTCTTGCCCCTAGCATTCTGCTAGATTCTCTTTCTTCTGCTCACAACAGTGAACTTCCCCCACAGAGGGGTTGTGATGCGGCTAGATGTGCAGCAGATCTGCAATTGACATTGGTTGACAATGCTTTACTGGGGAGTTTGGACATGATTAGATCTGTCCAGATGAGGGAATGGAATATCCTGCCCCATTCCAGTTCGTGCTTTGCACTTGGCTTGATACCTCATTGCTTGGAGGATATAAGAGCTTTCAGCCCTTTTCTGTTAGCTTCCGCTGTGCCCTTCTTGGCGAATAGGGTGCCCTTTCTGGCAAGTATGGTGTCCTTTTTGGCAAATGCATTGGCAACGGGGGAAAGACAGGAAGCCTGACTCAACTGTGCACCTAGTTCATTATTTTGACCATTTTTTGTTTTTGGCTTCTGCTTAAAACAATTTTAACCAACATGAGAGTTAGATTAACGCGCTTGTTCGATTTTCTGATTTGAAAACATATGAGTTAGGTTATGAGCACTGAAAATTTTCCTTTTTTAGGTCCAAGAAATGGTCCGATTTTGGAAAAGTGGAATAATTTTCGAGAGAATTAGTCAACCTCAGTAAAAATTCTCAAAACTGTTTTTGCAAACGGCCACTGCTCAAAGAGCACGAAACCTACTCTTGAGATGCACAACCTCAGATCCGAAGGAGAATTGCCCCTTGTCGGAACGGCACTGCATGGCAACGGAAAGTTGCCCCTTGTCTGAATAGCACCGCAGCACATTGTATGGCAACGGAAATTTGCCCCTTGTTTGAATGGCACCGCAGCGCATTGTAATCAGTCTTTAGAGTGACGATCACAACCGAACTCTCGGATACAGAGCAGACAAAGATGACCAAAACCATCACATGGACACAATCGAATTTGAAGTGTTTTACGGCTGGACTTCAAAATGAAGTTGCCTACGTATCCCAAAGATGGGAATCAAGCCTTACGTAGTTCGAGGTTAAGGTACACTCGGGTATTAACCTCTCCTTTTGCGCTCTAACTTTTGCCAAGGCCGCCCTTTCTAGGTTTTCAACCTTGCGAGCTTTGTTCTTCTTTTCTTTTCAATTCTTTTCATTTCTTTTCTTTTTCATCTTTTCTTTTCATTTTCTTCATTTTTTTTCTTCTTTTCTTTTTTTTCATTCTTTGCATTTTTCTTTTTTTTCTTTTTCTTCTTTTTCTTGCTCTAACTTTTGCCTGGGTCGCCCTTCCGGGTTTTCGGCCCAGCAAGCCTCTCAAGGGTAAAAGTGTAGCTTTGTCCATGTCAAATGGTTTTGAGATCTTGAAGTCATCTGAATCCAGGAGAATGGTTGTTGTTCGCTAATGATGTAGAAGTCCATCCAATGGAGGGTGAATTTGCCCCTAGTGTTGTGGATAGGATCTCGGTTGTCCTTCAGCAATGTCTTCTTCTTTCCTCCCTTCTGGGGTTTGGCATTCTTGCCGATCTTCATTGATTTGTAGAATGATCCATCTTCGGCTCTTCGAGCACAATCTGGCATCTTTTGCCCCTAGTTCGAGGGGTGCTTCTGATCTAGCTTTGCAAGCTTCTTTTGACGACATCTGACCTTCTTGATCTGACTTTCTTGCCCCCAGTTCGAGGGCTGCTTCTGATCCGGCCACACAGGCCTTATGTTGTGGTTGACCGTTGAACATTCTGAATCCCAGTTCAAGGTTTGAAAGTGAGGGGTCAAGTCTCGAGGCTGAGAGCGATCCTAGGCTGCACAATCTCAAGAGCGACTCCACACAGGTCTTCGCAGGACCGCGCAAAAATATTTTTTGAAATCTTTTAAGAAAGCGACAAATCTCTCGCGCTGAAGACAGTGCGGAACCAATCTGGATCAAGCCAGGATCCTTCCCAGTACTCACACTAACAAGCATGATCTCATTCGTTAAGGGCTCAGCATGCCTCTCTTTCTCTCAATTGATCAAATTTTTGCAAATCCCGAGGAATTCCTTCTTCTTTGTTTTCACCGCAGTGTTCAAAAAGAGTTTTTGAAAAACTTAGGTCAATGTAATGAATTCAAGGCACAAAAGAGCAGGTGAAATGCACTGCCGTTTCATTCAAGTTTGCTGGCACAACAGGCTCAAAGCAGAAACAAGCACAAAAGCATGAAAACCACAGCTGTTTCAATTAGATCTACTGGTGTAACTGGCTCCCCGGCAGAAACAGACTCAAAAGAAAACGAAAAGACAAACACGACACAAAACAAAATGGTGATATCCGAGGTAACACCCCCGGGATCACCCGACTCTAACAAAGCAGGATTGGCTCGGTACAACAAGACAGACCCAACTGACTCAGTATGAAAAGACTGACTCTATATAACGGGACAGACTCTAAACGACATAACAAAAACTAACTCAATACCCAAATCAGAAAGCACAAAAATCAGCATTCACAAATGCTCAAAACAGTGCGTACCATACGCCATATCTAGAGTAAACTGAGTGCCGCCCGCAGGTGGTTCATCCCTTGATCACATATTTGTACTATCCTCGAAATCTAACAACTCAGCAGTGACAAACTTCGTTGAGGTAGGTAGAAGGATGACCTCATTGTCGATCAAATCCTATACTTCATGACGAAGACGGAAACAGTTGTCGGTGCTATGACCGGTTTACTGGTGGTACGCGCAGTACAAGGTAGCATCATATGAGGAAGGGAGATTCTTCGGGAGAGGCCAAGGCTCAAGGGCTCTAAGATGGCCCTTGTTGGCAAGGATCTGGAGCGTCTTAGACAAAGGCATATAAAGGGCGTGGAATACCCTGCGACCTCGGGGTAGATACTTCAAGGTTTGCTGACTTTTGCCAGACGCACTGGCAAAAGGATCGGCAGGTGCTACTTTGGCCTTCTGATCCTTTCCAGGTGTAGAGTTAGGGTTTGAGGGAACGGTTCTGGCATGCTGGTTCCTATCCCGATTTTCTGCCTGGCTCGAACTGCCTTCGATCGGAGCGGGGAAAGCGTAATCCACAGTTTTAGCCACAACTGTGAATATTTGCTATTTACTCAATCTCCCGGCTTTCAAAGCCTCGACTACCCACAGCAGTTGTTCAACGGGATCAGCATCTGTTCCCACTTTGTTCTTACCTCTAGCCTCAGCTTGATCGAGGGTTTGGGTTGCTACATCTGAGTGGAACCCGGTTGTTGTTGACATGTCATGGCCATAGCTTGAGACAGCCTCAGGTTGGCTGAGCTCAATTACAATTCGCCCCAATAGCGGGGGCTCCTGCAGTACGAAATTCCCGGCGTAGGATGTGGTTGGTGGCGAAGCCGACATTCCGTAGGCGAGATCAGCCACAGATCGCTGAAGATCGCCAATCATTCCCATCAATTCAAACATGGTGGGCTCACGAGCTTGACACGACTGGGGCGTCCAGACCGGGCGCGCGGCAGGCAACCTGGGCGGGTATGGTACTTCAATATTGGTCTCATCCCGCAAGATGTTTCCTTGGTCCAATGCGGCTGCCATGACCACAATTTCTTCTGAGTCTTGTGTCATCATAAATCCGCTGAGCTGAACGGAGGTGATGTGACTGGTGACTAACGGATCAGATAAACTGGTGAGCCTTGACTAGCCTTTCTCTGTCTTGCCTCAGCGAAGGAAAATACTGGCTGCTCTGAATTGAATCTCCTGAACCCCCCTGAAAGAGAAAACAGGCAGCATCTCAACCCAATTTCACTAGGACAGATATAAGCATAGCTGAATAACTGCATTCGACCACTGATCATTGTCCCCCAAATTACCACCCCAAAACTGAATCTGATACCCGCAGATAACTGATTCCCAAAATACTGAACTGGCGCCCGCAGGCCTGATACCCAAACTTGCAAACTGATACATGCATTCTTGTAGAGACGCACTCTAAAAGCACATAGCAAACAAGTGAGAGCCAAAAACACCCCTATGTTGGGGTAAGGTTTCCTTGTCCTATTTTGTTAGGAGCTAGGGTTTCACTACGCACGCAGCGGTTTCAAACAACCTATAATCGGGTAAGCAACCTGTCCTAGCTTGGAATGGTCACTATGGATTCCGAATATGCACTAGGTCGAATGGTCAAAAAGGGTACCCCGGTAAAAACCGAGGTTTGTGTTCCCGTCGTGGCAGAGCCCGTAACCGGTCAGCCTTATGGCACGCTTCTCGAAGCGAGCCTCCGGCAAACCGTTCAGGAATAGCATACAGCAAACACGGTGTCCTAGGCGCACCAATGCAAATGCAATGCAAAGAAACACATAAGTGTAGTCAAAACCAGATATCGTGAGTTCGAGTCAAGTTCTTTAACTTCCCCAGCAGAGTCGCCAGAAACTGTAGACGTCCCTGAACGTCCCGGGAGGGAATCCCGTTTTGTTCATTTGGGCTCGCTACAGTTCGGACTCGAATGTCACGGTTCTGAATCTAATCCCGCAAACTGCAATGCGAGACCGATAAATCACCAAAGAGTCCAAATCCGGCAAATCGTTTTGAAAAACAGATTTTTAGAAAGAAGTGCCAAACATGGACTGCTTTTCCAGATACGAAGTCGCCACCTAAATATTTTCTTTTGGGGGAATTTAGGAAACCCTGACTCGTGCCTAAGGCCACGTGTCCGTCATCACCAAAGTTGTTTCGGCTCGGGAACTTGGGTACGATTGGGGAAGGTCATTTCATGAGCACCCCCGCTCGCCCGATCAAAGATCGGCCACTACTAAACATGATATCAAGTTTTGAAAACATTATGTGCTCTTATTCCGGTTATTAGCCTAGATTTACTACGTGATGCGCACAGCATACAAGTATAGACTGGATCGCCTGAGTTGGAACAAAACATTTCATGTTTGTTTTTTAAAGCGGTTTGCTACTCGCAAGTAGGCTAAAATGCGGATTTTGCCACCCTCAAGTGGGCTTAGAAAACATGGTGATTTGCCACTATCTAGTGGGCTTAAAACTCGCAATCAATGCATTGTTCCAATTCAAATAATCCAACCTCCACCCACAGGCATTCAGGCAGGTATATCACATAAGCACATAGCCTCATGGTAAGCATGCTATCATGGCAGTCACTCACACACATGCAAGGATGCTAAAACATAAACACTTACAGAGTATTCCAAGCCAAAACAGAAGCTATGTTAGAAATCCATGCATGATCCTAACTATGCTGAAATGCCTAATGCAACACATGCAGGAATGCAACTACAATAGGCTCGGCTATTCTAAAGATGGCATGTGAAATGCTACAACTAACAAGTATTCAACTCGGAATTGAAATACAATGCAGTTAGTATGATGCACCGAGCCCGGTGCATGTAAGACAGAATGAATGCAAACATGCGAGCATAAGTATGCTAATTGAAACGTGCCCTAAACTAACCATCATAAGCTGGTAAATAAAAGGGAGAAAGACGTGGGGTTGGAAGACATACATCACACGCACACACACTTATTACAAAATTGCCCTCCTCGGAGGGTCCGAATAAATAATACAGTTCGAATAAATAATTAACTACTCTAGCTAATTAAATATTACAAAACCCTAATTAATTAACAAATTAACTAGGAAAGCGAATAAACTAGCATGCAAGCTATAAAATGGACTGCCTCAGCTCTTGTTCCGAATGATGAAAGATGCATGCATGCTCAGGTCGCTTTGTTGGGAAATTCCTTGCGATGCCCCGATTTGCCTCTGTTTTGCAATTGGTCCTAGAACGCTGTACAAAACTTCCGAAGGCTGCTGACTAGTTTTTGCTGCTGGATTCCGATTTGCTGCAACAGAGAGCAAGAAAGGGGAATGGCAAAGTATTTTCAACACATGTGTGCATGTCCACTCTCCCCGTCATTGCACAAGCTCTAGGGAGTGTAGACCTCGATCATCGTGCCACCAATCACGCATCTCGATGCATGATGGCCAAGGAGTCGAATTGCACGACTCAATATGAAATGAATGCACATATAAGCATAACAAGGCCTAAACTCCATCATGGATAATCCGGAGTGTCGGCGACTGGGAATTGAGACACGTTTCGTCACTTGGAGTACGAAACGTCCCTCATTTCCCGTGTTTGGACTAACCCTACTCCAAACACAATGCAATGAGATGGCATACACAATGTGACTAACATGCAACCCTAAATGCAATGCAACCTAATCATGCTGGCATGCGAGGGATGATATGCACATATGCAACCTAGCATAAGCAATGCTACGGACTGAAATGGCATACACAATGCACATGAGCTATATGGCATACACAATGCACACATACGAAGATGGACATACACAAAGGCATAATCAAAGCATACACAATGCGATGGTCAAACATGCGACAACATGAACCAAATGGCATACACAATGCAAGGTGGACTTAAACCAATATGAGTGGACCTCAGCCACACTCAAATCAGTGGCCATATGATGGAAATGAGACAACCGAAATACATGCAAACATGCATGGATGCAAAGGACCGATCCTATGGCACAACATGCAACTCTATGAAGTATGACATGCAAACACACATTTTCCAGCTCTGAAACATAATGTACAATGGTCTCGAATCATGCAAATATGTCACACAATGCATGCAAGATGGCTCGAATACCGAAACTAGTGAAGCGGGTTACACTAGAGGTACACAAAGCAATGTATAAATGGAAAAACCAGCCCCAAACAGACCCTAGGCAGGTCTAAAACAGTGGGAAAATGGCCCAAAATGATGACTCAACATGCAAAGAAACGAAGCTCATGCAATGGTCCGAAAACGAGGCATTTATGCACAACTCTCAAACACGTTTAAAGAATGGAAATCATGGGAATATGGTATTCATATAAGCTCTGAAATATGATGTATAATGACCCCAAAGCATGAAAACACCTCAGTTTATGCACGCAATAGACCTGAAATCTCAAAGCTAGGCATGGATATTGAACTACAAGCATGCAAAACAAGCATCATTCGACCATAAGACCCAAAAACAGAGTTAAGGCAGTCCAAAACATGCACAAAATCAGTTTAAGGCATGGCCAAAAAGTGCTAACATGAAGGGCCAAAACAACATGCAACACAAGCTAGTGAACCATGATTTGCACTACAACTATATGAAGCACATGAGAGCTCACCAAACCAGCCAAAAACAGAAGTATGCCATGCCAAATAATGCCCAAAAACCCATGGAAACATGGCCAATGCATGCAAGAATGATATGTTCCTTTGAAAGGCCAATAAGAGGGTTATTCAACACATGCATGATGGACATACAAAATGGCAAAACCACCTTTGGACAGAGGTTATGAGGACCATAAAACTCACTGAAAAGGACCTGAAATGAGTCTAGGAAGCATGCAAGTAAAGGCCCCTTTGGAAGGCCTTGAAGAGGATTACTCTACACATGCATAATAGACATCTAATATGGCAAAACCACCTCTGGAAAGAGGTCATGCAGGTCACAAAACTCATCAAAAATGGCCTGGCGTATGGCTTTGAAACATACAAATAGGGGCTCCTTTGGAAGGCCAAGAAAGCTAGTAAAGAGAACAAAAGGGTGAGAGGGTCACCCCTCTCTGATTTTGAGGCTCAAAGACACATGTTAGCCACTGAAAATCCACTGAATTTCAGTGGCTAAAAGGCCAAACCAAGGCCGACACAAATGCT
The DNA here is from genome assembly GCA_030407325.1 of Camellia japonica. Taxonomy (NCBI): domain Eukaryota; kingdom Viridiplantae; phylum Streptophyta; class Magnoliopsida; order Ericales; family Theaceae; genus Camellia; species Camellia japonica. Next base: position 119,608,068 of record JAPPVO010000007.1, read on the forward strand.
CTAAAGCATAGCTCAAAACATGAGGAAATGAAGCATGCAAGGGGGTAGATGACCCTCAACAGAAAAATGGTCTTAAACAAACATGTTTAGAAGATCAAAAAAAGACTTTTTTCAGTTTATGAAAAATCCTAAATATGCTTGCAAATAGAGCTAAACTACGAAGCAAAATAAGGCTACAAAGAGGGAAATAGAGACTTACCCTTGTAGAGAAGAAGGCTAGTAGCTTCTGGACCAAAATAAGAACTCTTCAACCTCTAAAAATGAGCTCCTAGGTGCTTAGGTTGACCATGGAGGTGTTGTGCTTGGAGGTGTACTGCAATGGGGCCAAGAACTTCAACCTTTGAAGCTAAATGGGAGAGATACAAAGAGAGAGTGTATGCATGAGCCTTAGCAATTTTCTGAACCCTAGCAATGGAAGAGGGCCCTTCCCTTTATAGAGGAGAAGATCTAAAGCTTCTCAAAGAAGCTTAAAAGCTAGCTTAAACATCTTCCATACACGTGTATGGAGGATGCATTCTGAGGCTTCCAGCTGGCACAGCTGGCTTCAACTCATTGAGACAAAAAAGCAGAAGGTTGGCCGACCAGTTCAGGTGGTCAGCCGACCAGGGGTCAAAAGGTTCAAGCTGAAAAGGTGGTCGGCCTACCCATATTGGTGGTCTCCCAGGTGAATGCAACTCAGTAGTGGCATGGAAGACCAGAAATTGTGGCTCAAAAGTGAGGGAGACCAAGGGGTCAAAAGAGTCAAGCAAAAAAGGTGGTTGGCCTATCAAGATTGGTGGTCTCCCAGGTAAATGCAACTTAGTGGTGGTATGAGAGACTAGAAAATGTGGCCCAAAAGTGAGGGAGACCAGCTCTCTAACAAGAAAACCAGGCGGCGAAGAGAAAGGTGGTCTCCAAGAAGAAAAGGTGGTCTCCCACCATAGTACCACCTTCCTAACAAAGAAACTAGGGTCCATGCCAAAAATGAACCCACACCGATGCAAAACGAAGGTTCGGGGGCCAAAACGCGCAGCCGAGTGCCCCAAAAACAGGCTGTTAGGCACCGGAGGTGGCGTACGACCACGAAGGTAGTCTCCCGAGCCACAGTGTCCCTCTAGGGAGAGGGAACAAGGTGTGTGCCAAAAACCGGAGCAAACGGAGAAAGTTAAGCGGTCCCGAACCGAGGCGAACGGCCGACAGCTTCGAAAACCAGAAACTGGTCTCCAAACGGGAATAGTGGCCTATGACCACAAAACGTAGCCTACGGCCACTGAGAGATGGTCTTCGAGACCTCTCCCTCCCTTCGGGAAGAGAAAACAAAGAAAACAGGACCTGGTTCGCAAACCGAGGCAAAGCACAAAAGAGTCCCGAAGTCCGGAGGCAAGGCTCTCAACCGAGACTCTGTGACCTCAGAACGAGCACAATATGCATCATCACCGAGCGCTCAATCGGTGACGTCTGAGTCTTAAGGTCGGTCAAAAATGGGGTGTCTACATCATGTTGCGTGGTTTTTTTGGGTTGTGTTCGAAATTCATCCCACTTACAACTTCAACCCAAAATATCCCAACTTGTATTAAATGTGAAGTGTTTTTTCTGTATTACATGATACATCCGCTTCGCTTCAACGACCTACCAAAACAAAATTACAAAAATTTCAATAACAAGTATACATTACAAAAGAAAATTGATATTTAATAACAGAAAGAAATTTTACCATATCTACCTCAGTTGTTCCACTTTGTTGCCTTAGTTGAATTTGTTCAAGAAAACCACAGAATTTATTAATTGCCTTTTATATGCCAGACCAATGGTAAGACAAACAAATACGGTTTCGATTTGATTCACTGCTCAATTGTGAATTAAAATAAATAAGTACTCGTTTCCAAAATATAGCCATAATCTGACTATTACCTGTAATAGGATCTTAAGAGACTGCTAACCAAGATCTACATAAGTTTCATCTTCTATAATGGTGAACGCTTTACCACGAGAAACACGAGAAGTTTCAGAAATAAAATGAATATCAGGGTTCTGCTCTCATGAAGTTTCCGAAATAAAATTAATATCAGTGTTGTGCTCCAATATTTGTGATTCCTCAAACATTTCAAAATCTTCCATAGTTTGAAACAAATTCAGTAGGATACAATATCTAACTTAGACAGTGAAAAATATTGGAATGATATACACTCAACCTCAGAATCAGATAATATAAACTGAAGCTCACAAAAAAAAAAAAAATTATAATGAGACAAAACTAAAAAAATTCACAGCATGTCTACAACTTCAACAAAATATAATGCTATTATCAAACTAAAATACTCTGCCAACCCAACTGAAATTCACAGCATGTTATTATCAAACAGATATATTTTATAGAGCACAACAGCAATGGTAAGCTTTCAAAATACTCTGTCAACCCAACGGTAAATTATTGGAATTGTTGATGCGAAACAGCTAATTCTCAACTCAAAATTTATATGTATAGAGGATATAACTTTTTCATTTGCATTTTCATGGGAATTTAAATTTATATCACCCTTCAATTTATTCCTAGTCCACAAAATAACCTACCTATTTGAACCTGTTCCAGAAAATAAACCAGTTCGCACCTATTCCAGAAAATAAACCAGCTCGTAGATTGAGGGAGCCGGTTGACCGGTGGGTCAACCGGCCAGACATTCGGCTGGTTGACTGGTTGGCCCACCCCCAACATTACAACACAGTGAAATAGTGAAATCTCGCGCTTGTCCTCAGTTTGATGAAAGTTTTGTTCCGTTCTCAGTTTGATATCAATTTGGTGAAACCATTGGAGAGGGAAAAAATAACTTTTTTCATCAAATTTGAATTTGATGCTTAATCTGATGCACTATTGAAGATGGCCTTAGGAGTACAGGAAAGTTGTACTGGTGCGTTGGTTGATGAAGGTTCATAATCGAAATCAAGGTGCTCCTCCCTCTCATATTTGACAATCATATTATGTAATATAACGCAACTCTTCATTATGTTCCCAAGCATTTTCGGATCCCAAAAACGTACAGCACCACCTATAATTGCAAATTGGGATTGAAGCACTCCGAATGCTTGCTCTACATCTTTCCTTGTGGACTCTTGCATGATTGCAAAATGTTGTTTCTTTGCTCCTTGGGGAGAAAAGATTATTTGAACCAGGGTTGCCCATTGAGGGTATATACCATTAGTAAGGTAATAACCCATATTATAACTATGTCCATTAATAGTGTAATGGACAAGGGGAGCTTTACCTTGAGCAAGATCAGAAAACAAGGGCGATCGATCCAATACATTCAAGTCATTGTGTGATCCAGGCATTCTAAAAAATGCATGTCAAATCCATAAGTCATAAGAAGCTACTGCTTCAAGAATAATGGTTGGCTTTTTTTGATGGCCTACGTATTGACCTTGCCACACCTTTGGACAATTTTTCCACTCCCAATGTATGCAATCTAAACTTCCCAACATACTCGAAAACCCCCGAACCTCTTCAATAACAAGTAATCTAGCAATATTAGTTGGTGTTGGAGATCTCAGATATTCTAGTCTGAAAATTTCAATCACTGAATTACAAAGTTATTGCAAACTTTGAATTGCAGTGCTTTCCCCAATACGTATATAATCATCAACTGCATCTGCTGCCACTCCATATGACAATATTCTCACAGCTGAAGTCATCTTTTGTAGAGGAGACAATCCAACAATATGAACTACATCTTGTTTTTGAACAAAATATGGATTGTGTGCTTCGATGGTATTCAAAATTCGCAGATACAAAGGACGACGCATTCGAAAACGTCTCTGAAATATTATAGGTGAATAAACTGGATTTGCCGTAAAATAATCTGCAAACAATATCTCATGACCCTTCCTTTTATCGCGGGTATGTACTTATGGCCTACAACATAACCACCTCTTTTCTTTGAGCTATCAGTTGATTGCAGAATCTGAATTATACTAGCATTATTCATCTCATAAGCCTCCAAAAGTGTGACCATATATTCATCATCAGACTCATCATCAGAGGAAGAGGAAGAAAAAGAGGATGAAAATGAAGTGAACATCATAGAATTTAAGATAGTCATTATGCTCTGTTTTCTTTCACTTATGTGCCTTTCAAATATAATTGTATCACTTGTCTGGTATATGGCATATGGATAATGTGTTTATATCAAGTTTGGAAAGAAATCATTGTTGAAGGCAACAAAAAAAGAAAAATATGTAATGGAGAGAAAAAGAAATAATAAACGAATTGGGAACAGAAAGGGAGGGGGAAAAAAAAAATTGAGAAGCCTAACCGGTCGACCGGTCAGTCGACCCACCGGACGTCCTATTCGCTTTTGATGCACACCATTGGAGCTACTCGTATCAGATTGAGAAAATCAACTTTTTCTTACTCAGATTTGGTGAAAATTATTATGAACCGTTGAAGATGCTCTAATATATAAGAGCATCCCTAATAGAACATTTATATCCACTCCTTACCTATTTTAAGGGTTTTGATGGCCCCCTATACACTTCCAACAGCTCCCTTAAACACTCTCATAAAATAGGAATTGCTACAGTGTCTCCCTGTTTGTAGGGAGTCACTGTAGTACCCTTATATATATATATATATATATATATATTTGCTTTGCTTTGTTTAGGAACTATAGTACACATTTATGATTTTTATTTTTTAAAATTTATAATGAAAAATTATATTTTAATATAATAGAGAAAAAAATATATAATTTGTTAATAGAAAAAGAATAGGGAGTCTATTGTGAAAAGTAAATAAAAAAGTGATTCTTAAAATAAAAAATAAATTTTTTAATAATATTTTAAAATAAAATTTAAGTAATCTGGTAGGAATACTCTGAGGCCCCGTTTGTTTGGAGAGTTAGAGAGGAAATTAGAATTGGTAATGATGTAGGACCCACTAATATTGTATTTGTTTTGAGAGATGAGAAGGGGAGTAATAGTGAGCTCCAGATTAGAATGGGTCTCCCGGAGATTCGGATGGGCCTCCAGGACTTAGTATTAGAAAAATAGTTCGATAGACTAGAAATTTTTTATTTTTATTTATTTTTTATTTTATTTTTTACATGTCAAGTATTTTTTTTTTTTGAACATTAATATTTAATTTTTTGTATTTTTTGTTAAATAAAAATCATTATTTTATTTGTTTTATTTTTTCTGAAAATTTTTTATTTTATTTTTGTTTTTTGAAATTTTTTTATATGTTGGGCATTTTTTTTAAACATTAATATTTCATATTTTTGTATTTTTTTATTTGTTTTATTATTTTATATAAAATAATTTAACAATTCCTATACTAACAACTATCGTCAAAACAAATATAATTTTACTTAATTCCCTCACTAATAATTCTCCCGTTATTAATCCTCTCACTATCAAACTCTTCCATTCTACCTCTAAAACCAAACGGGCCGTGAGGGCATAAGCAAAAAGTAATACGCTGAGCAAAACGTAAGAAACAATCACAGCAATGCGGTATGAGGTCTAATCATTTATTTCTTCGCCAAGATTCCCCATACTATTTCATACTCTCCGTCTCATATTGACAATTTGACGGGTCTTCTAAAAAAAATATTAATTATTACATTTTGAATTTAATAATTTAAATAAATATATTTTTTAATTTTTTATGAAAGAATATATAAAATAATAGAGAAGTAATATGACTTAAAATAGATTAAAAAATGTGTACTAATCAAATCACCCCTAAATTTTAAAAGATTAATTTTAAAAATATCTTTTATTTTTATTTGAAAAAATTAGTCGACTATCCCTCCTCAATTTTATGTAATAAGAGAGGTTTAAGATATATTTTTTTTATTAGTTAAGGTCCATTGATAAAATTTCTCTGTGATCATATCATAAAATTTTTGAAATTTTTTTATAAAAATTAAAATTTCTCTATGTTGGGTTGAAATTTTAAATCGAATTTTCTCTATAAAAATGTTGAAGGATCTTAACTACTATAAAAATATTGAATGTTCTTTACCTTATAAAATCTTAATATCTGGATCTTTAAAAAAATTATTATTTTTATTTTTAAATATATTTATAATTACTTTACAAGGATTAATTTTAAAATTTCTATTTTTTTTTTTTTTTTATCAAAGTTAAAATGTTATATGTTATAAAGTTAAGCTGCAACCTGAAGGGCCATCACTGATACATCTCTTCAAACCGTAGACCTTCCATTTATTGCACTTTAAGAAGCAGTTATATACCACTCAACTCACAAAAGCCTTGATTTTTAAATTTAAAATTTTACTTTTTTAAAACGAATATCTATATTATTATTAAGTTAATGTTTAAATTGATTTAGTAAAATATTTTTCTCCTCATATCACGTGATAATTTTATATATATTAAAATAAAAAAATTATTATATATAGTATAAGTAAATTTTGAATCCAAGAATTAAATTTTATTAAAAACATAATTATCACTTAAACAACATCCATATTATGATATTAAATTTTTTCCTCTTTATTTTTATTATTAGTTATTTAAATTTTACACATGTACACATTTCCGTATGCCGTCCAGTATGTATTTTAAGACGACAAAAAAATATAAAAATAATGAACAAATAAAATAAGCCGAAGGAGTAATATAAATAATAGCGTGTAGAGTATGATTACTCCTGTCTCTCTGGAATCTGTATCTACCCCATCTAGTATGTAATTTATAGAGAGAGAGAGAGAGAGAGAGAGACAGAGAGACAGAGACCGAGAGGAGGGGAGAGAGAGTTGTTGGTTGCTGCTGATGGGTACCAAAGAGGATGAGAGATTGGAGGAGAGATTGCTCTTGGAAGATGGATTTCCACAGGTACTTTTGAAGCTTTGATTCAAATTTCTAGAACAAAACTTATAGATGATGTATTGCAAAACTTATCCTAAAACTTTTGACAGATTTTTGAAACAGATTCAAATTTCAATGGAAGATGGATTTCCAATACTTTTTTGCTTTTTTACTCTTTTTATAGATGTATAAGAGCTTTACCAATCTTTCTTTCTTTCTTTTTATTTTTTTTTTGGCTCAAATTATAGTGAAAATTTAGAGCTGGTTTGGCATGGACTAATGTAACCAAAATTTTCATGTTTGGACTTTTTTAACATTTTTTTAAGTCTCGTTTGGTTTTATTTTGAGGTTTTTTTTTTACTTTTATAATAAAAAAAAGTGTAATAATTATAAATAAAAGGTAATATTTTGTCTTATAATTAATTTTATTTTTCGTGATTATTTAGCCCAATAAATGCCAAATCGGGACTTAATTAAAAGCTTTATATGAAATGAAAATTTAGCTCAAATTTGAGTAAAAATTTAATTAAAAGTTTTACAACTTAAAATATAAGTGATTATAAATTATTTTAATTTGGAGTTAGGTTCTGCGTATAGCTTATATTCGGTAGAAATAATTTAAATAAATTTTAAAAAAAATTTATTATTTAGGTGTCGTTTGGAAAGTGAGTTGACTTTTTGATTTTTTGGCTATTTTAGCCTAGGCTAAAGAGCTTGGTTTGGGAAGGGCTTTTTGGCTTTTTTGATTTTTTTTGTGAGAGAAGAATGTAATGATTATGGGTTAGATGTGATGTTTTGTTTGTTGTGGTTAAAATAGCCTATTTTGTTTTTTGTGGCTATTTTATCCCCAAAACCAAGTTCCCAAACAATGCCTTAAAAATGGAGAGAAGTTGTTTTAACTTCTGTTGTTTTTTTAAGCTTCCAATAATATACACCAAACAAGGTGAAAAGACATTCCAATCCTTAACTTTTCTTCTCTCTTTTTTTTTTTTTCCATAAAATATTTTGAAAAATTGCAAAACTTATCCTAAAAATCTGTTTTAACCATTTTGAAAAAAGAAAACAATCTTCAGTCCTTAGTCCTTTTAAAATTTCATCAAAATTGAGAAAAATTATGAATTTTGGAAATTTGGTGAAGGATTTTGTTCATCATTGATTTAGTGAAAAAATTGCCACTTCCTTGATTTGATACAGATTTGATAAAATGGTTGAAATGCACTTTTAGCCATTTTTTCATCCAATTTGAATTTCATGACAAATTTGATGAATGATTTGAAGATGCTCCAACTCGAAGGACAAGGTTTCCGTTTTAATCATTTTGAAACCTTTTGAACTGATTTTGGTTTAGTTTTTTTTCTTTTTCATGGGCAGGATTTTCCTGTATTGACGTCCGAAATTTCAGGCCCTGTAATGGGAGCATTGTTTAATTTGTTTTGCTCCCATTAACAAAAATTCTGAACTTTGTTCTTTGAAGACCTGGTTTAGGGGAGTCGCCATAGAATGCAAATATGAACAGAGATAGGAAACCTATTTTGGTTGAAACCATAGTTCAGTTATCCTAATTTGTGTGGAGACTGGAAATAAAAGTCCTGAATTGGTTGCTAGAACTGAATACCAAAATCAGTTTGATGGTTAAGCCTATTTCATTAATACCATGCAAACGTTCCGAAGGCATACCATGTAGTCAAATACAATAATTGCTGCAATATTTGAACTTTATAAAGCTAAACCATTCTAAGAAATGTGAATTTGAGAAATTTTTTGATTGATCGGTGTAAGAGGGGTAACTTGAGCCCATTAAATTAATTGGGCTCAATCAAAGTCCAGTCGGAAAGCCCAAAATTTATCTCGAAAATATTCGGATCCACGAACGCAGAGGCTTATTGAGCTTAGACTCGAAAGGGTTCAAAGCAATCCTAGTGATCCGAGGCATTTTTGGCTTCGAAGGGATTCAAATGCAATCTAGAAGTCACTTCGTTAATGAGTCCCAGAACACTTGCAGGTTCGAAGCCTTTCGGAATCGATGCACCAGAACCATGGGTGTGATGAAATCTAAACAAAGGACCTAATCCCGAGGATGGTGGGTGGAGATAAATTCACTCTTCGATTAAACTAGCCTATACCTAGGTCGAGGTGGCACGATTTAGAGGTTTCCTAAGACTCGGCGATATTTGCGGTAGGGCATTCTCTTAAACTACCTCTGACCCTTCTGCGACAGGACGTCTTTTTGGACTACCCCTAACCTTTGGAAACCATTGGTTAAGTGTGGCTAAGAAGAATGGCTCACTGAGATATTGATCTACCCTTTGGGATTTTTCTTATCCTCAGAGAGGTCACCTCTTTGAATAAAGTGGTTAGAGAGAATATGTTATCCTATATCATGAGGTGCCTATAAATAACACCCACCCATAGCTTTACAATGGGGATGATTTTTGGAGAGATAATTTTTGGGGAGAGAACTAATCTCTCTTCTTCATTATCTACCTTGAGAGTGAAAGTGGGAGATCCATGGCAGAGCCTTGCCATTATTCTCTCTCTAACTATTTTGCCCTCTTCTTCACCCAATCTCTTATCTCCATCATCTCTTTCATATTGTGTTTCTAGTTGCAATCGTTGAAGAATCTAAGCCTCTCTTATCATTTCTAGAGAATTCGGATTTTCAGGCGATCTTTGAAGATCTTCAAATTTTCCGGCAAATCTCCGAATTTTCCGGCAAACCTTCAAAGTTTCTGGCTATTTTTCTGGTGACATTTGAATTTTCTGGCAACGTTCTTGGACCCTCACACACAATTGGAAATCAAAAATAGTTGTACCAATATGTCAAACAATTAATTGTTAAAAAGACCTATCTGGTGGTGAATTTGCTCATCTAACACATTCAATGTTTTCATTCTTGCTGCTTTGCACATTGTTCATTTTTTTTCAATGTATTGGAATGACAAATAACATTATTTACAAAACTTAGCTACTTGCTAGTAGTTGTTGCAGTAGCTGCATATTAAGGTGGTTCAGACCAGATTGTCATTTGAATGCACTAAACATTATGCAAGGATGCCAAAAAATTAATAATAGGTCAGAAAAACTACCCAATTGTAAAAACGTAAGAGAAAATCTCTCTCTCTCTCTCTCTCTCTCTCTCTCTCTCTCTCTCCCTCACACACACACACACACACACACAACACACATGCACACATGACACGGGAGATTACTCTGCAAGGTTTATATACTAAAAAATTTCTGCTTTCTGCCTTACAACTTACGTCTTCAGAACGAAAGCAGTGGACTATACACTGGAGATGGTTCAGTTGACATCAAGGGGCAACCTGTGTTGAAGAGCAACACTGGAAATTGGAGAGCATGCCCCTTCATTCTTGGTAGTTGCTAGTCCATCATTCTCCATATTTTTTATGTTTCTGATGTTCCATCTTTCCTTCTAATATCTTTATATTTAAAACAGGTACTGAATGTTGTGAACGTTTAGCTTTCTATGGGATTGCTATTAACCTAGTCAGCTATCTCACCAAAACAATGCATGAAGGAAATGTCTCTGCTGCAAGAAATGTTTCCAATTGGGCAGGCACTGCCTACCTAACACCGCTTATCGGAGCGGTCTTGGCAGATGCATGTTGGGGAAGGTATTGGACAATTGCTGTCTTCTCCACAATTTATTTTTTGGTAAGTATGAACTGAAGTTCGCAATGTTCTAAATACTTAGTTCAGAAAGAGATGGGCGATGATACATAAACAACTTCAGCTTTTTAATCATTTCTTTGATCCTTTTTTGTGTTGGGCATGCATTACGTCATCTTAAAGTTTTCTGATAAAGGCTTGCTTGTTATTTGAATGTTCTTGTAGCGTCCGATTATGTGTTACCTACAGCTTTCTGTTGGAACCATATTGGCCTATTGTAGGGCCACAATCCATTCTAGATGCTTGTGACTTTATTAGTTATTGATGGTATTTCCTAGGTGTACCCATCATCTAGTCTGGTATCACTTGAATGTATGAATCACGGTGGTAGTGGTTTCAAAAATAATGAGTTAGCAGTCAGCAACTTTACCAACAGCATGGTGCAATGGCAATAGACCTACTTGTGCCAATTAAACTGGGGATTTATCTATAAGGATAAAAGGACTAATAATCTGGACATTTTATTAAATCAGGAACGGGAGAAGAATTATATGTGATGAAGGTTGTTTGATCGGTTGACTACCCTCTTTTGTGAATTTTATTACTTTGTTTTACCTTATCTTCTTTTCTGATAATAATTTTCTGGTAACTCTCAGTTCTAGAATGTTTTATTTATTACTTAATTTGAAAACAGGAAAGGAAGTCGGAACAAATTTATGGACAAATTTGATGTATTGAAAGTGATTTGGATCATGTCCCAGTTGGGGTTTTCATATTAATTATAATCCATCCAACTTAGTTGGGATATGGTTTTTTTTTTTTTTTTTTTTTTTTTTTTTTTTTTTTTTTTTGTTCTGTCCATTGTTGTCAAATCGTGAATTGTTTTGCTAAAATAGTGAATCGTGAGATTCATTTTATTTAATATGATATATGATTTTATATTTATAAACATATAAAATTACACATAATATTTAAAATGAAGTAAATATCAATATAAATAAATTGTATGTCTGTATATACATATAAAATCACATATAACTAATTGATCTCTTCTATATATCTTGATAGTTTGGCAAAAATGACATCGATTCATGCATTATGTAAACAAAATAAAAAATAGACATGAATTTCAGTGAATCGCAAATTGAATCGTACAATTCACTCAATTTCCGATTCAACAGCACAACTCAAATCATTTTTGTTGAAACTCATGTCGAGTCGTATGAATCAAGTAGTGAATCGTACGATTCTGGAAACCATGGTTCTTTCCTCTCAAAATTTTCAAGAGTGGCTTTCATCTATATCTCTCTTACGTTTTTGAACTTTGTTATTTTGTAAAGGGAATGTGCACATTGACTCTAACAGCCACAGTTCCTGCGCTGAAGCCAGCTCAATGTGTTGATTCCATATGCCCTCCAGCTACTCCTGCTCAGTATCTGTTATTCTATCTTGGGTTGTATCTGATTGCACTAGGAACTGGCGGGATCAAACCATGTGTTTCCTCATTTGGGGCAGATCAATTTGATGATACCGATCCTAAAGAGAGGGCAAAGAAGGGATCTTTCTTTAACTGGTTTTATTTTTCTATCAATTTAGGTGCTCTTGCATCAACTATTTTAATTGTGTGGATTCAAGAAAATGCTGGGTGGGGCCTGGGTTTTGGCATCCCTGCATTGTTTATGGGCATTGCCATTGTAAGTTTCTTTTCAGGCACTCCACTATATAGATTTCAGAACCCGGGGGGAAGCCCTCTTACAAGACTTTGCCAAGTTTTGGTTGCATCATTCCGCAAGTGGAATTTGGAGGTCCCTGCGGACAGTATTCTCCTGTATGAAACACCAGACAAAACCTCAGCAATTGAAGGAAGCAGGAAACTGGACCATACCAATGATCTGAAGTAAATTTTTCCCTTGTTCTCCTAGTTTAAACACTTCTATCAATTCTTACCCTTATTAATAATCTGTTTTCAGTTTTCTTCTGCCATCTAGAAGCTTATCAATTGATTTACAACTTAAACGTATTTATAGGGTGTTTTGGGCATTGCACGTAAGTAGGGCCTTTTATATTTTTGCATTGAACACACATGTTGGTTGTGTAAATGGGATCACCACCATAATTATTCATATACTGGAAGTAATGAGATTATATGATGCGTATATGAGATTATATGATGCTCTTTTGTGAAGTTTTGAGAGTCTTGAGACTAGGTAATAGGTTTAATGAATTACCTTTAAAATTTACCAGGTTTACCTCAATTAGTTTATGAAGACACAATAGGAAGCTTAATATCCATTACGTGTCCTCATTTATCCTCATTTATTTTGTCATGGTTCTGTAACATTATACTGGGATGGTAATTATTGCTTTATTTAATGCAAGTCATTTTTTAAAAATATGTCAGTTATTTTATTTTTTTCATTTCTTTCAGTGTGGTTATTTAAGGCGTTATGAAAAAAATCATTGTTTCATAAACAAATAATTTAATTTTTGAGCTTGGATTCAAAAAATATTATTTCATGTGAGATGTATTTGAAATGCAATCTTAAAGTGGAAGATGGAGGGGTTTCTAGTAATGTGGTCTTTCTATGGTTAGTTTTATGAATTCCTTTCATTGAGTCCTCTCACTAGTTGTTTATTGAGATTGGCTTTATATCCTTATCATCTATGGACTAAGAACAAGGATTGGAAGGCAAATGAAAATTACTGGGAAGATGCAGCAGTGTGATAAAGTATGGTATGATTTGTCAGCACAGAAGTAATAGGAAGTTCTCTGATCTATTTCGTCTCTTTAAAATAGTTTATTTGTGTATACTTAAATAAATCTTAAATTCCTGATTTTGGCAATTGTATCATCCTAATGATTTTCTTTAAGGAGACTACTAGTGACAGGTTTAGGGGGAGGGAATCTGTTTGATTTTTCTAGAAATAACTGTTCATTTGTCCGTTTGATTGGAAACATGCATGAAACAACAGTGTAAACAAGGCTTATAAATGAAACAAAGAAAGACTAGTTTAGGGAAATAGATGCTTACCCTTGAAGAACAAGTCTTTAGCAACCTTTTGGTCCAAAAATCTGAGCTTCTAGCCTCTGAAGATCAGCCTCAAGGTGTTTGAATGAGTGATGGAAGCCTTGTGCTATGAGGTGTAGTGCAAAAATGCAAAGAAAACCAAGCTTCCAAGCTCTAACCCTAAACAATATAGAGAGAGAGATAGATTTTGCCTTTCAAAATCTCAGAACCTGGTGTAAGGAAGAAGCCCCTTGCTTATATAGAGCAATGCAAGGCTAAAGCTTCTTGAACAAGCTTCCAAAGGCTTTGATCCCTCCATACACGTGTATGGAGGGCAGATATGAGGAATCCAGCTGGTACAAAATATCTGCCCGGAAACTAGCTGAGAAAGGGGGGTGCCGGCCATCAGCAATGGCCGGCAGTGCCACACTGATGGCCGGCAGTGCTCACCAGTGGCCGGCAGGGGCAAAGCCATGGCCGGCAGTGCCATGCCTATGGCCGGCAGTGCACTAGGAGGGCCACTCTGACAGGACCTAGTCAGGGTCCAAAATGAGGCAGAAAGGATACAGGGTCCGAAAATTCGAACCGGTGACGTTCCGCCGCGACAGTCGAAAGCTGGGCGAGCAATCGAACCAGTTGTTGGGTGTACCTACAAGCACAACCAAGTCTTGAGGACGGTCAAAAATGGGGTGTCTACACATGTATTCAAGTTAGATTTGAAATACTATACAATTAGTATGATGCGCCAAGCCCGGTGCATGTAGTAAAAATGAATGGATGCACGCATACATAGCATAAGTGCTAAATTAAATATGCCCTAATACTAACCATCAAAAGCAGGTAAGTAAAAGGGAGAAAGAAGTAGAGATTGGAAGACATGCACGCACGCACGCACACTTATTACAAGATTCGCCTCGCTCGGAGGGGCAAAAGAATAATAATACAATTTAATTAACCTACAAGCTAATTAACTAATTTATACAACACTCAACTAATTAATGAATCAAGTAAGCTACTGAAAGCAGTAAAAGGCCTCGGGAAGAGGGATGCACGCATGCTCGGATTGGCTTCGCTCGGAAATCCACCGCCATGCACAAGCTGCCTCTGTTTACACTGCTTGGCATCTCTGAGAACTTCACAAGTCCCCAAGAACACTCTCTGATCACAGTGGAAGGTCACCGGCCAAGGGGGAACACCACCGGCCATGAAGGAGTGGTCATCGACCATTTACTGAGCTCTCGGCCACCAATTCATAGCCGATCGGCACTGGATGTGGTCGGTCGGCCATATATGCCTGCAGAATCCTGTTTTGACAGCAGCAGAGGGCAAACATGGCATGGCAATGCATTTCAAGCAAATGTGTGCACCAACACCCTCCTTATCATGTTCATGACTCAAAGGAGGATGGTCCTTGATTCTCGGACCACCAATCGCGCATTTTCAATGCGTGATGGCCCAAGAAACCAAGTGTGCCATTTCAATATCAAATGAAATGCAAACCAAATAAACACATAAGGCCCAACCTCTATCATGGTGATTTCAAGAGGCAAGGCATGCATGCTCAATGCAATGCGACCTAGGCATGCAAGCTAAGTATGCAACATGACAATGCAAACAAGCACACAAGGCATGTAACATGTCAGGCAACCAACACAAGGGAATGCCCGCCAAATGCAATGTGATTCAAGCATGCAACACATGCGATAGGCCAAGTATGCAACAACGCGCAAGGCGAGCATGCAACAACATGCGAATGATGGACTTGAGCTAATTTAGGCAGCTCTCAAACAAGCCCAAAACAATGGCCAAGTGCTATGGAAATGAGGTACAAATGCACATGCAAACATGCATACAAATAGACCAACACTCAAGCATAAAGAGGGGACTTTTAAGCACACTTAAAAGAGGACAAATAGCATACATGATAAGCTTTGAAATAATGTAGAAGATGATGCCAAATCAACCTACCAATGCAAGCAAAGCATGCAACCAAGCCCAAGGACTTAAACTACGGTCATGTGACACATGAAGCAAATGACCAAAGCGGACCAAAACAGTCCCAAATCATGCCAAAGTGAGCCCCAAAAAACCACTTAGATGGCATCTAAATGACCTAATCTTAGAGGCATGCACAATGGTACAAACATGGAACATGAAACACCAACCTTTAAAGCATTAAAGGAGCGTCAAATGCAAGCATACAAGCATATCATATGGACTGAAATGACATGGTAAGTGGTTCCAAACCACTGAAATGAGCCAAGTAATGCATGCTCAGCACTCGCACACCTAAGGCCAACAAACCAAAATGCAAGGTGGCTATACAAAGCATGTCATGGATGGCCCAAATGACCAAAAACAGACCTTAAGCATACTAAAACATGCACAAAAGCTTCACAAAGCTTGGCCAAAACAAGTAAGCATAGTGGTCTAGATGCTAAGTACATGTTAAGGCAAATTCATGGCATTACAAGACAAGTATGCAAAGCAAGAATGGTGTGTCTAAACCAATTAAAAACAGTGCTAAATCATGGCAAAATAAGCACAAATAACACTTAAGACATGACCAAATACACTTAAATAAGATGCTCACACATGAGGCTAAATTGGCCAACATCGAAGGCAACAAGGAAAGGGAATGGCCCTCTCCTTCTTAGGACCTTAAAGCACCATCCCCACCACTGAAATCCCTTTGATTTCAGTGGTGAGGAGGCCAAGACAAGGTGGTCCCGGAGCTCACCAAAATAGCACAAAAATGGGGCCAAACAAGGCCTAAGAGGGGTCAAACAACCCCAAACAACAAAGCAAGCTTAAACAACTATTTTAAGCACTTAAAATCAGAACTTTTATATGTTATAGACTAAGCTTAAAAAACAGATGCAAGGATGGCTAAAAGCCTATGCAAAAAGGGGGTATTTAAAGAGAAAGTTCTTACCCTTGTAGACTTCTTCAAGAACAATGCTCCAGCAGCCTTCCTTAGGTCTAAATCAACTTAAAACCTCTGAAAATCACTCCTTAGCACCTCAGTAGCCAAAGGAAAGTGTAACTCTAGGTGTTTGTGTGCAAAACTATGAACAAAACACCTTAAGGCAAAAAAAGAGGGAGATATAGAGATAGAGAGATACAAATCCTAAACCCTAATCTCAGACCCTCTCTGGAACTTTTTTGTAACCCTTGAGGAGGGAGGAGAAGGCCTCCCTTTATAGAGATTCACTCTTGCAAAGCTTACAAAACAAGCTAAGCAAGAGTGAAATCCCTCCATACACGTGTATGGAGGGGGTGCAAAGTGGGTGCCAGCTATCATAGCTGGCACAAAATATCTGCTAAAAGCAGATGCACAGTGGTCGGCCAACCAAAAATGACAAATTGACCAAATAAATGGTCGACCGACCACAAAGAGTGCCGACCGGCCAAACATTTGGCCGATGGCAACAAACAATGGCCGGTGGCCTCAAGCCATGGCCGGTGAGGTGTGGGGATGGCCAACAAGCCATTCCCTGCCCCTCAAAGGCAAAACACAAGTATTTGGTGCAAAACCAAACACAAAACAGTCGAGTCGAGAGGTCTTGAGGCAAGGCGCGTGGCCGAGACCTCCGAGAACTCGGGACGAACACGAACATGGATGATCACCAGGTGTTCAAACGGTGACGTCCAGTCTCAAGGACGGTCAAAAATAGGGTGTCTACAGCAGCTCACACATTTGAATTTGAACACGCAGCTCATTCTGAAGACAGTTCATTCTGAACACACAGTTCATTCTGAATGTACGGGATGTAGTGACGGAACTTGCAGAGGTTGAAACAAACTCAAATGCTCCAAATTTTCCCTCTTTTCTTTTGCTTTACAATCCGGAACCCATATAGCTTCAGATAGGTCCTAGTTTTACTGTTCTCATGTGACCTGGGTTGAACCCTGCGGTTTTACGAAAGAACGAATCTTGTTTTGCACAAATGTAGAGAATGGCACAGCACTCGGAGCGCAAAACGATTTTATTTTTGAAATTGAGAGATGAGTTCTTGACCGGGGTATTGAGCCTACGACTGAACACAGCGCACTACAACTCAACAACGAAAAAAAAAGGTAAATAACCTAAACACATCGAGTAAACACTCGAAACGCCTCGAAACAAGAATCGAGATAAAACAAAAAGACACGACACTCAGACGTGCACAGGGAGCCTGTTTCTCTGGGTATTATTTCCCACCCTTTCTCATTTGTGATTCTCACATCACTCGGCCCTCAAGCTTGGTTTTTCTCTCAAAACCCTTTTCTCGCTTTTCCTCTCAGCGCACATCTCTGTATTCTTCAATCTCTCATTTTTTTATCCCTCCCCTGGGTAGTTGATGGATAATAAGAAGTTGCGAGCTCTTGCCCCTAGCATTCTGCTAGATTCTCTTTCTTCTGCTCACAACAGTGAACTTCCCCCACAGAGGGGTTGTGATGCGGCTAGATGTGCACAGATCTGCAATTGACATTGGTTGACAATGCTTTACTGGGGAGTTTGGACATGATTAGATCTGTCCAGATGAGGGAATGGAATATCCTGCCCCATTCCAGTTCGTGCTTTGCACTTGGCTTGATACCTCATTGCTTGGAGGATATAAGAGCTTTCAGCCCTTTTCTGTTAGCTTCCGCTGTGCCCTTCTTGGCGAATAGGGTGCCCTTTCTGGCAAGTATGGTGTCCTTTTTGGCAAATGCATTGGCAACGGGGGAAAGACAGGAAGCCTGACTCAACTGTGCACCTAGTTCATTATTTTGACCATTTTTTGTTTTTGGCTTCTGCTTAAAACAATTTTAACCAACATGAGAGTTAGATTAACGCGCTTGTTCGATTTTCTGATTTGAAAACATATGAGTTAGGTTATGAGCACTGAAAATTTTCCTTTTTTAGGTCCAAAAATGGTCCGATTTTGGAAAAGTGGAATAATTTTCGAGAGAATTAGTCAACCTCAGTAAAAAATTCTCAAAACTGTTTTTGCAAACGGCCACTGCTCAAAGAGCACGAAACCTACTCTTGAGATGCACAACCTCAGATCCGAAGGAGAATTGCCCTTGTCGGAACGGCACTGCATGGCAACGGAAAGTTGCCCCTTGTCTGAATAGCACCGCAGCACATTGTATGGCAACGGAAATTTGCCCCTTGTTTGAATGGCACCGCAGCGCATTGTAATCAGTCTTTAGAGTGACGATCACAACCGAACTCTCGGATACAGAGCAGACAAAGATGACCAAAACCATCACATGGACACAATCGAATTTGAAGTGTTTTACGGCTGGACTTCAAAATGAAGTTGCCTACGTATCCCAAAGATGGGAATCAAGCCTTACGTAGTTCGAGGTTAAGGTACACTCGGGTATTAACCTCTCCTTTTGCGCTCTAACTTTTGCCAAGGCCGCCCTTTCTAGGTTTTCAACCTTGCGAGCTTTGTTCTTCTTTTCTTTTCAATTCTTTTCATTTCTTTTCTTTTTCATCTTTTCTTTTCATTTTCATTCATTTTTTTTCTTCTTTTCTTTTTTTTCATTCTTCATTTTTCTTTTTTTTCTTTTCTTTCTTTTTCTTGCTCTAACTTTTGCCTGGGTCGCCCTTCCGGGTTTTCGGCCCAGCAAGCCTCTCAAGGGTAAAAGTGTAGCTTTGTCCATGTCAAATGGTTTTGAGATCTTGAAGTCATCTGAATCCAGGAGAATGGTTGTTGTTCGCTAATGATGTAGAAGTCCATCCAATGGAGGGTGAATTTGCCCCTAGTGTTTGTGGATAGGATCTCGGTTGTCCTTCAGCAATGTCTTCTTCTTTCCTCCCTTCTGGGGTTTGGCATTCTTGCCGATCTTCATTGATTTGTAGAATGATCCATCTTCGGCTCTTCGAGCACAATCTGGCATCTTTTGCCCCTAGTTCGAGGGGTGCTTCTGATCTAGCTTTGCAAGCTTCTTTGACGACATCTGACCTTCTTGATCTGACTTTCTTGCCCCCAGTTCGAGGGCTGCTTCTGATCCGGCCACACAGGCCTTATGTTGTGGTTGACCGTTGAACATTCTGAATCCCAGTTCAAGGTTTGAAAGTGAGGGGTCAAGTCTCGAGGCTGAGAGCGATCCTAGGCTGCACAATCTCAAGAGCGACTCCACACAGGTCTTCGCAGGACCGCGCAAAAATATTTTTTGAAATCTTTAAGAAAGCGCGACAAATCTCTCGCGCTGAAGACAGTGCGGAACCAATCTGGATCAAGCCAGGATCCTTCCCAGTACTCACACTAACAAGCATGATCTCATTCGTTAAGGGCTCAGCATGCCTCTCTTTCTCTCAATTGATCAAATTTTGCAAATCCCGAGGAATTCCTTCTTCTTTGTTTTCACCGCAGTGTTCAAAAAGAGTTTTTTGAAAAACTTAGGTCGATGTAATGAATTCAAGGCACAAAAGAGCAGGCGAAATGCACTGCCGTTTCATTCAAGTTTGCTGGCACAACAGGCTCAAAGCAGAAACAAGCACAAAAGCATGAAAACCACAGCTGTTTCAATTAGATCTACTGGTGTAACTCTGGCTCCCTGGCAGAAACAGACTCAAAAGAAAGCGAAAAGACAAACACAAAACAAAATAGTGATATCCGAGGTAACACCCCCGGGATCACCCGACTCTAACAAAACAGGATTGACTCGATACAACAAGACAGACCCAACTGACTTAGTATGAAAAGACTGACTCTATATAACGGGACAGACTCTAAACGACATAACAAAAACTAACTCAATACCCAAATCAGAAAGCACAAAAATCAGCATTCACAAATGCTCAAAACAGTGCGTACCATACGCCATATCTAGAGTAAACTGAGTGCCGCCCGCAGGTGGTTCATCCCTTGATCACATATTTGTACTATCCTCGAAATCTAACAACTCAGCAGTGACAAACTTCGTTGAGGTAGGTAGAAGGATGACCTCATTGTCGATCAAATCCTATACTTCATGACGAAGACGGAAACAGTTGTCGGTGCTATGACCGGTTTACTGGTGGTACGCGCAGTACAAGGTAGCATCATATGAGGAAGGGAGATTCTTCGGGAGAGGCCAAGGCTCAAGGGCTCTAAGATGGCCCTTGTTGGCAAGGATCTGGAGCGTCTTAGACAAAGGCATATAAAGGGCGTGGAATACCCTGCGACCTCGGGGTAGATACTTCAAGGTTTGCTGACTTTTGCCAGACGCACTGGCAAAAGGATCGGCAGGTGCTACTTTGGCCTTCTGATCCTTTCCAGGTGTAGAGTTAGGGTTTGAGGGAACGGTTCTGGCATGCTGGTTCCTATCCCGATTTTCTGCCTGGCTCGAACTGCCTTCGATCGGAGCGGGGAAAGCGTAATCCACAGTTTTAGCCACAACTGTGAATATTTGCTATTTACTCAATCTCCCGGCTTTCAAAGCCTCGACTACCCACAGCAGTTGTTCAACGGGATCAGCATCTGTTCCCACTTTGTTCTTACCTCTAGCCTCAGCTTGATCGAGGGTTTGGGTTGCTACATCTGAGTGGAACCCGGTTGTTGTTGACATGTCATGGCCATAGCTTGAGACAGCCTCAGGTTGGCTGAGCTCAATTACAATTCGCCCCAATAGCGGGGCTCCTGCAGTACGAAATTCCCGGCGTAGGATGTGGTTGGTGGCGAAGCCGACATTCCGTAGGCGAGATCAGCCACAGATCGCTGAAGATCGCCAATCATTCCCATCAATTCAAACATGGTGGGCTCACGAGCTTGACACGACTGGGGCGTCCAGACCGGGCGCGCGGCAGGCAACCTGGGCGGGTATGGTACTTCAATATGGTCTCATCCCGCAAGATGTTTCCTTGGTCCAATGCGGCTGCCATGACCACAATTTCTTCTGAGTCTTGTGTCATCATAAATCCGCTGAGCTGAACGGAGGTGATGTGACTGGTGACTAACGGATCAGATAAACTGGTGAGCCTTGACTAGCCTTTCTCTGTCTTGCCTCAGCGAAGGAAAATACTGGCTGCTCTGAATTGAATCTGATCTCCTGAACCCCCCTGAAAGAGAAAACAGGCAGCATCTCAACCCAATTTCACTAGGACAGATATAAGCATAGCTGAATAACTGCATTCGACCACTGATCATTGTCCCCCAAATTACCACCCCAAAAACTGAATCTGATACCCGCAGATAACTGATTCCCAAAATACTGAACTGGCGCCCGCAGGCCTGATACCCAAACTTGCAAACTGATACATGCATTCTTGTAGAGACGCACTCTAAAAGCACATAGCAAACAAGTGAGAGCCAAAACACCCCTATGTTGGGGTAAGGTTTCCTTGTCCTATTTTGTTAGGAGCTAGGGTTTCACTACGCACGCAGCGGTTTCAAACAACCTATAATCGGGTAAGCAACCTGTCCTAGCTTGGAATGGTCACTATGGATTCCGAATATGCACTAGGTCGAATGGTCAAAAAGGGTACCCCGGTAAAAACCGAGGTTTGTGTTCCCGTCGTGGCAGAGCCCGTAACCGGTCAGCCTTATGGCACGCTTCTCGAAGCGAGCCTCCGGCAAACCGTTCAGGAATAGCATACAGCAAACACGGTGTCCTAGGCGCACCAATGCAAATGCAATGCAAAGAAACACATAAGTGTAGTCAAAACCAGATATCGTGAGTTCGAGTCAAGTTCTTTAACTTCCCCAGCAGAGTCGCCAGAAACTGTAGACGTCCCTGAACGTCCCGGGAGGGAATCCCGTTTTGTTCATTTGGGCTCGCTACAGTTCGGACTCGAATGTCACGGTTCTGAATCTAATCCCGCAAACTGCAATGCGAGACCGATAAATCACCAAAGAGTCCAAATCCGGCAAATCGTTTTGAAAAACAGATTTTAGAAAGAAGTGCCAAACATGGACTGCTTTTCCAGATACGAAGTCGCCACCTAAATATTTTCTTTTGGGGAATTTAGGAAACCCTGACTCGTGCCTAAGGCCACGTGTCCGTCATCACCAAAGTTGTTTCGGCTCGGGAACTTGGGTACGATTGGGGAAGGTCATTTCATGAGCACCCCCGCTCGCCCGATCAAAGATCGGCCACTACTAAACATGATATCAAGTTTTGAAAACATTATGTGCTCTTATTCCGGTTATTAGCCTAGATTTACTACGTGATGCGCACAGCATACAAGTATAGACTGGATCGCCTGAGTTGGAACAAAACATTTCATGTTTGTTTTTTAAAGCGGTTTGCTACTCGCAAGTAGGCTAAAATGCGGATTTTGCCACCCTCAAGTGGGCTTAGAAAACATGGTGATTTGCCACTATCTAGTGGGCTTAAAACTCGCAATCAATGCATTGTTCCAATTCAAATAATCCAACCTCCACCCACAGGCATTCAGGCAGGTATATCACATAAGCACATAGCCTCATGGTAAGCATGCTATCATGGCAGTCACTCACACACATGCAAGGATGCTAAAACATAAACACTTACAGAGTATTCCAAGCCAAAACAGAAGCTATGTTAGAAATCCATGCATGATCCTAACTATGCTGAAATGCCTAATGCAACACACATGCAGGAATGCAACTACAATAGGCTCGGCTATTCTAAAGATGGCATGTGAAATGCTACAACTAACAAGTATTCAACTCGGAATTGAAATACAATGCAGTTAGTATGATGCACCGAGCCCGTGCATGTAAGACAGAATGAATGCAAACATGCGAGCATAAGTATGCTAATTGAAACGTGCCCTAAACTAACCATCATAAGCTGGTAAATAAAAGGGAGAAAGACGTGGGGTTGGAAGACATACATCACACGCACACACACTTATTACAAAATTGCCCTCCTCGGAGGGTCCGAATAAATAATACAGTTCGAATAAATAATTAACTACTCTAGCTAATTAAATATTACAAAACCCTAATTAATTAACAAATTAACTAGGAAAGCGAATAAACTAGCATGCAAGCTATAAAATGGACTGCCTCAGCTCTTGTTCCGAATGATGAAAGATGCATGCATGCTCAGGTCGCTTTGTTGGGAAATTCCTTGCGATGCCCCGATTTGCCTCTGTTTTGCAATTGGTCCTAGAACGCTGTACAAAACTTCCGAAGGCTGCTGACTAGTTTTTGCTGCTGGATTCCGATTTGCTGCAACAGAGAGCAAGAAAGGGGAATGGCAAAGTATTTTCAACACATGTGTGCATGTCCACTCTCCCCGTCATTGCACAAGCTCTAGGGAGTGTAGACTCGATCATCGTGCCACCAATCACGCATCTCGATGCATGATGGCCAAGGAGTCGAATTGCACGACTCAATATGAAATGAATGCACATATAAGCATAACAAGGCCTAAACTCCATCATGGATAATCCGGAGTGTCGGCGACTGGGAATTGAGACACGTTTCGTCACTTGGAGTACGAAACGTCCCTCATTTCCCGTGTTTGGACTAACCCTACTCCAAACACAATGCAATGAGATGGCATACACAATGTGACTAACATGCAACCCTAAATGCAATGCAACCTAATCATGCTGGCATGCGAGGGATGATGCACATATGCAACCTAGCATAAGCAATGCTACGGACTGAAATGGCATACACAATGCACATGAGCTATATGGCATACACAATGCACACATACGAAGATGGACATACACAAAGGCATAATCAAAGCATACACAATGCGATGGTCAAACATGCGACAACATGAACCAAATGGCATACACAATGCAAGGTGGACTTAAACCAATATGAGTGGACCTCAGCCACACTCAAATCAGTGGCCATATGATGGAAATGAGACAACCGAAATACATGCAAACATGCATGGATGCAAAGGACCGATCCTATGGCACAACATGCAACTCTATGAAGTATGACATGCAAACACACATTTTCCAGCTCTGAAACATAATGTACAATGGTCTCGAATCATGCAAATATGTCACACAATGCATGCAAGATGGCTCGAATACCGAAACTAGTGAAGCGGGTTACACTAGAGGTACACAAAGCAATGTATAAATGGAAAAACCAGCCCCAAACAGACCCTAGGCAGGTCTAAAACAGTGGGAAAATGGCCCAAAATGATGACTCAACATGCAAAGAAACGAAGCTCATGCAATGGTCCGAAAACGAGGCATTTATGCACAACTCTCAAACACGTTTAAAGAATGGAAATCATGGGAATATGGTATTCATATAAGCTCTGAAATATGATGTATAATGACCCCAAAGCATGAAAACACCTCAGTTTATGCACGCAATAGACCTGAAATCTCAAAGCTAGGCATGGATATTGAACTACAAGCATGCAAAACAAGCATCATTCGACCATAAGACCCAAAACAGAGTTAAGGCAGTCCAAAACATGCACAAAATCAGTTTAAGGCATGGCCAAAAAGTGCTAACATGAAGGGCCAAAACAACATGCAACACAAGCTAGTGAACCATGATTTGCACTACAACTATATGAAGCACATGAGAGCTCACCAAACCAGCCAAAACAGAAGTATGCCATGCCAAATAATGCCCAAAAACCCATGGAAACATGGCCAATGCATGCAAGAATGATATGTTCCTTTGAAAGGCCAATAAGAGGGTTATTCAACACATGCATGATGGACATACAAAATGGCAAAACCACCTTTGGACAGAGGTTATGAGGACCATAAAACTCACTGAAAAGGACCTGAAATGAGTCTAGGAAGCATGCAAGTAAAGGCCCCTTTGGAAGGCCTTGAAGAGGATTACTCTACACATGCATAATAGACATCTAATATGGCAAAACCACCTTTGGACAGAGGTCATGCAGGTCACAAAACTCATCAAAAATGGCCTGGAGCATGGCTTTGAAACATACAAATAGGGGCTCCTTTGGAAGGCCAAGAAAGCTAGTAAAGAGAACAAAAGGGTGAGAGGGTCACCGCTCTCTGATTTTGAGGCTCAAAGACATATGTTAGCCACTGAAAATCCACTGGATTTCAGTGGCTAAAAGGCCAAACCAAGGCCGACACAAATGCTCTAAAGCATAGCTCAAAACATGAGGAAATGAAGCATGCAAGGGGGTAGATGACCCTCAATAGAAAAATGGTCTTAAACAAACATGTTTAGAAGATCAAAACAAGACTTTTTTCAGTTTATGAAAAAGCCTAAATATGCTTGCAAATAGAGCTAAACTATGAAGCAAAATAAGGCTACAAAGAGGGAAATAGAGACTTACCCTTGTAGAGAAGAAGGCCAGCAGCTTCTGGACCAAAATAAGAACTCTTCAACCTCTAAAAATGAGCTCCTAGGTGCTTAGGTTGACCATGGAGGTGTTGTGCTTGGAGGTGTACTGCAATGGGGCCAAGAACTTCAACCTTTGAAGCAAAATGGGAGAGATACAAAGAGAGAGTGTATGCATGAGCCTTAGCAATTTTCTGAACCCTAGCAATGGAAGAGGGCCCTTCCCTTTATAGAGGAGAAGATCTAAAGCTTCTCAAAGAAGCTTAAAAGCTAGCTTAAACATCCTCCATACACGTGTATGGAGGATGCATTCTGAGGCTTCCAGCTGGCACAGCTGGCTTCAACTCATTGAGACAAAAAAGCAGAAGGTTGGCCGACCAGTTCAGGTGGTCAGCCGACCAGGGGTCAAAAGGTTCAAGCTGAAAAGGTGGTCGGCCTACCCATATTGGTGGTCTCCCAGGTGAATGCAACTCAGTAGTGGCATGGAAGACCAGAAATTGTGGCTCAAAAGTGAGGGAGACCAAGGGGTCAAAAGAGTCAAGCAAAAAAGGTGGTTGGCCTATCAAGATTGGTGGTCTCCCAGGTAAATGCAACTTAGTGGTGGTATGAGAGACTAGAAAATGTGGCCCAAAAGTGAGGGAGACCAGCTCTCTAACAAGAAAACCAGGCGGCGAAGAGAAAGGTGGTCTCCAAGAAGAAAAGGTGGTCTCCCACCATAGTACCACCTTCCTAACAAAGAAACTAGGGTCCATGCCAAAATGAACCCACACCGATGCAAAACGAAGGTTCGGGGGCCAAAACGCGCAGCCGAGTGCCCCAAAACAGGCTGTTAGGCACCGGAGGTGGCGTACGACCACGAAGGTAGTCTCCCGAGCCACAGTGTCCCTCTAGGGAGAGGGAACAAGGTGTGTGCCAAAAACCGGAGCAAACGGAGAAAGTTAAGCGGTCCCGAACCGAGGCGAACGGCCGACAGCTTCGAAAACCAGAAACTGGTCTCCAAACGGGAATAGTGGCCTATGACCACAAAACGTAGCCTACGGCCACTGAGAGATGGTCTTCGAGACCTCTCCCTCCCTTCGGGAAGAGAAAACAAAGAAAACAGGACCTGGTTCGCAAACCGAGGCAAAGCACAAAAGAGTCCCGAAGTCCGGAGGCAAGGCTCTCAACCGAGACTCTGTGACCTCAGAACGAGCACAATATGCATCATCACCGAGCGCTCAATCGGTGACGTCTGAGTCTTAAGGTCGGTCAAAAATGGGGTGTCTACATCATGTTGCGTGGTTTTTTTGGGTTGTGTTCGAAATTCATCCCACTTACAACTTCAACCCAAAATCCCAACTTGTATTAAATGTGAAGTGTTTTTTCTGTATTACATGATACATCCGCTTCGCTTCAACGACCTACCAAAACAAAATTACAAAAATTTCAATAACAAGTATACATTACAAAAGAAAATTGATATTTAATAACAGAAAGAAATTTTACCATATCTACCTCAGTTGTTCCACTTTGTTGCCTTAGTTGAATTTGTTCAAGAAAACCACAGAATTTATTAATTGCCTTTTATATGCCAGACCAATGGTAAGACAAACAAATACGGTTTCGATTTGATTCACTGCTCAATTGTGAATTAAAATAAATAAGTACTCGTTCCAAAATATAGCCATAATCTGACTATTACCTGTAATAGGATCTTAAGAGACTGCTAACCAAGATCTACATAAGTTTCATCTTCTATAATGGTGAACGCTTTACCACGAGAAACACGAGAAGTTTCAGAAATAAAATGAATATCAGGGTTCTGCTCTCATGAAGTTTCCGAAATAAAATTAATATCAGTGTTGTGCTCCAATATTTGTGATTCCTCAAACATTTCAAAATCTTCCATAGTTTGAAACAAATTCAGTAGGATACAATATCTAACTTAGACAGTGAAAAATATTGGAATGATATACACTCAACCTCAGAATCAGATAATATAAACTGAAGCTCACAAAAAAAAAAAAATTATAATGAGACAAAACTAAAAAAATTCACAGCATGTCTACAACTTCAACAAAATATAATGCTATATCAAACAAAACTAAAATACTCTGCCAACCCAACTGAAATTCACAGCATGTTATTATCAAACAGATATATTTTATAGAGCACAACAGCAATGGTAAGCTTTCAAAATACTCTGTCAACCCAACGGTAAATTATTGGAATTGTTGATGCGAAACAGCTAATTCTCAACTCAAAATTTATATGTATAGAGGATATAACTTTTTCATTTGCATTTTCATGGGAATTTAAATTTATATCACCCTTCAATTTATTCCTAGTCCACAAAATAACCTACCTATTTGAACCTGTTCCAGAAAATAAACCAGTTCGCACCTATTCCAGAAAATAAACCAGCTCGTAGATTGAGGGAGCCGGTTGACCGGTGGGTCAACCGGCCAGACATTCGGCTGGTTGACTGGTTGGCCCACCCCCACATTACAACACAGTGAAATAGTGAAATCTCGCGCTTGTCCTCAGTTTGATGAAAGTTTTGTTCCGTTCTCAGTTTGATATCAATTTGGTGAAACCATTGGAGAGGGAAAAAATGACTTTTTTCATCAAATTTGAATTTGATGCTTAATCTGATACACCGTTGGAGATGGCCTTAGGAGTACAGGAAAGTTGTACTGGTGCGTTGGTTGATGAAAGTTCATAATCGAAATCAAGGTGCTCCTCCCTCTCATATTCGACAATCATATTATGTAATATAATGCAACTCTTCATTATGTTCCCAAGCATTTTTGGATCCCAAAAACGTACAGCACCACCTATAATTGCAAATCAAGATTGAAGCACTCTGAATGCCCGCTCTACATCTTTCCTTGCGGACTCTTGCATCATTGCAAAATGTTGTTTCTTTGCTCCTTGGGGAGAAAAGATTGTTTGAACCAGTGTTGCCCATTGAGGGTATATACCATTAGTAAGGTAATAACCCATATTATAACTATGTCCATTAATAGTGTAATGGACAAGGGGAGCTTTACCTTGAGCAAGATCAGAAAACAAGGGCGATCGATCCAACACATTCAAGGCATTGTGTGATCCAGGCATTCTAAAAAATGCATGTCAAATCCATAAGTCATAAGAAGCTACTGCTTCAAGAATAATGGTTGGCTTTTTTTGATGGCCTACGTATTGACCTTGCCACACCTTTGGACAATTTTTCCACTCCCAATGTATGCAATCTAAACTTCCCAACATACTCGAAAACCCCCGAACCTCTTCAATAACAAGTAATCTAGCAATATTAGTTGGTGTTGGAGATCTCAGATATTCTAGTCTGAAAATTTCAATCACTGAATTACAAAGTTATTGCAAACTTTGAATTGCAGTGCTTTTCCCAATACGTATATAATCATCAACTGCATCTGCTGCCACTCCATATGACAATATTCTCACAGCTGAAGTCATCTTTTGTAGAGGAGACAATCCAACAATATGAACTACATCTTGTTTTTGAACAAAATATGGATTGTGTGCTTCGATGGTATTCAAAATTCGCAGATACAAAGGACGACGCATTCGAAAACGTCTCTGAAATATTATAGGTGAATAAACTGGATTTGCCGTAAAATAATCTGCAAACAATATCTCATGACCCTTCCTTTTATCGCGGGTATGTACTTATGGCCTACAACATAACCACCTCTTTTCTTTGAGCTATCAGTTGATTGCAGAATCTGAATTATACTAGCATTATTCATCTCATAAGCCTCCAAAAGTGTGACCATATATTCATCATCAGACTCATCATCAGAGGAAGAGGAAGAAAAAGAGGATGAAAATGAAGTGAACATCATAGAATTTAAGATAGTCATTATGCTCTGTTTTCTCACTTATGTGCCTTTCAAATATAATTGTATCACTTGTCTGGTATATGGCATATGGATAATGTGTTTATATCAAGTTTGGAAAGAAATCATTGTTGAAGGCAACAAAAAAAGAAAAATATGTAATGGAGAGAAAAAAGAAATAATAAACGAATTGGGAACAGAAAGGGAGGGGGAAAAAAAAAATTGAGAAGCCTAACCGGTCGACCGGTCAGTCGACCCACCGGACGTCCTATTCGCTTTTGATGCACACCATTGGAGCTACTCGTATCAGATTGAGAAAATCAACTTTTTCTTACTCTCAGATTTGGTGAAAATTATTATGAACCGTTGAAGATGCTCTAATATATAAGAGCATCCCTAATAGAACATTTATATCCACTCCTTACCTATTTTAAGGGTTTTGATGGCCCCCTATACACTTCCAACAGCTCCCTTAAACACTCTCATAAAATAGGAATTGCTACAGTGTCTCCCTGTTTGTAGGGAGTCACTGTAGTACCCTTATATATATATATATATATATATATATTTGCTTTGCTTTGTTTAGGAACTATAGTACACATTTATGATTTTTATTTTTTAAAATTTATAATGAAAAATTATATTTTAATATAATAGAGAAAAAAATATATAATTTGTTAATAGAAAAAGAATAGGGAGTCTATTGTGAAAAGTAAATAAAAAAGTGATTCTTAAAATAAAAAATAAATTTTTTAATAATATTTTAAAATAAAATTTAAGTAATCTGGTAGGAATACTCTGAGGCCCCGTTTGTTTGGAGAGTTAGAGAGGAAATTAGAATTGGTAATGATGTAGGACCCACTAATATTGTATTTGTTTTGAGAGATGAGAAGGGGAGTAATAGTGAGCTCCAGATTAGAATGGGTCTCCCGGAGATTCGGATGGGCCTCCAGGACTTAGTATTAGAAAAATAGTTCGATAGACTAGAAATTTTTTATTTTTATTTATTTTTTATTTTATTTTTTACATGTCAAGTATTTTTTTTTTTTTGAACATTAATATTTAATTTTTTTGTATTTTTTGTTAAATAAAAATCATTATTTTATTTGTTTTATTTTTTCTGAAAATTTTTTATTTTATTTTTGTTTTTTGAAATTTTTTTATATGTTGGGCATTTTTTTAAACATTAATATTTCATATTTTTGTATTTTTTATTTGTTTTATTATTTTATATATAAATAATTTAACAATTCCTATACTAACAACTATCGTCAAAACAAATATAATTTTACTTAATTCCCTCACTAATAATTCTCCCGTTATTAATCCTCTCACTATCAAACTCTTCCATTCTACCTCTAAAACCAAACGGGCCGTGAGGGCATAAGCAAAAAGTAATACGCTGAGCAAAACGTAAGAAACAATCACAGCAATGTGGTATGAGGTCTAATCATTTATTTTCTTCGCCAAGATTCCCCATACTATTTCATACTCTACGTCTCATATTGACAATTTGACGGTTCTTCCAAAAAAAATATTAATTATTATATTTTGAATTTAATAATCTAAATAAATATATTTTTTAATTTTTTATAAAAGAATATATAAAATAATAGAAAAGTAATATGACTTAAAATAGATAAAAAAATGTGTACTAATCAAATCACCCCTAAATTTTAAAAGATTAATTTTAAAATATCTTTTTATTTTTATTTGAGAAAATTAGCCGACTATCCCTCCTCAATTTTATGTAATAAGAGAGGTTTAAGATATATTTTTTTTATTAGTTAAGGTCCATTGATAAAATTTCTCTGTGATCATATCATAAAATTTTTGAAATTTTTTTATAAAAATTAAAATTTCTCTATGTTGGGTTGAAATTTTAAATCGAATTTTCTCTATAAAAATGTTGAAGGATCTTAACTACTATAAAAATATTGAATGTTCTTTACCTTATAAAATCTTAATATCTGGATCTTTAAAAAAATTATTATTTTTATTTTTAAATATATTTATAATTACTTTACAAGGATTAATTTAAAATTTCTATTTTTTTTTTTTTTTTATCAAAGTTAAAATGTTATATGTTATAAAGTTAAGCTGCAACCTGAAGGGCCATCACTGATACATCTCTTCAAACCGTAGACCTTCCATTTATTGCACTTTAAGAAGCAGTTATATACCACTCAACTCACAAAAGCCTTGATTTTTAAATTTAAAATTTTACTTTTTTAAAACGAATATCTATATTATTATTAAGTTAATGTTTAAATTGATTTAGTAAAATATTTTTCTCCTCATATCACGTGATAATTTTATATATATTAAAATAAAAAAATTATTATATATAGTATAAGTAAATTTTGAATCCAAGAATTAAATTTTATTAAAAACATAATTATCACTTAAACAACATCCATATTATGATATTAAATTTTTTCCTCTTTATTTTTATTATTAGTTATTTAATTTTACACATGTACACATTTCCGTATGCCGTCCAGTATGTATTTTAAGACGACAAAAAATATAAAAATAATGAACAAATAAAATAAGCCGAAGGAGTAATATAAATAATAGCGTGTAGAGTATGATTACTCCTGTCTCTCTGGAATCTGTATCTACCCCATCTAGTATGTAATTTATAGAGAGAGAGAGAGAGAGAGAGAGACTGAGAGAGAGAGGGAGAGAGTTGTTGGTTGCTGCTGATGGGTACTAAAGAGGATGAGAGATTGGAGGAGAGATTGCTCTTGGAAGATGGATTTCCACAGGTACTTTTGAAGCTTTGATTCAAATTTCTAGAACAAAACTTATAGATGATGTATTGCAAAACTTGTCCTAAAACTTTTGACAGATTTTTGAAACAGACTCAAATTTCAATGGAAGATGGATTTCCAATACTTTTTTGCTTTTTTACTCTTTTTAAGTTTTTATAGATGTATAGAGCTTTAACAATATTTCTTCTTTCTTTTTCTTTTTTTTTTGGCTCAAATTATAGTGAAAATTTAGAGCTGGTTTGGCATGGACTAATGTAACCAAAATTTTCATGTTTGGACTTTTTTAACATTTTTTTAAGTCTCGTTTGGTTTTATTTTGAGGTTTTTTTTTTACTTTTATAATAAAAAAAAGTGTAATAATTATAAATAAAACGTAATATTTTGTCTTATAATTAATTTTATTTTTCGTGATTATTTAGCCCAATAAATGCCAAATCGGGACTTAATTAAAAGCTTTATATGAAATGAAAATTTAGCTAAAATTTAAGTAAAAATTTAATTAAAAGTTTTACAACTTAAAATATAAGTGATTATAAATTATTTAATTTGGAGTTAGGTTCTGCGTATAGCTTATATTCGGTAGAAATAATTTAAATAAATTTAAAAAAAAAATTTATTATTTAGGTGTTGTTTGGGAAGTGGGTTGGCTTTTTGACTTTTTGGCCTTTTTTTTTTTTTTTTTTTGGGCTGTTTTAGCCTAGGCTAAAAAGCTTGGTTTGGGAAGGGTTTTTTTTAGCTTTTTTGACTTTTTTTTGTGAGAGAAGAAAGTAATGATTATGGGTTAGATTTGATGTTTTGTTTGTTGTGACTAAAATAGCCTATTTTATTTTTTGTGGCTATTTTAACCCCAAACCAAGTTCCCAGACAATGCCTTAAAAATGGAGAGAAGTTGTTTTAACTTCTGTTGTTTTTTTACAACAATGATTCATCCCACTAAAAACACCATCACTAATAGCACTAATGCATTAAAAAAGTAAAAAAAAAAATACAACTCCAAGACCAAATATCACATCATTATTGGCGGGACCCACTGCCACCTAATTAGTGCTCCCAAGCATTTTTGATAAGCTTCCAATAATATACACCAAACAAGGTGAAATGACATTCCAATCCTTAATTTTTCTTTTCTCTTTTTTTTTTTCATAAAATCTTTTGAAAAATTGCAAAACTTATACTAAAAATCTGTTTCAACCATTTTGAAAAAAGAAACAATCTTCAATCCTTAGTCCTTTTAAAATTTCATCAAAATTGAGAAAAATTACGAATTTTGGAAATTTGGTGAGGGATTTTGTTCATAATTGATTTAGTGAAAAAATTGCCTCTTCCTTGATTTCATACAGATCTGATAAAATGGTTGAAATGCACTTTTAGAGCCATTTTTTCATCCAATTTGAATTTCATGACAAATTTGATGAATGATTTGAAGATGCTCCAACTCGAAGGACAAGGTTTCCGTTTTAATCATTTTGAAACCTTTTGAACTGATTTTGGTTTAGTTTTTTTTTCTTTTCATGGGCAGCATTTTCCTGTATTGACATCTGAAATTTCAGGCCCTGTAATGGGAGCATTGTTTAATTTGTTTTGCTCCACTAACAAAAATTCTGAACTTTGTTCTATGAAGACCTGGTTTAGGGGAGTAGCCATAGTATGCAAATATGAAGAGAGATAGGAACCCTATTTTGGTTGAAACCCATAGTTCAGTTATCCTAATTTGTGTAGAGACTGGAAATAAAAGTCCTGAATTGGTTGCTAGAACTGAATACCAAATTCAGTTTGATGGTTAAGCCTATTTCATTAATACCATGCAAACGTTCCGAAGGCATACCATGTAGTCAAATACAATAATTGCTGCAATATTTGAACTTTATAAAGCTAAAGCATTCTAAAAATGCGAATTTGAGAAATTTTTTGATTGATCGGTGTAAGAGGGGTTAACTTGAGCCCATTAAATTAATTGGGCTCAATCAGAGTCCACTCAGAAAGCCCAAATTAGTGGGCTCGGAAAAATTATTGCCAAGTAGGCTAAAGTGAATCCTATTGAACGGGCCTGCGAGAAAGTCAACAAATTGGGCTGAGGAGGACGTATCAAACTTATATCTCTAAAGAGAGCCCAACAAACCCATCCGAGGAGGGCTAGCTCGTATGGGCATTCAGAAGAATTAATTGGCGCGCGCTCTTGAAGAGAGATCATTTTCAGAAGAAGTGAAACTTCAGAGGAGATCCATTCTCGGAGATTTACTTTATCTCGAAAATATTCGGATCCACGAACGCAGAGGCTTATTGAGCTTAGACTCGAAAGGGTTCAAAGCAATCCCAGTGATCTGAGGAATTTTTGGCTTCGAAGGGATTCAAACGTAATCTAGAAGTCGCTCCGTTAATGAGTCCCAGAATACTTGCAGGCTCGAAGCTTTTCGGGATCGATGCACCAGAACCATGGGCGTGACGAAATCTAAACAAAGGACCCAATCCCGAGGATGGTGGGTAGAGATAAAATCACTCTTCGATTAAACTAGCCTATACCTGGGTCAAGGTGGCACGATCTAGAGGTTTCCTAAGACTCGGCGATATTTGCGGTAGGGCGTCCTCTTGGACTACCTTTGGCCATTCTGCGATAGGGCGTCCTCTGGGACTACCCCTGACCTTTGGAAACTATTGGTTAGGTGTGGCTAAGAAGAAGGATTTACTGAGATATTGATCTACTCTTTGGGATTTTTCTTATCCTCAGAGAGGTCACCTCTTCGAACAAAGTGGTTAGAAAGAATATGTTATCCTATATCATGAGGTGCCTATAAATAACACCTACCCATAGCTTTACAATGGGGATGATTTTTGGAGAGATAATTTTTGGGGAGAGAACTAATCTCCCTTCTTCATTATCTACCTTGAGAGTGAAAATGGGAGATCCATGGGAGAGCCTTGCCATTATTCTCTCTCTAACTATTTTGCCTTCTTCTTCACCCAATCTCTTATCTCCATCATCTCTTTCATATTGTGTTTCTAGTTGCAATCGTTGAACAATCTAAGCCTCTCTTATCATTTCTAGAGAATTCGGATTTTCAGGCGATCTTTGAAGATCTTCAAATTTTCTGGCGAATCTTCAAATTTTCCAGCAAACCTTCAAAGTTTCCGGCTATTTTTCTGGTGACATTCGAATTTTTGGCAACGTTATTGGACCCTCACACACAATCGGAAATCAAAAATAGTTGTACCAATATGTCAAACAATTAATTGTTAAAAAGACCTATCTGGTGGTGAATTTGCTCATCTAACACATTCAATGTTTTCATTCTTGCTGCTTTGCACATTGTTCATTTTTTTTCAATGTATTGGAATGACAAATAACATTATTACAAAACTTAGCTACTTGCTAGTAGTTGTTGCAGTAGCTGCATATTAAGGTGGTTCAGACCAGATTGTCATTTGAATGCACTAAACATTATGCAAGGATGCCAAAAAATTAATAATAGGTCAGAAAAACTACCCAATTGTAAAAACGTAAGAGAAAATCTCTCTCTCTCTCTCTCTCTCTCTCTCTCTCTCTCTCTCTCTCCCTCACACACACACACACACACACACACACACATGCACACATGACACGGGAGATTACTCTGCAAGGTTTATATACTAAAAAATTTCTGCTTTCTGCCTTACAACTTACGTCTTCAGAACGAAAGCAGTGGACTATACACTGGAGATGGTTCAGTTGACATCAAGGGCAACCTGTGTTGAAGAGCAACACTGGAAATTGGAGAGCATGCCCCTTCATTCTTGGTAGTTGCTAGTCCATCATTCTCCATATTTTTTATGTTTCTGATGTTCCATCTTTCCTTCTAATATCTTTATATTTAAAACAGGTACTGAATGTTGTGAACGTTTAGCTTTCTTTGGGATTGCTATTAACCTAGTCAGCTATCTCACCAAAACAATGCATGAAGGAAATGTCTCTGCTGCAAGAAATGTTTCCAATTGGACAGGCACGGCCTACCTAACACCGCTTATCGGAGCAGTCTTGGCAGATGTATGTTGGGGAAGGTATTGGACAATTGCTGTCTTCTCTGCAATTTATTTTTTGGTAAGTATGAACTGAAGTTCACAATGTTCTAAATACTTAGTTCAGAAAGAGATAGGCAATGATACATAAACAACTTCAGCTTTTTAATCATTGCTTTGATCCTTTTTTGTGTTGGCATGCATTACGTCATCTTAAAGTTTTCTGATAAAGGCTTGCTTGTTATTTGAATGTTCTTGTAGCGTCCGATTATGTGTTACCTACAGCTTTCTGTTGGAACCATATTGGCCTATCGTAGGGCCACAATCCATTCTAGATGCTTGTGACTTTATTAGTTATTGATGGTATTTCCTAGGTGTACCCATCATCTAGTCTGGTTGAATGTATGAATCACGGTGGTAGTGGTTTCAAAAATAATGAGTTAGCAGTCAGCAACTTTACCAACAGCATGGTGCAATGGCAATAGACCTACTTGTGCCAATTAAACTGGACAGCTAACACATATTCAATTTGAAATTGAAATTCAAATGCAGTTAGTATGGTACGCCGAGCCCGGTGCATGCAAAACAGATGAATGAATGCAAACATGCGATCATACTGTATGCTAATTTAAACATGCCCTAATCTAACCATCATAAGCGGTTAAATAAAAGGGGGAAAGAAAGGGGATTGGAAGACATGCACACACGCACGCACCCTTATTACAACAATATGCCCTCACTCGGAGGGTCCGAAAGAATAATACAGTCCCAAATAAATACAGTCCGAATAAATAATACAAAATCCTAATTAATTAAAAAATTAATCTAGGAAAGCAATAAATTGGCATGCAAGCCAGGGACCGCCTCAGCTCTGATCCAGATGATGAATGATGCATGTTCAGGTTGCCTTACGCAGAAATCCACTGCAATGCCCCAATTGGCCTCTGTTTGCAATTGTTCTTGGAATGCGTGCCAAGCTCCGAAAAGCTGCTGATTCTTGATCTGCTACAACAGAGAGCAACAAAGGGGCATGGCAAAGTATTTTCACACATGTATGCATGACTACTCTTCAGGGAGTGTAGTCCTCGATCCTCGTGCCACCAATCACGCATATCGATGCATGATGGCCGATGAGTCGAATTGCACGACTCAATATGAAATGAATGCACATACAAAGCAAATAAAGCCTAGAACTCTATCATGAATCATCAAGAGCTTCGGCGACCGAGAATTGAGACGCATCCCATCACTTGAAGTATGGAATACCCCTCGTTTCTCGTGCTCGGATTAACGCTTAACCCGAACAATGCAACACATAAGCATGGCAAACACGCAATATGGACTAAGTATGCAAACATGCAACTAAACCAAACATGCAACAAGCATATGAGCATAATGTGAGGCAACAACCTTGGATAATCATGGCAAAATGCAATGTGAACATGCGAGCATGCGAGGCATGTAAAGCTAAGCAAGTATGCAACGACATACTACGTGTAACAAGCATGCGACAACATGGTAAAATGGGCTTACACCAACATGGACAGCTCTCAACTAGGTCCAAATTAGTAGCCATTAGATGAAAAAAGAGACACTCGAAATACGTGCACGCGTGCACGCAAACTGAGGACCGAACCTAAGGCACGAATGCCACTCTACCAAAGCATGGTAAGGCATGGAACATGGTATGCAAACATGCAAATTTCAGCACTCAAACATGATGCTAAACAGCCCCGAAACATGGCAACATGGCACCCGATGCATGAGATGAACCCCGAAATGCAAAACTAGGCACATAGAATGACTTACAGCTATACAAAGCATGCATTATTGGACTATGAAGTCTAAAGACGGAACCAAGACAGTCCCAAAACATGGACTTTTCCAGTTTAAAGCAAGGCCAAAAAGTGCTAACAGGATGGACTAAATTAGCATGCGAATTTGACTAGCAAACATGGTTTACATGGAAAATATATGATGCAAGTGAGAACTCATCAAAGCAGCAAAAATCAGTGAATAAACCATGTGAAAATAGGCCCAAATAACCATGGAAATGCAGCCAATGCATACCAAAATGAGGGGGTCCTTTAGAGGGCCATGCAAGGAGTTATTAGGCACATACAAGATAGACAAGTGGCATGACATATACAACTCTGAAAATCAAACATGGTAGTCCTAAAACTCACAAAATTGTCCCCAAAATCAGTCAACAAAGCATGCAAGATGGGGGGCCCTTTAGAAGACCAAAATGGCCATCAAGCAAGTCAAGGTGAGAGGGGGTCACCCCCCTCTGATTTGGAGGCTCAAAACAGGGCCTTAGCCACTGAAAATCCACTGGATTTCAGTGGCTAGAAGTCCAAACAAGGAATGCAACAATAGCTTAGGCATAAGGCTCAAAACAAGAGGCAACTAAGCATACAAGCTATCATATGAACTCAAATAAGAAAATGCCCTTAATCAAACATGGAGAGGGCCTCAAAAAAAGACTATTTTCAGTTTACAACATGCTTCAAAAATGAACACAAATAGGGCTAATCTATCATGCAAAAATGGCCCTAAAAGTGAGAATAGAGACAAGGGGCAGTAGCCGACCCCAAACAGCAAGGAGCCCTTCAACAAAGTTGAAGAGGGGCTCAAAATAAGGCATTTCACAGTTTACATCAAACCACGAAAATAAACACAAGTAGGCCTAAACTAGCATGCAAGAAAAGGCCTAAAAGAGGGGTAAAGAGGCAAGTGGTAGTAAATGACCTCAAACAGAGGAGAGCCCTTCAACAAAGTTGAAGAAGGGCGCAAAACATGCCACTTTACAGTTTACATCAAAGCTCAAAACAGTTCACAAATAAGCCTAAAATACTATGCAAAAATAGGCCTAAAAGAAAGCTAAAGAGGCAAGTGATGGAAGGAGGCCTCAAACAGAAAAAGACCCTTAATCAAACATGAAAAAGGACTCAAAATATGATTATTTTCAGTTAGGGTCGGAGCCCAAAAATGCTTGCAAGAAAGGCTTATAAATGAAACAAAGAAAGACTAGTTTAAGGGAAATAGATGCTTACCCTTGAAGAACAAGTCTTTAGCAACCTTTTGGTCCAAAAATCTGAGCTTCTAGCCTCTGAAGATCAGCCTCAAGGTGTTTGAATGAGTGATGGAAGCCTTGTGCTATGAGGTGTAGTGTAAAAATGCAAAGAAAACCAAGCTTCCAAGCTCTAACCCTAAACAATATAGAGAGAGAGATAGATTTTTGCCTTTCAAAATCTCAGAACCTGGTGTAAGGAAGAAGCCCCTTGCTTATATAGAGCAATGCAAGGCTAAAGCTTATTGAACAAGCTTCCAAAGGCTTTGATCCCTCCATACACGTGTATGGAGGGCAGATATGAGGAATCCAGCTGGTACAAAATATCTGCCCGGAAACTAGCTGAGAAAGGGGGGGTGCCGGCCATCAGCAATGGCCGGCAGTGCCACACTGATGGCCGGCAGTGCTCACCAGTGGCCGGCAGGGGCAAAGCCATGGCCGGCAGTGCCATGCCTATGGCCGGCAGTGCACTAGGAGGGCCACTCTAACAGGACCTAGTCAGGGTCCAAAGATGAGGCAGAAAGGATACAGGGTCCGAAAATTCGAACCGGTGACGTTCCGCCGCGACAGTCGAAAGCTGGGCGAGCAATCGAACCAGTTGTTGGGTGTACCTACAAGCACAACCAAGTCTTGAGGACGGTCAAAAATGGGGTGTCTACACATGTATTCAAGTTAGATTTGAAATACTATACAATTAGTATGATGCGCCAAGCCCGGTGCATGTAGTACAAATGAATGGATGCACGCATACATAGCATAAGGATGCTAAATTAAATATGCCCTAATACTAACCATCAAAAGCAGGTAAGTAAAAGGGAGAAAGAAGTAGAGATTGGAAGACATGCATCGCACGCACGCACACTTATTACAGATTCGCCCTCGCTCGGAGGGGCCAAAAGAATAATACAATTTAATTAACCTACAAGCTAATTAACTAATTTATACAACACTCAACTAATTAATGAATCAAGTAAGCTACTGAAAGCAGTAAAAGGCCTCGGGAAGAGGGATGCACGCATGCTCGGATTGGCTTCGCTCGGAAATCCACCGCCATGCACAAGCTGCCTCTGTTTACACTGCTTGGCATCTCTGAGAACTTCACAAGTCCCAAGGAACACTCTCTGATCACAGTGGAAGGTCACCGGCCAAGGGGGAACACCACCGGCCATGAAGGAGTGGTCATCGACCATTTACTGAGCTCTCGGCCACCAATTCATAGCCGATCGGCACTGGATGTGGTCGGTCGGCCATATATGCCTGCAGAATCCTGTTTTGACAGCAGCAGAGGGCAAACATGGCATGGCAATGCATTTCAAGCAAATGTGTGCACCAACACCCTCCTTATCATGTTCATGACTCAAAGGAGGATGGTCCTTGATTCTCGGACCACCAATCGCGCATTTCAATGCGTGATGGCCCAAGAAACCAAGTGTGCCATTTCAATATCAAATGAAATGCAAACCAAATAAACACATAAGGCCCAACCTCTATCATGGTGATTTCAAGAGGCAAGGCATGCATGCTCAATGCAATGCGACCTAGGCATGCAAGCTAAGTATGCAACATGACAATGCAAACAAGCACACAAGGCATGTAACATGTCAGGCAACCAAACAAAAGGGAATGCCCGCCAAATGCAATGTGATTCAAGCATGCAACACATGCGATAGGCCAAGTATGCAACAACGCGCAAGGCGAGCATGCAACAACATGCGAATGATGGACTTGAGCTAATTTAGGCAGCTCTCAAACAAGCCCAAAACAATGGCCAAGTGCTATGGAAATGAGTACAAATGCCATGCAAACATGCATACAAATAGACCAACACTCAAGCATAAAGAGGGGACTTTTAAGCACACTTAAAAGAGGACAAATAGCATACATGATAAGCTTTGAAATAATGTAGAAGATGATGCCAAATCAACCTACCAATGCAAGCAAAGCATGCAACCAAGCCCAAGGACTTAAACTACGGTCATGTGACACATGAAGCAAATGACCAAAGCGGACCAAAACAGTCCCAAATCATGCCAAAGTGAGCCCCAAAAAACCACTTAGATGGCATCTAAATGACCTAATCTTAGAGGCATGCACAATGGTACAAACATGGAACATGAAACACCAACCTTTAAAGCATTAAAGGAGCGTCAAATGCAAGCATACAAGCATATCATATGGACTGAAATGACATGGTAAGTGGTTCCAAACCACTGAAATGAGCCAAGTAATGCATGCTCAGCACTCGCACACCTAAGGCCAACAAACCAAAATGCAAGGTGGCTATACAAAGCATGTCATGGATGGCCCAAATGACCAAAAACAGACCTTAAGCATACTAAAACATGCACAAAAGCTTCACAAAGCTTGGCCAAAACAAGTAAGCATAGTGGTCTAGATGCTAAGTACATGTTAAGGCAAATTCATGGCATTACAAGACAAGTATGCAAAGCAAGAATGGTGTGTCTAAACCAATTAAAAACAGTGCTAAATCATGGCAAAATAAGCACAAATAACACTTAAGACATGACCAACATACACTTAAATAAGATGCTCACACATGAGGCTAAATTGGCCAACATCGAAGGCAACAAGGAAAGGGAATGGCCCTCTCCTTCTTAGGACCTTAAAGCACCATCCCCACCACTGAAATCCCTTTGGATTTCAGTGGTGAGGAGGCCAAGACAAGGTGGTCCCGGAGCTCACCAAAATAGCACAAAAATGGGGCCAAACAAGGCCTAAGAGGGGTCAAACAACCCCAAACAACAAAGCAAGCTTAAACAACTATTTTAAGCACTTAAAATCAGAACTTTTATATGTTATAGACTAAGCTTAAAAACAGATGCAAGGATGGCTAAAAGCCTATGCAAAAAGGGGGTATTTAAAGAGAAAGTTCTTACCCTTGTAGACTTCTTCAAGAACAATGCTCCAGCAGCCTTCCTTAGGTCTAAATCAACTTAAAACCTCTGAAAATCACTCCTTAGCACCTCAGTAGCCAAAGGAAAGTGTAACTCTAGGTGTTTGTGTGCAAAACTATGAACAAAACACCTTAAGGCAAAAAAGAGAGGGAGATATAGAGATAGAGAGATACAAATCCTAAACCCTAATCTCAGACCCTCTCTGGAACTTTTTTGTAACCCTTGAGGAGGGAGGAGAAGGCCTCCCTTTATAGAGATTCACTCTTGCAAAGCTTACAAAACAAGCTAAGCAAGAGTGAAATCCCTCCATACACGTGTATGGAGGGGGTGCAAAGTGGGTGCCAGCTATCACAGCTGGCACAAAATATCTGCTAAAAGCAGATGCACAGTGGTCGGCCAGCCAAAAATGACAAATTGACCAAATAAATGGTCGACCGACCACAAAGAGTGCCGACCGGCCAAACATTTGGCCGATGGCAACAAAACAATGGCCGGTGGCCTCAAGCCATGGCCGGTGAGGTGTGGGGATGGCCAACAAGCCATTCCCTGCCCCTCAAAGGCAAACACAAGTATTGGTGCAAAACCAAACAAAAACAGTCGAGTCGAGAGGTCTTGAGGCAAGGCGCGTGGCCGAGACCTCCGAGAACTCGGGACGAACACGAACATGGATGATCACCAGGTGTTCAAACGGTGACGTCCAAGTCTCAAGGACGGTCAAAAATAGGGTGTCTACAGCAGCTCACACATTTGAATTTGAACACGCAGCTCATTCTGAAGACAGTTCATTCTGAACACACAGTTCATTCTGAATGTACGGGATGTAGTGACGGAACTTGCAGAGGTTGAAACAAACTCAAATGCTCCAAATTTTCCCTCTTTTCTTTTGCTTTACAATCCGGAACCCATATAGCTTCAGATAGGTCCTAGTTTTACTGTTCTCATGTGACCTGGGTTGAACCCTGCGGTTTTACGAAAGAACGAATCTTGTTTTGCACAAATGTAGAGAATGGCACAGCACTCGGAGCGCAAAACGATTTTATTTTTGAAATTGAGAGATGAGTTCTTGACCGGGGTATTGAGCCTACGACTGAACACAGCGCACTACAACTCAACAACGAAAAACAAAAGGTAAATAACCTAAACACATCGAGTAACACTCGAAACGCCTCGAAACAAGAATCGAGATAAAACAAAAAGACACGACACTCAGACGTGCACAGGGAGCCTGTTTCTCTGGGTATTATTTCCCACCCTTTCTCATTTGTGATTCTCACATCACTCGGCCCTCAAGCTTGGTTTTTCTCTCAAAACCCTTTTCTCGCTTTTCCTCTCAGCGCACATCTCTGTATTCTTCAATCTCTCATTTTTTATCCCTCCCCTGGGTAGTTGATGGATAAATAAGAAGTTGCGAGCTCTTGCCCCTAGCATTCTGCTAGATTCTCTTTCTTCTGCTCACAACAGTGAACTTCCCCCACAGAGGGGTTGTGATGCGGCTAGATGTGCAGCAGATCTGCAATTGACATTGGTTGACAATGCTTTACTGGGGAGTTTGGACATGATTAGATCTGTCCAGATGAGGGAATGGAATATCCTGCCCCATTCCAGTTCGTGCTTTGCACTTGGCTTGATACCTCATTGCTTGGAGGATATAAGAGCTTTCAGCCCTTTTCTGTTAGCTTCCGCTGTGCCCTTCTTGGCGAATAGGGTGCCCTTTCTGGCAAGTATGGTGTCCTTTTTGGCAAATGCATTGGCAACGGGGGAAAGACAGGAAGCCTGACTCAACTGTGCACCTAGTTCATTATTTTGACCATTTTTTGTTTTTGGCTTCTGCTTAAAACAATTTTAACCAACATGAGAGTTAGATTAACGCGCTTGTTCGATTTTCTGATTTGAAAACATATGAGTTAGGTTATGAGCACTGAAAATTTTCCTTTTTTAGGTCCAAGAAATGGTCCGATTTTGGAAAAGTGGAATAATTTTCGAGAGAATTAGTCAACCTCAGTAAAAATTCTCAAAACTGTTTTTGCAAACGGCCACTGCTCAAAGAGCACGAAACCTACTCTTGAGATGCACAACCTCAGATCCGAAGGAGAATTGCCCCTTGTCGGAACGGCACTGCATGGCAACGGAAAGTTGCCCCTTGTCTGAATAGCACCGCAGCACATTGTATGGCAACGGAAATTTGCCCCTTGTTTGAATGGCACCGCAGCGCATTGTAATCAGTCTTTAGAGTGACGATCACAACCGAACTCTCGGATACAGAGCAGACAAAGATGACCAAAACCATCACATGGACACAATCGAATTTGAAGTGTTTTACGGCTGGACTTCAAAATGAAGTTGCCTACGTATCCCAAAGATGGGAATCAAGCCTTACGTAGTTCGAGGTTAAGGTACACTCGGGTATTAACCTCTCCTTTTGCGCTCTAACTTTTGCCAAGGCCGCCCTTTCTAGGTTTTCAACCTTGCGAGCTTTGTTCTTCTTTTCTTTTCAATTCTTTTCATTTCTTTTCTTTTTCATCTTTTCTTTTCATTTTCTTCATTTTTTTTCTTCTTTTCTTTTTTTTCATTCTTTGCATTTTTCTTTTTTTTCTTTTTCTTCTTTTTCTTGCTCTAACTTTTGCCTGGGTCGCCCTTCCGGGTTTTCGGCCCAGCAAGCCTCTCAAGGGTAAAAGTGTAGCTTTGTCCATGTCAAATGGTT
This sequence comes from Camellia japonica, assembly GCA_030407325.1. Taxonomy (NCBI): domain Eukaryota; kingdom Viridiplantae; phylum Streptophyta; class Magnoliopsida; order Ericales; family Theaceae; genus Camellia; species Camellia japonica. The sequence goes on from JAPPVO010000007.1 coordinate 119,653,011, forward strand.
TTGAGATCTTGAAGTCATCTGAATCCAGGAGAATGGTTGTTGTTCGCTAATGATGTAGAAGTCCATCCAATGGAGGGTGAATTTGCCCCTAGTGTTGTGGATAGGATCTCGGTTGTCCTTCAGCAATGTCTTCTTCTTTCCTCCCTTCTGGGGTTTGGCATTCTTGCCGATCTTCATTGATTTGTAGAATGATCCATCTTCGGCTCTTCGAGCACAATCTGGCATCTTTTGCCCCTAGTTCGAGGGGTGCTTCTGATCTAGCTTTGCAAGCTTCTTTTGACGACATCTGACCTTCTTGATCTGACTTTCTTGCCCCTAGTTCGAGGGCTGCTTCTGATCCGGCCACACAGGCCTTACGTTGTGGTTGACCGTTGAACATTCTGAATCCCAGTTCAAGGTTTGAAAGTGAGGGGTCGAGTCTCGAGGCTGAGAGCGATCCTAGGCTGCACAATCTCAAGAGCGATTCCACACAGGTCTTCGTAGGACCGCGCAAAAATATCTTTTGAAATCTTTTAAGAAAGTGACAAATCGCTCGCGCTGAAGACAGTGCGGAACCAATCTGGATCAAGCCAGGATCCTTCCCAGTACTCACACTAACAAGCATGATCTCATTCGTTAAGGGCTCAGCATGCCTCTCTTTCTCTCAATTGATCAAATTTTTGCAAATCCCGAGGAATTCCTTCTTCTTTGTTTTCACCGCAGTGTTCAAAAAGAGTTTTTGAAAAACTTAGGTCGATGTAATGAATTCAAGGCACAAAAGAGCAGGCGAAATGCACTGCCGTTTCATTCAAGTTTGCTGGCACAACAGGCTCAAAGCAGAAACAAGCACAAAAGCATGAAAACCACAGCTGTTTCAATTAGATCTACTGGTGTAACTGGCTCCCTGGCAGAAACAGACTCAAAAGAAAGCGAAAAGACAAACACAAAACAAAATAGTGATATCCGAGGTAACACCCCCGGGATCACCCGACTCTAACAAAACAGGATTGACTCGATACAACAAGACAGACCCAACTGACTTAGTATGAAAAGACTGACTCTATATAACGGGACAGACTCTAAACGACATAACAAAAACTAACTCAATACCCAAATCAGAAAGCACAAAAATCAGCATTCACAAATGCTCAAAACAGTGCGTACCATACGCCATATCTAGAGTAAACTGAGTGCCGCCCGCAGGTGGTTCATCCCTTGATCACATATTTGTACTATCCTCGAAATCTAACAACTCAGCAGTGACAAACTTCGTTGAGGTAGGTAGAAGGATGACCTCATTGTCGATCAAATCCTATACTTCATGACGAAGACGGAAACAGTTGTCGGTGCTATGACCGGTTTACTGGTGGTACGCGCAGTACAAGGTAGCATCATATGAGGAAGGGAGATTCTTCGGGAGAGGCCAAGGCTCAAGGGCTCTAAGATGGCCCTTGTTGGCAAGGATCTGGAGCGTCTTAGACAAAGGCATATAAAGGGCGTGGAATACCCTGCGACCTCGGGGTAGATACTTCAAGGTTTGCTGACTTTTGCCAGACGCACTGGCAAAAGGATCGGCAGGTGCTACTTTGGCCTTCTGATCCTTTCCAGGTGTAGAGTTAGGGTTTGAGGGAACGGTTCTGGCATGCTGGTTCCTATCCCGATTTTCTGCCTGGCTCGAACTGCCTTCGATCGGAGCGGGGAAAGCGTAATCCACAGTTTTAGCCACAACTGTGAATATTTGCTATTTACTCAATCTCCCGGCTTTCAAAGCCTCGACTACCCACAGCAGTTGTTCAACGGGATCAGCATCTGTTCCCACTTTGTTCTTACCTCTAGCCTCAGCTTGATCGAGGGTTTGGGTTGCTACATCTGAGTGGAACCGGTTGTTGTTGACATGTCATGGCCATAGCTTGAGACAGCCTCAGGTTGGCTGAGCTCAATTACAATTCGCCCCAATAGCGGGGGTTCCTGCGGTACGAAATTCTCGGCGTAGGATGTGGTTGGTGGCGAAGCCGACATTCCGTAGGCGAGATCAGCCACAGATCGCTGAAGATCGCCAATCATTCCCATCAATTCAAACGTGGTGGGTTCACGAGCTTGACACGACTGGGGCGTCCAGACCGAGCGTGCGGTAGGCGACCTGGGCGGGTATGGTACTTCAACATTGGTCTCATCCCGCAAGATGTTTCCTTGGTCCAATGTGGCTGCCATGACCACAATTTCTTCTGAGTCTTGTGTCATCATAAGTCCGCTGAGCTGAATGGAGGTGATGTGACTGGTGACTAATGGATCAGATAAACTAGTGAGCCTTGACTGGCCTTTCTCTGTCTTGCCTCAGCGAAGGAAAATACTGGCTGCTCTGAATTGAATCTCCTGAACCCCCCTGAAAGAGAAAACAGGCAGCATCTCAACCCAATTTCACTAGGACAGATATAAGCATAGCTGAATAACTGCATTCGACCACTGATCATTGTCCCCCAAATTACCACCCCAAAACTGAATCTGATACCCGCAGATAACTGATTCCCAAAATACTGAACTGGCGCCCGCAGGCCTGATACCCAAACTTGCAAACTGATACATGCATTCTTGTAGAGACGCACTCTAAAAGCACATAGCAAACAAGTGAGAGCCAAAAACACCCCTATGTTGGGGTAAGGTTTCCTTGTCCTATTTTGTTAGGAGCTAGGGTTTCACTACGCACGCAGCGGTTTCAAACAACCTATAATCGGGTAAGCAACCTGTCCTAGCTTGGAATGGTCACTATGGATTCCGAATATGCACTAGGTCGAATGGTCAAAAAGGGTACCCCGGTAAAAACCGAGGTTTGTGTTCCCGTCGTGGCAGAGCCCGTAACCGGTCAGCCTTATGGCACGCTTCTCGAAGCGAGCCTCCGGCAAACCGTTCAGGAATAGCATACAGCAAACACGGTGTCCTAGGCGCACCAATGCAAATGCAATGCAAAGAAACACATAAGTGTAGTCAAAACCAGATATCGTGAGTTCGAGTCAAGTTCTTTAACTTCCCCAGCAGAGTCGCCAGAAACTGTAGACGTCCCTGAACGTCCCGGGAGGGAATCCCGTTTTGTTCATTTGGGCTCGCTACAGTTCGGACTCGAATGTCACGGTTCTGAATCTAATCCCGCAAACTGCAATGCGAGACCGATAAATCACCAAAGAGTCCAAATCCGGCAAATCGTTTTGAAAAACAGATTTTTAGAAAGAAGTGCCAAACATGGACTGCTTTTCCAGATACGAAGTCGCCACCTAAATATTTTCTTTTGGGGGAATTTAGGAAACCCTGACTCGTGCCTAAGGCCACGTGTCCGTCATCACCAAAGTTGTTTCGGCTCGGGAACTTGGGTACGATTGGGGAAGGTCATTTCATGAGCACCCCCGCTCGCCCGATCAAAGATCGGCCACTACTAAACATGATATCAAGTTTTGAAAACATTATGTGCTCTTATTCCGGTTATTAGCCTAGATTTACTACGTGATGCGCACAGCATACAAGTATAGACTGGATCGCCTGAGTTGGAACAAAACATTTCATGTTTGTTTTTTAAAGCGGTTTGCTACTCGCAAGTAGGCTAAAATGCGGATTTTGCCACCCTCAAGTGGGCTTAGAAAACATGGTGATTTGCCACTATCTAGTGGGCTTAAAACTCGCAATCAATGCATTGTTCCAATTCAAATAATCCAACCTCCACCCACAGGCATTCAGGCAGGTATATCACATAAGCACATAGCCTCATGGTAAGCATGCTATCATGGCAGTCACTCACACACATGCAAGGATGCTAAAACATAAACACTTACAGAGTATTCCAAGCCAAAACAGAAGCTATGTTAGAAATCCATGCATGATCCTAACTATGCTGAAATGCCTAATGCAACACATGCAGGAATGCAACTACAATAGGCTCGGCTATTCTAAAGATGGCATGTGAAATGCTACAACTAACAAGTATTCAACTCGGAATTGAAATACAATGCAGTTAGTATGATGCACCGAGCCCGGTGCATGTAAGACAGAATGAATGCAAACATGCGAGCATAAGTATGCTAATTGAAACGTGCCCTAAACTAACCATCATAAGCTGGTAAATAAAAGGGAGAAAGACGTGGGGTTGGAAGACATACATCACACGCACACACACTTATTACAAAATTGCCCTCCTCGGAGGGTCCGAATAAATAATACAGTTCGAATAAATAATTAACTACTCTAGCTAATTAAATATTACAAAACCCTAATTAATTAACAAATTAACTAGGAAAGCGAATAAACTAGCATGCAAGCTATAAAATGGACTGCCTCAGCTCTTGTTCCGAATGATGAAAGATGCATGCATGCTCAGGTCGCTTTGTTGGGAAATTCCTTGCGATGCCCCGATTTGCCTCTGTTTTGCAATTGGTCCTAGAACGCTGTACAAAACTTCCGAAGGCTGCTGACTAGTTTTTGCTGCTGGATTCCGATTTGCTGCAACAGAGAGCAAGAAAGGGGAATGGCAAAGTATTTTCAACACATGTGTGCATGTCCACTCTCCCCGTCATTGCATAAGCTTTAGGGAGTGTAGTCCTCGATCATCGTGCCACCAATCACGCATCTCGATGCATGATGGCCAAGGAGTCGAATTGCACGACTCAATATGAAATGAATGCACATATAAGCATAACAAGGCCTAAACTCCATCATGGGTAATCCGGAGTGTCGGCGACTGGGAATTGAGACACGTTTCGTCACTTGGAGTACGAAACGTCCCTCATTTCCCGTGTTTGGACTAACCCTACTCCAAACACAATGCAATGAGATGGCATACACAATGTGACTAACATGCAACCCTAAATGCAATGCAACCTAATCATGCTGGCATGCGAGGGATGATATGCACATATGCAACCTAGCATAAGCAATGCTACGGACTGAAATGGCATACACAATGCACATGAGCTATATGGCATACACAATGCACACATACGAAGATGGACATACACAAAGGCATAATCAAAGCATACACAATGCGATGGTCAAACATGCGACAACATGAACCAAATGGCATACACAATGCAAGGTGGACTTAAACCAATATGAGTGGACCTCAGCCACACTCAAATCAGTGGCCATATGATGGAAATGAGACAACCGAAATACATGCAAACATGCATGGATGCAAAGGACCGATCCTATGGCACAACATGCAACTCTATGAAGTATGACATGCAAACACACATTTTCCAGCTCTGAAACATAATGTACAATGGTCTCGAATCATGCAAATATGTCACACAATGCATGCAAGATGGCTCGAATACCGAAACTAGTGAAGCGGGTTACACTAGAGGTACACAAAGCAATGTATAAATGGAAAAACCAGCCCCAAACAGACCCTAGGCAGGTCTAAAACAGTGGGAAAATGGCCCAAAATGATGACTCAACATGCAAAGAAACGAAGCTCATGCAATGGTCCGAAAACGAGGCATTTATGCACAACTCTCAAACACGTTTAAAGAATGGAAATCATGGGAATATGGTATTCATATAAGCTCTGAAATATGATGTATAATGACCCCAAAGCATGAAAACACCTCAGTTTATGCACGCAATAGACCTGAAATCTCAAAGCTAGGCATGGATATTGAACTACAAGCATGCAAAACAAGCATCATTCGACCATAAGACCCAAAAACAGAGTTAAGGCAGTCCAAAACATGCACAAAATCAGTTTAAGGCATGGCCAAAAAGTGCTAACATGAAGGGCCAAAACAACATGCAACACAAGCTAGTGAACCATGATTTGCACTACAACTATATGAAGCACATGAGAGCTCACCAAACCAGCCAAAAACAGAAGTATGCCATGCCAAATAATGCCCAAAAACCCATGGAAACATGGCCAATGCATGCAAGAATGATATGTTCCTTTGAAAGGCCAATAAGAGGGTTATTCAACACATGCATGATGGACATACAAAATGGCAAAACCACCTTTGGACAGAGGTTATGAGGACCATAAAACTCACTGAAAAGGACCTGAAATGAGTCTAGGAAGCATGCAAGTAAAGGCCCCTTTGGAAGGCCTTGAAGAGGATTACTCTACACATGCATAATAGACATCTAATATGGCAAAACCACCTTTGGACAGAGGTCATGCAGGTCACAAAACTCATCAAAAATGGCCTGGAGCATGGCTTTGAAACATACAAATAGGGGCTCCTTTGGAAGGCCAAGAAAGCTAGTAAAGAGAACAAAAGGGTGAGAGGGTCACCGCTCTCTGATTTTGAGGCTCAAAGACATATGTTAGCCACTGAAAATCCACTGGATTTCAGTGGCTAAAAGGCCAAACCAAGGCCGACACAAATGCTCTAAAGCATAGCTCAAAACATGAGGAAATGAAGCATGCAAGGGGGTAGATGACCCTCAATAGAAAAATGGTCTTAAACAAACATGTTTAGAAGATCAAAACAAGACTTTTTTCAGTTTATGAAAAAGCCTAAATATGCTTGCAAATAGAGCTAAACTATGAAGCAAAATAAGGCTACAAAGAGGGAAATAGAGACTTACCCTTGTAGAGAAGAAGGCCAGCAGCTTCTGGACCAAAATAAGAACTCTTCAACCTCTAAAAATGAGCTCCTAGGTGCTTAGGTTGACCATGGAGGTGTTGTGCTTGGAGGTGTACTGCAATGGGGCCAAGAACTTCAACCTTTGAAGCAAAATGGGAGAGATACAAAGAGAGAGTGTATGCATGAGCCTTAGCAATTTTCTGAACCCTAGCAATGGAAGAGGGCCCTTCCCTTTATAGAGGAGAAGATCTAAAGCTTCTCAAAGAAGCTTAAAAGCTAGCTTAAACATCCTCCATACACGTGTATGGAGGATGCATTCTGAGGCTTCCAGCTGGCACAGCTGGCTTCAACTCATTGAGACAAAAAAGCAGAAGGTTGGCCGACCAGTTCAGGTGGTCAGCCGACCAGGGGTCAAAAGGTTCAAGCTGAAAAGGTGGTCGGCCTACCCATATTGGTGGTCTCCCAGGTGAATGCAACTCAGTAGTGGCATGGAAGACCAGAAATTGTGGCTCAAAAGTGAGGGAGACCAAGGGGTCAAAAGAGTCAAGCAAAAAAGGTGGTTGGCCTATCAAGATTGGTGGTCTCCCAGGTAAATGCAACTTAGTGGTGGTATGAGAGACTAGAAAATGTGGCCCAAAAGTGAGGGAGACCAGCTCTCTAACAAGAAAACCAGGCGGCGAAGAGAAAGGTGGTCTCCAAGAAGAAAAGGTGGTCTCCCACCATAGTACCACCTTCCTAACAAAGAAACTAGGGTCCATGCCAAAAATGAACCCACACCGATGCAAAACGAAGGTTCGGGGGCCAAAACGCGCAGCCGAGTGCCCCAAAAACAGGCTGTTAGGCACCGGAGGTGGCGTACGACCACGAAGGTAGTCTCCCGAGCCACAGTGTCCCTCTAGGGAGAGGGAACAAGGTGTGTGCCAAAAACCGGAGCAAACGGAGAAAGTTAAGCGGTCCCGAACCGAGGCGAACGGCCGACAGCTTCGAAAACCAGAAACTGGTCTCCAAACGGGAATAGTGGCCTATGACCACAAAACGTAGCCTACGGCCACTGAGAGATGGTCTTCGAGACCTCTCCCTCCCTTCGGGAAGAGAAAACAAAGAAAACAGGACCTGGTTCGCAAACCGAGGCAAAGCACAAAAGAGTCCCGAAGTCCGGAGGCAAGGCTCTCAACCGAGACTCTGTGACCTCAGAACGAGCACAATATGCATCATCACCGAGCGCTCAATCGGTGACGTCTGAGTCTTAAGGTCGGTCAAAAATGGGGTGTCTACATCATGTTGCGTGGTTTTTTTGGGTTGTGTTCGAAATTCATCCCACTTACAACTTCAACCCAAAATATCCCAACTTGTATTAAATGTGAAGTGTTTTTTCTGTATTACATGATACATCCGCTTCGCTTCAACGACCTACCAAAACAAAATTACAAAAATTTCAATAACAAGTATACATTACAAAAGAAAATTGATATTTAATAACAGAAAGAAATTTTACCATATCTACCTCAGTTGTTCCACTTTGTTGCCTTAGTTGAATTTGTTCAAGAAAACCACAGAATTTATTAATTGCCTTTTACATGCCAGACCAATGGTAAGACAAACAAATACGGTTTCGATTTGATTCACTGCTCAATTGTGAATTAAAATAAATAAGTACTCGTTTCCAAAATATAGCCATAATCTGACTATTACCTGTAATAGGATCTTAAGAGACTGCTAACCAAGATCTACATAAGTTTCATCTTCTATAATGGTGAACGCTTTACCACGAGAAACACGAGAAGTTTCAGAAATAAAATGAATATCAGGGTTCTGCTCTCGTGAAGTTTCCAAAATAAAATTAATATCAGTGTTGTGCTCCAACATTTGTGATTCCTCAAACATTTCAAAATCTTCCATAGTTTGAAACAAATTCAGTAGGATACAATATCTAACTTAGACAATGAAAAATATTAGAATGATATACACTCAACCTCATAATCAGATAATATAAATTGAAGCTCACAAAAAAAAAAAAAATTATAACGAGACAGAACTAAAAAAATTCACAGCATGTCTACAACTTCAACAAAATGTAATGCTATTATCAAACTGAAATACTCTACTAACCCAACTGAAATTCACAGCATGTTATTATCAAACAGATATATTTTATAGAGAACAACAGCAACGGTAAGTTTTCAAAATACTCTGTCAACCCAACGGTAAATTATTGGAATTGTTGATGCAGAACAGCTAGTTCTCAACTCAAAATTTATATGTATAGAGGATGTAACTTTTTCATTTGCATTTTCATGGGAATTTAAATTTATATCACCCTTCAATTTATTCCTAGTCCACAAAATAACCTACCTATTTGAACCTGTTCCAGAAAATAAACCAGTTCGCACCTGTTCTAGAAAATAAACCAGTTCGCAGAATGAGGGAGCCGGTTGACCGGTGGGTCAACCGGCCAGACATCCGGCTGGTTGACCGGTTGGCCCACCCCCAACGTTACAGCACAGTGAAATGGTGAAATCTCGCGCTTGTCCTCAGTTTGATGAAAGTTTTGTTCCGTTCTCAGTTTGATATCAATTTGGTGAAACCATTGGAGAGGGAAAAAATGACTTTTTTCATCAAATTTGAATTTGATGCTTAATCTGATACACCGTTGGAGATGGCCTTAGGAGTACAGGAAAGTTGTACTGGTGCGTTGGTTGATGAAAGTTCATAATCGAAATCAAGGTGCTCCTCCCTCTCATATTCGACAATCATATTATGTAATATAATGCAACTCTTCATTATGTTCCCAAGCATTTTTGGATCCCAAAAACGTACAGCACCACCTATAATTGCAAATCAAGATTGAAGCACTCTGAATGCCCGCTCTACATCTTTCCTTGCGGACTCTTGCATCATTGCAAAATGTTGTTTCTTTGCTCCTTGGGGAGAAAAGATTGTTTGAACCAGTGTTGCCCATTGAGGGTATATACCATTAGTAAGGTAATAACCCATATTATAACTATGTCCATTAATAGTGTAATGGACAAGGGGAGCTTTACCTTGAGCAAGATCAGAAAACAAGGGCGATCGATCCAACACATTCAAGGCATTGTGTGATCCAGGCATTCTAAAAAATGCATGTCAAATCCATAAGTCATAAGAAGCTACTGCTTCAAGAATAATGGTTGGCTTTTTTTGATGGCCTACGTATTGACCTTGCCACACCTTTGGACAATTTTTCCACTCCCAATGTATGCAATCTAAACTTCCCAACATACTCGAAAACCCCCGAACCTCTTCAATAACAAGTAATCTAGCAATATTAGTTGGTGTTGGAGATCTCAGATATTCTAGTCCGAAGATTTCAATCACTGAATTACAAAGTTATTGCAAACTTTGAATTGCAGTGATTTCCCCAATACGTATATAATCATCAACTGCATCTGCTGCCACTCCATATGACAATATTCTCATAGCTGAAGTCATCTTTTGTAGGGGAGACAATCCAACAATATGAGCTGCATCTTGTTTTTGAACAAAATATGGATTGTGTGCTTCGATGGTATTCAAAATTCGCAGATACAAAGGACGACGCATTCGAAAACGTCTCCGAAATATTGTAGGTGAATAAACTGTATTTGCCGTAAAATAATCTGCAAACAATATCTCATGACCCTTCCTTCTATCGCGGCATATGTACTTATGCCCTACAGCAGAACCACCTCTTTTCTTTGAGCTATCAGTTGATTTGTAGAATCTAAATTATACTAGCATTATTCATCTCATAAGCCCCAAAAAATGTGACCATATATTCGTCATCAGACTCATCATCAGAGGATGAGGAAGAAGAAGAGGATGAAAATGAAGTGAACATCATAGAATTTAAGATAGTCATTATGCTCTGTTTTCTTTCACTTATGTGCCTTTCAGATATAATTGTATCACTTGTCTAGTATATGGCATACGGATAATGTGTTTATATCAAGTTTGGAAGGAAATCATTGTTGAAGGCAACAAAAAACGAAAAATATGTAATGGAGAGAAAAAGAAATAATAAACGAATTGGGAACAGAAAGGGAGGGGGAAAAAAAAAATTGAGAAGCCTAACCGGTCGACCGGTCAGTCGACCCACCGGACGTCCTATTCGCTTTTGATGCACACCATTGGAGCTACTCGTATCAGATTGAGAAAATCAACTTTTTCTTACTCAGATTTGGTGAAAATTATTATGAACCGTTGAAGATGCTCTAATATATAAGAGCATCCCTAATAGAACATTTATATCCACTCCTTACCTATTTTAAGGGTTTTGATGGCCCCCTATACACTTCCAACAGCTCCCTTAAACACTCTCATAAAATAGGAATTGCTACAGTGTCTCCCTGTTTGTAGGGAGTCACTGTAGTACCCTTATATATATATATATATATATATATATTTGCTTTGCTTTGTTTAGGAACTATAGTACACATTTATGATTTTTATTTTTTAAAATTTATAATGAAAAATTATATTTTAATATAATAGAGAAAAAAATATATAATTTGTTAATAGAAAAAGAATAGGGAGTCTATTGTGAAAAGTAAATAAAAAAGTGATTCTTAAAATAAAAAATAAATTTTTTAATAATATTTTAAAATAAAATTTAAGTAATCTGGTAGGAATACTCTGAGGCCCCGTTTGTTTGGAGAGTTAGAGAGGAAATTAGAATTGGTAATGATGTAGGACCCACTAATATTGTATTTGTTTTGAGAGATGAGAAGGGGAGTAATAGTGAGCTCCAGATTAGAATGGGTCTCCCGGAGATTCGGATGGGCCTCCAGGACTTAGTATTAGAAAAATAGTTCGATAGACTAGAAATTTTTTATTTTTATTTATTTTTTATTTTATTTTTTACATGTCAAGTATTTTTTTTTTTTGAACATTAATATTTAATTTTTTGTATTTTTTGTTAAATAAAAATCATTATTTTATTTGTTTTATTTTTTCTGAAAATTTTTTATTTTATTTTTGTTTTTTGAAATTTTTTTATATGTTGGGCATTTTTTTTAAACATTAATATTTCATATTTTTGTATTTTTTTATTTGTTTTATTATTTTATATAAAATAATTTAACAATTCCTATACTAACAACTATCGTCAAAACAAATATAATTTTACTTAATTCCCTCACTAATAATTCTCCCGTTATTAATCCTCTCACTATCAAACTCTTCCATTCTACCTCTAAAACCAAACGGGCCGTGAGGGCATAAGCAAAAAGTAATACGCTGAGCAAAACGTAAGAAACAATCACAGCAATGTGGTATGAGGTCTAATCATTTATTTCTTCGCCAAGATTCCCCATACTATTTCATACTCTACGTCTCATATTGACAATTTGACGGTTCTTCCAAAAAAAAATATTAATTATTATATTTTGAATTTAATAATCTAAATAAATATATTTTTTAATTTTTTATAAAAGAATATATAAAATAATAGAAAAGTAATATGACTTAAAATAGATAAAAAAATGTGTACTAATCAAATCACCCCTAAATTTTAAAAGATTAATTTTAAAAATATCTTTTTATTTTTATTTGAGAAAATTAGCCGACTATCCCTCCTCAATTTTATGTAATAAGAGAGGTTTAAGATATATTTTTTTTATTAGTTAAGGTCCATTGATAAAATTTCTCTGTGATCATATCATAAAATTTTTGAAATTTTTTTATAAAAATTAAAATTTCTCTATGTTGGGTTGAAATTTTAAATCGAATTTTCTCTATAAAAATGTTGAAGGATCTTAACTACTATAAAAATATTGAATGTTCTTTACCTTATAAAATCTTAATATCTGGATCTTTAAAAAAATTATTATTTTTATTTTTAAATATATTTATAATTACTTTACAAGGATTAATTTTAAAATTTCTATTTTTTTTTTTTTTTTATCAAAGTTAAAATGTTATATGTTATAAAGTTAAGCTGCAACCTGAAGGGCCATCACTGATACATCTCTTCAAACCGTAGACCTTCCATTTATTGCACTTTAAGAAGCAGTTATATACCACTCAACTCACAAAAGCCTTGATTTTTAAATTTAAAATTTTACTTTTTTAAAACGAATATCTATATTATTATTAAGTTAATGTTTAAATTGATTTAGTAAAATATTTTTCTCCTCATATCACGTGATAATTTTATATATATTAAAATAAAAAAATTATTATATATAGTATAAGTAAATTTTGAATCCAAGAATTAAATTTTATTAAAAACATAATTATCACTTAAACAACATCCATATTATGATATTAAATTTTTTCCTCTTTATTTTTATTATTAGTTATTTAAATTTTACACATGTACACATTTCCGTATGCCGTCCAGTATGTATTTTAAGACGACAAAAAAATATAAAAATAATGAACAAATAAAATAAGCCGAAGGAGTAATATAAATAATAGCGTGTAGAGTATGATTACTCCTGTCTCTCTGGAATCTGTATCTACCCCATCTAGTATGTAATTTATAGAGAGAGAGAGAGAGAGAGAGAGACTGAGAGAGAGAGGGAGAGAGTTGTTGGTTGCTGCTGATGGGTACTAAAGAGGATGAGAGATTGGAGGAGAGATTGCTCTTGGAAGATGGATTTCCACAGGTACTTTTGAAGCTTTGATTCAAATTTCTAGAACAAAACTTATAGATGATGTATTGCAAAACTTGTCCTAAAACTTTTGACAGATTTTTGAAACAGACTCAAATTTCAATGGAAGATGGATTTCCAATACTTTTTTGCTTTTTTACTCTTTTTAAGTTTTTATAGATGTATAAGAGCTTTAACAATATTTCTTCTTTCTTTTTCTTTTTTTTTTGGCTCAAATTATAGTGAAAATTTAGAGCTGGTTTGGCATGGACTAATGTAACCAAAATTTTCATGTTTGGACTTTTTTAACATTTTTTTAAGTCTCGTTTGGTTTTATTTTGAGGTTTTTTTTTTACTTTTATAATAAAAAAAAGTGTAATAATTATAAATAAAAGGTAATATTTTGTCTTATAATTAATTTTATTTTTCGTGATTATTTAGCCCAATAAATGCCAAATCGGGACTTAATTAAAAGCTTTATATGAAATGAAAATTTAGCTCAAATTTGAGTAAAAATTTAATTAAAAGTTTTACAACTTAAAATATAAGTGATTATAAATTATTTTAATTTGGAGTTAGGTTCTGCGTATAGCTTATATTCGGTAGAAATAATTTAAATAAATTTTAAAAAAAATTTATTATTTAGGTGTCGTTTGGAAAGTGAGTTGACTTTTTGATTTTTTGGCTATTTTAGCCTAGGCTAAAGAGCTTGGTTTGGGAAGGGCTTTTTGGCTTTTTTGATTTTTTTTGTGAGAGAAGAATGTAATGATTATGGGTTAGATGTGATGTTTTGTTTGTTGTGGTTAAAATAGCCTATTTTGTTTTTTGTGGCTATTTTATCCCCAAAACCAAGTTCCCAAACAATGCCTTAAAAATGGAGAGAAGTTGTTTTAACTTCTGTTGTTTTTTTAAGCTTCCAATAATATACACCAAACAAGGTGAAAAGACATTCCAATCCTTAACTTTTCTTTTCTCTTTTTTTTTTTCATAAAATCTTTTGAAAAATTGCAAAACTTATACTAAAAATCTGTTTCAACCATTTTGAAAAAAGAAAACAATCTTCAATCCTTAGTCCTTTTAAAATTTCATCAAAATTGAGAAAAATTACGAATTTTGGAAATTTGGTGAGGGATTTTGTTCATAATTGATTTAGTGAAAAAATTGCCTCTTCCTTGATTTCATACAGATCTGATAAAATGGTTGAAATGCACTTTTAGCCATTTTTTCATCCAATTTGAATTTCATGACAAATTTGATGAATGATTTGAAGATGCTCCAACTCGAAGGACAAGGTTTCCGTTTTAATCATTTTGAAACCTTTTGAACTGATTTTGGTTTAGTTTTTTTTCTTTTTCATGGGCAGCATTTTCCTGTATTGACATCTGAAATTTCAGGCCCTGTAATGGGAGCATTGTTTAATTTGTTTTGCTCCCACTAACAAAAATTCTGAACTTTGTTCTATGAAGACCTGGTTTAGGGGAGTAGCCATAGAATGCAAATATGAAGAGAGATAGGAACCCTATTTTGGTTGAAACCCATAGTTCAGTTATCCTAATTTGTGTAGAGACTGGAAATAAAAGTCCTGAATTGGTTGCTAGAACTGAATACCAAATTCAGTTTGATGGTTAAGCCTATTTCATTAATACCATGCAAACGTTCCGAAGGCATACCATGTAGTCAAATACAATAATTGCTGCAATATTTGAACTTTATAAAGCTAAAGCATTCTAAAAATGCGAATTTGAGAAATTTTTTGATTGATCGGTGTAAGAGGGGTTAACTTGAGCCCATTAAATTAATTGGGCTCAATCAGAGTCCAGTCGGAAAGCCCAAAATTTATCTCGAAAATATTCGGATCCACGAACGCAAAGGCTTATTGAGCTTAGACTCGAAAGGGTTCAAAGCAATCCTAGTGATCCGAGGAATTTTTGGCTTCGAAGGGATTCAAACGTAATCTAAAAGTCGCTCCGTTAATGAGTCCCAGAACACTTGCAGGCTCGAAACTTTTCGGGATCGATGCACCAGAACCATGGGCGTGACGAAATCTAAACAAAGGACCCAATCCCGAGGATGGTGGGTGGAGATAAATTCACTCTTCGATTAAACTAGCCTATACCTAGGTCGAGGTGGCACGATTTAGAGGTTTCCTAAGACTCGGCGATATTTGCGGTAGGGCATTCTCTTGAACTACCTTTGGCCCTTCTGCGACAGGGCGTCCTCTGGGACTACCCCTGACCTTTGGAAACCATTGGTTAGGTGTGGCTAAGAAGAAGGATTTACTGAGATATTGATCTACTCTTTGGGATTTTTCTTATCCTCAGAGAGGTCACCTCTTCGAACAAAGTGGTTAGAAAGAATATGTTATCCTATATCATGAGGTGCCTATAAATAACACCTACCCATAGCTTTACAATGGGGATGATTTTTGGAGAGATAATTTTTGGGGAGAGAACTAATCTCCCTTCTTCATTATCTACCTTGAGAGTGAAAATGGGAGATCCATGGGAGAGCCTTGCCATTATTCTCTCTCTAACTATTTTGCCTTCTTCTTCACCCAATCTCTTATCTCCATCATCTCTTTCATATTGTGTTTCTAGTTGCAATCGTTGAACAATCTAAGCCTCTCTTATTATTTCTAGAGAATTCAGATTTTCCAACGATCTTCGAAGATCTTCAACTTTTCTGGCGAATCTTCGAATTTTCCGGCCAACCTTCAAAGTTTCCGGCTATTTTTCTGGCGACATTCGAATTTTCCGGCAACGTTCTTGGACCCTCACATACAATCGGAAATCAGAAATAGTTGTACCAATATGTCGAACAATTAATTGTTAAAAAGACCTATCTGGTGGTGAATTTGCTCATCTAACACATTCAATGTTTTCATTCTTGCTGCTTTGCACATTGTTCATTTTGTTTCAATGTATTGGAATGACAAATAACATTATTTACAAAACTTAGCTACTTGCTAGTAGTTGTTACAGTAGCTGCATATTAAGGTGGTTCAGACCAGATTGTCATCTGCATGCACTAAACATTATATAAGGATGTCAAAAAATTAATAATAGGTCAGAAAAACTACCCAATTGTAAAAACTTAAGAGACAAAACTCTCTCTCTCTCTCCCTCACACACACACACAAACACACACCACATATGCACACATAACACAGGAGATTACTCTGCAAGGTTTATATACTAAAAAGTTTCTGCTTTCTGCCTTACAACTTACGTCTTCAGAACGAAAGCAGTGGACTATACACTGGAGATGGTTCAGTTGACATCAAGGGGCAACCTGTGTTGAAGAGCAACACTGGAAATTGGAGAGCATGCCCCTTCATTCTTGGTAGTTGTCCATCATTCTCCATATTTTTTATGTTTCTGATGTTCCATCTTTCCTTCTAATATCTTTATATTTAAAGCAGGTACTGAATGTTGTGAACGTTTAGCTTTCTTTGGGATTGCTACTAACCTAGTCAGCTATCTCACCAAAACAATGCATGAAGGAAATGTCTCTGCTGCAAGAAATGTTTCCAATTGGACAGGCACTGCCTACCTCACACCGCTTATCGGAGCAGTCTTGGCAGATGTATGTTGGGGAAGGTATTGGACAATTGCTGTCTTCTCTGCAATTTATTTTTTGGTAAGTATGAACTGAAGTTCACAATGTTCTAAATACTTAGTTCAGAAAGAGATAGGCAATGATACATAAACAACTTCAGCTTTTTAATCATTGCTTTGATCCTTTTTTGTGTTGGGCATGCATTACGTCATCTTAAAGTTTTCTGATAAAGGCTTGCTTGTTATTTGAATGTTCTTGTAGCGTCCGATTATGTGTTACCTACAGCTTTCTGTTGGAACCATATTGGCCTATCGTAGGGCCACAATCCATTCTAGATGCTTGTGACTTTATTAGTTATTGATGGTATTTCCTAGGTGTACCCATCATCTAGTCTGGTTGAATGTATGAATCACGGTGGTAGTGGTTTCAAAAATAATGAGTTAGCAGTCAGCAACTTTACCAACAGCATGGTGCAATGGCAATAGACCTACTTGTGCCAATTAAACTGGGGATTTATCTATAAGGATAAAAGGACTAATAATCTGGACATTTTATTAAATCAGGAACGGGAGAAGAATTATATGTGATGAAAGTTGTTTGATCGGTTGACTACCCTCTTTTGTGAATTTTATTACTTTGTTTTACCCTATCTTCTTTTCTGATAATAATTTTCTGGTAACTCTCAGTTCTAGAATGTTTTATTTATTACTTAATTTGAAAACAGGAAAGGAAGTCGGAACAAATTTATGGACAAATTTAATGTTCTGAAAGTGATTTGGATCATGTCCCAGTTGGGGTTTTCATATTAATTATAATCCATCCAACTTAGTTGGGATATGGTTTTTTTTTTTTTTTTTTTTTTTTTTTTTTTTTTTTTTTTTGTTCTGTCCATTGTTGTCAAATCGTGAATTGTTTTGCTAAAATAGTGAATCGTGAGATTCATTTTATTTAATATGATATATGATTTTATATTTATAAACATATAAAATTACACATAATATTTAAAATGAAGTAAATATCAATATAAATAAATTGTATGTCTGTATATACATATAAAATCACATATAACTAATTGATCTCTTCTATATATCTTGATAGTTTGGCAAAAATGACATCGATTCATGCATTATGTAAACAAAATAAAAAATAGACATGAATTTCAGTGAATCGCAAATTGAATCGTACAATTCACTCAATTTCCGATTCAACAGCACAACTCAAATCATTTTTGTTGAAACTCATGTCGAGTCGTATGAATCAAGTAGTGAATCGTACGATTCTGGAAACCATGGTTCTTTCCTCTCAAAATTTTCAAGAGTGGCTTTCATCTATATCTCTCTTACGTTTTTGAACTTTGTTATTTTGTAAAGGGAATGTGCACATTGACTCTAACAGCCACAGTTCCTGCGCTGAAGCCAGCTGAATGTGTTGATTCCATATGCCCTCCAGCTACTCCTGCTCAGTATCTGTTATTCTATCTTGGGTTGTATCTGATTGCACTAGGAACTGGCGGGATCAAACCATGTGTTTCCTCATTTGGGGCAGATCAATTTGATGATACCGATCCTAAAGAGAGGGCAACGAAGGGATCTTTCTTTAACTGGTTTTTTTTTTCTATCTATTTAGGTGCTCTTGTATCAAGTATTTTAATTGTTTGGATTCAAGAAAATGCTGGGTGGGGCCTGGGTTTTGGCATCCCTGCATTGTTTATGGGCATTGCCATTGTGAGTTTCTTTTCTGGCACTCCACTATATAGATTTCAGAACCCGGGGGAAAGCCCTCTTACACGACTTTGCCAAGTTTTGGTTGCATCATTCCGCAAGTGGAATTTGGAGGTCCCTACGGACAGTATTCTCCTGTATGAAACACCAGACAAAACCTCAGTAATTGAAGGAAGCAGGAAACTGGACCATACCAATGATCTGAAGTAAATTTTTCCCTTGTTCTCCTAGTTTAAACACTTCTATCAATTCTTACCCTTATTAATAATCTGTTTTCAGTTTTCTTCTGCCATCTAGAAGCTTATCAATTGATTTACAACTTAAACGTATTTATAGGGTGTTTTGGGCATTGCACGTAAGTAGGGCCTTTTATATTTTTGCATTGAACACACATGTTGGTTGTGTAAATGGGATCACCACCATAATTATTCATATACTGGAAGTAATGAGATTATATGATGCTCTTTTGTGAAGTTTTGAGAGTCTTGAGACTAGGTAATAGGTTTAATGAATTACCTTTAAAATTTACCAGGTTTACCTCAATTAGTTTATGAAGACACAATAGGAAGCTTAATATCCATTACGTGTCCTCATTTATCCTCATTTATTTTGTCATGGTTCTGTAACATTATACTGGGATGGTAATTATTGCTTTATTTAATGCAAGTCATTTTTTAAAAATATGTCAGTTATTTTATTTTTTTCATTTCTTTCAGTGTGGTTATTTAAGGCGTTATGAAAAAAATCATTGTTTCATAAACAAATAATTTAATTTTTGAGCTTGGATTCAAAAAATATTATTTCATGTGAGATGTATTTGAAATGCAATCTTAAAGTGGAAGATGGAGGGGTTTCTAGTAATGTGGTCTTTCTATGGTTAGTTTTATGAATTCCTTTCATTGAGTCCTCTCACTAGTTGTTTATTGAGATTGGCTTTATATCCTTATCATCTATGGACTAAGAACAAGGATTGGAAGGCAAATGAAAATTACTGGGAAGATGCAGCAGTGTGATAAAGTATGGTATGATTTGTCAGCACAGAAGTAATAGGAAGTTCTCTGATCTATTTCGTCTCTTTAAAATAGTTTATTTGTGTATACTTAAATAAATCTTAAATTCCTGATTTTGGCAATTGTATCATCCTAATGATTTTTTAAGGAGACTACTAGTGACAGGTTTAGGGGGAGGGAATCTGTTTGATTTTTCTAGAAAATAACTGTTCATTTGTCCGTTTGATTGGAAACATGCATGAAACAACAGTGTAAAACCCAAGTTCCAATGTTTCTTTTTCCTTTCGGCAACATGTCCATTTCCTAGTAGACCAAAACCACACCCCAAAATGAGAATTTGATCCTTCTGTTGGGTTTGGGGAGGGGTTGGTACTTGGACTCCTCAACATGATAAAATGAGAGTTCACCACTGCATTTTTCTTATTTTTATTTTATTTTTCTAATCATGCTTTGTATGATATGTTTTCTCTTGGCAAAAAATGATTTGTTATGTATGAAATTATGAACTATCTGAATACTTATAATTATCTCTTGTACTGTCATCTTTTTTTTCAGACTTCTACAATACTTTTACTTTATGATAGTTTGTATTCTTGATTAATTCTCACCCATTTGTTTCCCAGATTATTCACAACAAATTCTGTCATAACTTCAGTAAAACTATTATCCCTTCTGTAGGTGCCTTGACAAAGCTGCGGTAATTACAGACGTTGAGAACAAAAATGGGGACTTCTCCAATCCATGGAGGCTTTGCACCGTAACGCAGGTGGAGGAACTAAAAATATTGATTCGCATGTTTCCAATTTGGGCTACTGGAATCATCATATGTGCTGTTTATGCACAATTGGGCACATTGTTTGTTGAGCAAGGGATGATGATGGACAGGACCATTGGTTCCTTCTCCATTCCAGCAGCCTCTCTTTCTGCATGTGACATCATAAGCGTTATTTTCTGGGTCCCTGTTTACGATAGGGTCATCGTCCCTATTGCGAGGAAGTTTACTGGCAGAGAGAAAGGTTTTACAGAGTTGCAACGTATGGGAATCGGCCTCTTTATTTCAGTACTATGTATGGTATCTGCTGCTTTGGTGGAGATGGGGAGATTGGCACTTGCACAAGCCCTTGGTTTGGTTGACGAAAATGTTCCAATACCACTTAGTATCACGTGGCTGATACCCCAATATTTTTTGTTCGGTGCTGCAGAAGTATTTACATTCATCGGGCAGCTTGAGTTCTTTTACGAGCAGTCACCGGACGGCATGCGTAGCTTGTTTGCTGCATTGTCCCTTTTGACAACTTCCATGGGAAGCTACTTGAGCTCTTTTATTCTTACTGTAGTGACATCTATAACAACCGAGGGTGGGAAGGCTGGATGGATACCGGATAACCTGAATGAGGGCCATCTCGATTATTTCTTCTGGCTTGTGGCTGCACTCAGCATAGTAAACTGGGTGGTTTTTGTCTTTTGCGCCAAAATGTATAAACTAAAAAAGTTCTCGTAAGTATTTTTATTTTTATTTTTTCCTGCAAGTGCTGGGAATATGATCAGTGTATGCTTCTGGAATTTCATATTTCCATCCAAGTTCCAAGAAGATGGTTGTAACATAAATGTTGTAGAAAAAGTATTTGTTTGTAATGTAAGTACGATGCATTTACGTTTATAGGCTGTAAAACGTTCATTCTGATGTAAAATTAATAAAATAATACATGAAATTGTTTGAATCTTTCTGGAGAAAACAAAGTGGTTTATATTGCCCAGATTATGTTTTGATCTGTCCCCAGTGTCAAGTGTGGAGCCTAATTCAAGACTTTGAAGGCGCGTTCGAGTGGAGTCCTTTGGCTGCTCAAGCGGAGGTTCTTGGCCACTGGAGCAGAACTCAGGGAAGACCGCTGGATCATTCTGCTTGGGCAAAGACAGAGGCACCTGAGAGCGAAAATTAGTGTTGTCTAGATTTGATCTTTCTGCACTATTTTCTTCTTGTTTTAGGATTTGGTCCTTCAGCACTATATCATATATATGTACTTCATATTATCTCTATTAGATAGAGTTTTGTGATCATATTGAGAGAGATACATTAGTAAGAGATTATTAGAGAGAGTTTGTGAATTTGATTATTTGAATACGAGACTTGTTATAACCTCTTTTCTTCTAATCTTAGTGAAATCGTAATGATTTTGTTGACATAGCCCTTGAATCCCGTAAAATCTCTTACAATGCTTGTTCGAGCATTTGGTTTTCTTCTCCTTTTTTAGACCTGTTCTGTTTGCGTGATTGTTTACTCAACTTCAGTGCTTAGTATTATTTATATGTATACCATAGCACCTAGCACGATTTTTATTTATTTTTTTCATTATGATGGACTTGCCAAGAAATCTTTCGATTGTATTTGGTTCAAAGATTTGGGTAGGGAGGAAAAGGAAAAATGAATTTTTTTTCTAAATTCTTTTCCAAATTTTTGAACCAAACACAGCATTAGTGTCAATTGCTATCAGGTGAGTGAGCAAATATTGAATATAACAACGATATTATATGGTTGTTTCATTATTTAATGAGCAATTTTAATTTGTGATAATGATTGTGGGAGACTATGATTTTCCACTTAATCTATTTCAACTTTTTATTGACCAATAGCACTACGTAAGATGATATCATTACCATTTTATTGACTAGTAATGCCACGTAGAACGAATGATATCGTCATTACACTCAATATATTTTTGGATGGTGTGATCAACTTTTTATACATTGGTATTATGGTTAGACTCAATATATGTTTCTAAGTGAGGAAACGGGAGATCAATAGCAAAAACTGTCCTAAAACAACAACCACCACACAAAACACAAACACATGTGCACATCTATGTTCTTATGATGTATCTTTTCTAGGGGTACTCGTCTGCTTCTACCATCTTATCTTTATATCTAATGTGCTAATTTAATTGTCAACACTGCATTGGCAACGTGAGGACTAACTGTATCTCCACCTCCTTAGGATGTTCATACATTTCATTCAAATTGTAACATTATTTATTATTTAATAGAATGACTCCATCATTCAAATTTTGAGTTCATGCTTTTTAATGGCCATTGATTAAAGAGATTTATCAATTTGAGGTTGATTTTGTAAGATAATCTTAACAATGGCAATGGATCGAAATTCCCGCGAGGGTGTTTAATCACGCAGAAGAATACAATCTGGAAGAGGAAAAACAAAGAGAAAATCAAGTGAATTGAACCCATGTTCTGTCCATATATTTATAGTATATATGGTAGCTGTTGATCAATGGTTATTACTTTTGAAATCAAACTCAATAGTCACCATATATCCAAACATTGTGTCTCTTCATTTAAACTTCAAACTTCAAACTTCCAGTTGCTTCTTCCTGCGAGAAGATTGTATTACCATATAAAGATTTGATTCAGTGTGAGAGGGTCCATCTTATTATGGTGTGATCATCTCTCATACCTTCATCTCCTACTTGATCACATTATAATATTAGTGATAAAACCTAAGTTGGACATGTTTACCTTGGTACCAAAATTTTGCCTTATGCCAACTTTCATCTATGAAATTACCTCATAAATCGACGTCTGAGGCCCGTGTGGAGCCTACCTCCCGCACGTGCGGCCCTCAACCCCGCACGTGCGGGGCACTGGCAGTCCGAAATCTCTATTTTTTTCCCTCTTTTGGGTTGAATGTATATCACTTTTTAACATTTTATTCTCACTCTAAAAATGCATTATGCTCCTCCTCCTCTCTAAAAACCTTCACCAAACACCCAAAGAACCTTGATTTCTTACAATCCATGGGGTCTTGATCTATCATCTTTCACAAATCTTGGAGAGCAAAGCAAGAACCTCACTTTGTACGGTGAAGATCGACTTTCTACAACTTTGATTTCTAGGGCTTTTTCTCTCATCTTGTCCAAAACTTGAGGTAGGGACTCCTTTGAGTTATATATACATATTTTGCAAAGATGATGTGTTTTAAGGGTTTTCTTGAAGTTATTATATTGCTTTTGATCTTGTGGTTCAAAATGTAGAGATTTCAAAAGTGGGTTTAAATCTCAACCTTTTTGTTGTTAATCCATGAGGGTTTCATTTTTATTAATTTAAGAAAGATGATTTTGGTGAGATTTCACCAAGGAAATGGGGAGATGTTTTGTTTGTGATGAAGAACCCTAGAAATTTGGGGGTTTTGGGCCACCTATGGATTTCTTTCTTTTTCTTGTGTTAAAGAAATGAACGAGTGTAGATTTCATTATATGGTTTGCAAAAATGGCAATCTTCTTGATATATGAGGATTGAGGATTTGTATTAAAATTATTGTTAAATGCATAAACATGAATAGTTGGGAGATGACAAATTGTTGAGTACCATGGATTATGAGAATCGTAAATCTTGGAAATTGACATTCGAAAAATTACATATAGTCTTGAAGAGACTAAATTGTTAAGAATTGTGCATGATGAGAAAATATTGCTATGTGTTGATAGCTTTGGTTGAGCATATGGTTATTTTGTGAAATAACATTGGGGGGAGAAAAAATGGAGAAATGTTATGAGGCATTAATTATTGCATTACATACTCATTCAATTTATTGTTATTATTATGCATCTTGAATTGAATTTGGAAATGCTTACATTGAGAAAAGGATATTTCGAATGAGAACTATTGAATGTTATGGGGTAAATACGTTGGTAAGTCCGAATAAGAGGTGTAGATGAGATTGATAAGTTGGCATGAGTGTCCAAGGTGAAAAATCGAAAAACACGTGCAAAGGAGGTACCACTTCCCTCTCCGGTTAGTAACCGGTAAAGTGGGGTTTTTGGTAGTACTAGTTGAGTCTACTTGCAGACACCAACCTAGGGATTACCTGAGTCATATTTACCGCCCCTATTGTTAAAAAAATTGAAAGTTTCAGAATTATTGAGATTTCAAATTGTTATTGAAACATGGTGATTTTCAAGAAGAGCATGTAATGAAATTCTCTTTAAAATGGCATTGCATGGCATTTGCATTCAACATTGAAGTTTGCATAACTGTATATACTTTGCAAGGATTCTTTACTAGGCCTTATGCTTACCCCTATGGGATTGTGGTGCAAGAAAGGATATGGTGATCCTGCCGAGTTGAGGGTGTGGACATATTTTGTGAAGAATAAATAACTTTGTTTTGTTGTGATTTATTTTGCTAGCCAATGGCTATTCATGTATAGGTTCGAGAGGCCATTTTTGTGTAACCGAGCTTAAGCCTTGGAAATTGTAAACCCAATGAGGGCATTTTGTTATTTTTGGGATATGATGCTCTACATGCTATAGATTCATGTATTTCTATATCATTGAATGTATAATTCGCATATGGAACTTTTGTACAAACCTTATTGATTAATGGTGTAAAGGTTGAAGTATCGTTATTATTATTTAGTGGACGTGGGTTGATGTATTTGATTTATGTCGGATTATTTCGGGACGTTACAACGTGCCATTAATCTGACCGCACCCGTACAAATGTGTTCTCCCACTGACAACACACTCCAGATGACTTCAATTCACTATATTTCAAATGAACGACATCAATTTTCAGTGCCGGGTTCATAGTCCATACCCAATCACTATTGACGACTTCAGTCACACACATTTTCATGTGTCGACCTACACTGAAATTATTGTTGAGTACTTCCTTTAAGGCCCATACCTGAAGGTTTTCCTTAACACACCTTATCAACGACTTTTTACCGATCAAGCAAACGACATCATCTAGTTAGCACGTTGCATATCATGGACTTTACATCTTATGCTAACTATGATATCCATACCTTGTCAATTCCTCTATCTTATTACCTGACCAAACACATGTTTCTATGCAAGATAGAGTCGCAAAACATCAGTTATCTAGGCATCCCTAGATTCATCCGACTATGCTCTTATATAAGTAGCTAAACCACCTAACTAGGCATTTTTCAATCCCATATTAGCTACATGTTTTTTGAATTTTTCCAGAGACAACCTTTTGGTCATAAGGTCAGCCACCATCTCTTCTGAGGGTATATAATTGACTTTAATTTCACCTCTCTCCACTATGTCCTAAGTATAGTGGTAACTTATATCAATATGTTTTCCCGTAGAGCTATTTGCTCCACTTTTTATTAATGAGATGGCAGACTGATTGTCACAAAACATATTGACCGGTCTGGCATGTATACCTAATTGTAAACTATCAACAAATCGTTTTATCCAGACCGCATTACTCACGGCTGAGCTGCAAGCTATGTATTCAGCTTCCATAGTGTACTTTGCAACACAACTCTGTTTCTTACTTAACCAAGAAACTGTTATTCCACCAAACAAGAACACATGACCACTAGTAGATTTTCTATCATCTACTTCTCCTGCAAAATCCGCGTCAGTGTGTCCTTTTATGTCTAGATCACACAAACCAAAACATAACTTCAAATTTTTAGTGCCTTTTAAATATCTGAATATTCTTTTGACTGCTTGCCAATGTTCCTTACCTGGATTGGATTGAAACCTACTTACCAATCCAACTACATGACAGATGTCAGGTCTTGTGCTTGTCATAGCATACATTAGGCTGCCTACTGCCTGAGCATACGGGACATTTCCCACTTCCTCAACGTCAGACTTAGTTTGAGGACTCATACTTTCACTAAGACTTTGTCCCTTGCAAACAGGCATGCATATTAAATCTTTTGAGCACTTTGTCTAGATATTTCTTGATCTAGATATAATAATTTTGAATTTATATCTCTTGAAATTCTAATTCCTAGAACATAGGTTCCAAGACCCATGTCTTTCATTTCAAATCTAGATGCCAAGAAAGTTTTGATTTTTATAATCATATCTGGACAATTTCCTGCTAACAATATGTCATCCACGTATAAAGACAATATTGCTAACTTGTCATCATTTTTCCAGATATAAACACAATGATCTAATAGACTCACAACATAGCCCATTTCTAAAATGGCTTGGTGTAATTTCAAGTACCATTGTCTCGAAGATTGTTTAAGTCCATATAGAGATTTCTTCAACTTATAGACTTTATCCTCGTTGCCTTGGTTCTGGAAACCATCAGGTTGCATCATATAAATTTCCTCTTTTAATTCTCCATTGAGAAAAGCAGTTTTAACATCTAATTGATGCAATTCCAAATCCATCCTGGCTATTACTGCCATTAGAATCCTTGTTGAGGCAAATTTTGCAACAGGAGAATATGTATCTACAAAATCTATTCCAGGTTGTTGAGTGAATCCCTTAGCTACTAACCTAGCCTGGTATTTCTCCAAACTTCCATCTACTTTGAATTTCTTTCTAAGAACCCATTTGCAACCAATGGGTTTTCTTCCATTCGGGAGATCGGTTAATTCCCAAACATCATTTTTCTTGATCGAGTCAAGTTCCTCATTCATTGCCTCAAGCCATTGTGTAGCATCACTGCTACTCATTGCTTCATTATAACTAGTGGGATCATCTACTAAGTTATCAAGTTCTTCAACTTGAAAAACATAATGATCTTTCAAAAACGTAGATGGACGTCTTGCTCTCTTACTCCCACTTATCTCAGGATTCGAAGCAGGTAACACAACATCATGTAGTTGTCGTTTCCTCCCACTATTTGGTGGTTCCAAGAGAACTGGTGGTGCTGGTGACAAAAAAAGAAGAAAAGAATCCAGAGATACTTCGAAAAGCAATTCAATTTGTTCAATAGGAGTAACAAGATCAGTGGATTCAAGAAAAATAGCATCTCTACTTTCTATTAATCCACGTTCAAGATGGTAAAAATGATAACCACTCTCATTTTCAACATAACCAATAAACCTGCATTCCCAAGTTTTACTTTCCAATTTATCCCTTAAAGGTTTGGGAATAAGTACATGTGCTTTACATCCCCAAACTTTGAGATTTTGAACATTAGGTTTAGTACCATGCCAGCATTCGTAAGGAGTTAGAGATTTTGCTTTTGTTTCGACTCTATTTAATATGTACGTAGAGGTGGACAAAGCTTCTCCCAAAAAATGAATAGGAAGATCAGCATGAGCCATCATAGACCTTGTCATTTCCATTAGAGTACGATTTCGTCTTTCTGCGACCCCATTTTGTTGTGGTGTGTATGGCATTGTAAACAAATGTTTAATGCCATTGTCCTTGCAGAAATAATCCATAACTTCATATTCGCCACCTCTATCATTATTCAAGTGTTTAATGGACCAACCAAGTTGCTTTTCTACCTCTAATTTATATTCCTTAAACTTGTCAATTACCTCTGATTTGTGTTTAAGAAGGTAGATATGTCCATGTCTTGAATAATCATCAATGAAAGTAATAAAATATTTCATGCCTCGATGAGTTTTAGTTCTTAAAGGGCCACAAATGTCTGAATGAATTATTTCGAGTAATTCCGATGATTTCCAATGTCTGACAAATGGCTTGCTATTCATTTCACCTTTGATACATGGTTCACATATATCAAAATCATCGGAACATACTCTAGGCAATAAGCCACTTTTAAACATTCGAGACATTTTATTTTTATTAATGTGACCTAATCTGAAATGCCACAGATAAGAACTATTACTAGTAGAAACATACAAATAATTAGAAATACATACATTATTATTATCAATAGGAAGAGAGTACATGTCATTCACTCTTACACCTTTCACTAATACACTTCATTTCTTAATCAATACTGTGTTAAACCTAAAATTAATCTCAAAACCCTTTTGAGTTAACACCAGAACCGAAATTAAATTTTGGTGTATGTTGGGTACATAAAGCACATCATGAAGCACAAGGGAAGTTTCATTAATAGAGAATTGACAGTTGCCGATGCCCAAAACATCACTATAGGAGTTGTTGCCCATGTAGATTTTGTATTCACCAACCTTCTTTTCAGTAAACTCTACGAACATGTCTTTATTTTGCACAATATGCCTAGTTGTAGCAGAATCAATCCACCATGAATCTGATAAAGGTTCAAGCACCATTGCTTCAGAAACTGTCATGACAATAGGATTATGATCCTTTTTCTGCTTCTGAGGACAAGTGGCTTTGATATGACCTTTTTGACCGCACTTGTAACATGGGCCAATCTGATACTTGTGATGTTGTTGTTTTTGCCATTCTTGTTGTTTCTTCCTGCCTTTCTGAAACCCCTTCTTCCATTTTCTCTTGAATGAAGTCGTTTTTTTCTTGTTAAATGGTGTATGGGAATTATTTTGTAGTTGTGACGAAGACTGTGCCATCAACAAGTTAGAAGACAAACCTTTTTTACGCCTTTGCTTCATTCTTTCTTCTTCTAACACTAAGAGTACAGACAATGTCACCATTGAAATCTCTCGGCTGCTATGAGTTAGTTAAAGATGTAACAACATGATCCCAAGATAATGGAAGACTATTAAGTATGGTAGTTACTTGCATGTTGTCCGACAAAGGGTGATCAGTGTTAGATAATTCTTTAGCAATTAATTCCATTTGATTAACATGATTACCAACACTATCATTATCACTCATACGAGTGTTATTATATTTATCCAAGAGCAATTGAATTTGAATGTCCGATTGAACTCCATACTTACTTTCTAGTGCTTCCATTAATTGTTTTCAGTTTCATGTTCTTCAAAAAGTGAAATAATGTTGTCTTTCATATTATGTAACATAGTGGCCTTTGCCATTGCATCATCTTCTATCCATTTATTCTGAAACCAATTAGAATCATCATCTGGTTTAGAAGTGGATAAAGTGTGCAATGTTTTCTCATGTGTAAGAAGATAAAAAATGTAGCGCTTCCATGCTCGGAAATTATTTCCATTAAGCATCTCAATACTTGAAGAATCCATGGCATTTTTAATAACCATACTAATTAAGGCCGAAATGTACATCATTGAGGCCGTTAATTAGAATCTCTTAACTTCACTTGCTGGTCAAACTGTATACTTTATGTGTGTTGAATGTCAATCAGGTTGTACATAGTCGGAGCATAAAATGGGCAAAAAGACAGAATTTGGAGAGAGTTGACTTTCCCGCTGTAGACGTCCCCGAACGCCCCGGGAGGGATAAGTCCCCCGTTCCGTTCATCTTGGGCTCACTACAGTTCAATGACTCAAATTGTCACGGTTCTTAATCTGAACCAAAGAGTCCAAATCCGGCAAATCGTTTTGAGAAAACAGATTTTTGAAAGAAGTGCCAAACATGGACTGCTTTGCCAGATATAGAGTTGCCACCTAAATATTTTATTTTGGGAAATTTAGGAAACCCTGACTCGTGCCTAAGGCCACGTGTCCGTCATCACCAAAGTTGCCTCGGCTCGGGAACTTGGGTACGATTGGGGAAGGTCACTTCGTGAGCACCCCCGCTCGCCCGATCAAAGATCGGCCTCTACTAACCATGATATCTAGTTTTGAAAACATTATGCGTTCTTATTCCGGTTATTAGCCTAGATTTACTATGTGATGCGCACAGCATACAAGTATAGACCGGGTCGCCTGAATTGGAAAAAACATTTCATGTTTATTTTTTTGAAAGATGGTTTGCTACTCGCAAGTAGGCTCAAAATGCGGATTTTGCCACCCTCAGGTGGGCTTAGAAAAGATGGTTTTGCCACTATCTAGTGGGCTTAAAACTCACAGTCAATGATTTGTTCCAATCCAAATAACCCAACCTTCACCCACAGGCATTCAGGCAGTTATATCACATAAGCAAATAGCCTCATGGTAAGCATGCTATCATGGCAGTCACTCACACACATGCAAGGATGCGAAAGCAAAAAACTTACCGAGTACTCCAAGCCAAAACAGAAACTACGTTAGAAATCCATGCATGATCCTAACTATATAAAAATGCCTAATGCAACACATGCAATAATGCAACTATAGCAGGCTCGGCTATTCTAAACATGGCATATGGAATGCTACAGCTAACATGTATTCAACTCGGAATTGAAATACAAATGCAGTTAGTATGATGCGCCGAGCCCGGTGCATGCAAAACAGATGAATGAATGCAAACATGCTATCATACTGTATGCTAATTGAAACATGCCCTAGTCTAACCATCATAAGCTGGTAAATAAAAGGGAGAGAAAGACGTGGGGTTGGAAGACATACATCACACGCACGCACACTTATTACAACATTGCCCTCACTCGGAGGGTCCGAATAAATAATACAGTCCCAAATAAATAATACAGTCCGAATAGATACAAAATCCTAATTAATTAACAAATTAATCTAGGAAAGCAATAAATGGCATGCAAACTAGGGGACTGCCTCGACTCTGCTCCGAATGATGGATGATGCTCGGGTTGCTTGGCGCGGAAATCCATTGCGACGCCCCAATTAGCCTCTGTTTACAATTGAGCCCGGAATGTTGCGCGTAGTCCCAAAAGATTGCCGGTTTTTGATTTGCTGCAACAGAGAGCATGAAAGGGGCATGGCAATGTATTTTCACATATGTATGTACGACTACTCTTCAGGGAGTGTAATGCTCGATCCTCCTGCCACCAATCACGCATCTCGATGCATGATGGCCGAGGACTCGAATTGCACGACTCAATATGGAATGAATGCACATGAAAACCCAACAAGACCGAGACTCCATCATGGATGATCCGGAGTGTCGGTGACTGGGAATTGAGACACGTTCCGTCACTCGAAGTACGAAACGTCCCTCGTTTCCCGTGTTCGGGCTAACTCCTATCCCAAACACAATGCAATATGCATGACATGCATGAATGCAACTAATATACAACCTAGCATACACAATGCTATGAAATGGCATACACAATGCCCGATGTAACACGGCACACGATACTCTAACATGCAACCTAGCATACGCAATGCATGAATGAAATGGCATACGCGATGCATGATGGACTTACACCAACATGAGTGGACCTCAGCCACACTCACATCAGTGGCCATAAGATGAAAATGAGACACTCAAGATGCGTGCACACAGGCACGCAGACTGAGGACCGATCCTAAGGCACAAATGCCACTCTAACAAGGCATGGCAATGCATGAAATATGGCGTACGAACATGCAAGTTCAGCACTGAAATGTGTGCAAAACGACCCCGAAACATGGAAACATGGCACCCGATGCATGGAATGGTCCCGAAACACAAAACTAGGCACATGCATTGGCCTATAGCTATACAAAGCATGCATTATTTGATCATGAAGCATAAAGACAGAACCAAGCAGTCCCAAAACATGAACAATTATAGTTCAAAGCATGGCCAAAAGATGCTAGCAAGATGGACTAAAATAGCATGCGATTTCGACTAGCAAACATGATTTACATGGCATGTATATGAAGAAACTGAGAACTCATCAAACCAGAAAAAATCAGTAAATAAAACATGCCAAAACATGCCCAAATAACCTTTTAAATGCAACCAACACATGCACAAATGATGGGTTCTTTTAGAGGGCATACAAAGGGGTTATTAAGCACATGCATCAAGGACACTTAGCATGGCATAAAAAACTCTGAAAATCAAATATGATAGCCCTAAAACTCACCAAATTGGCCCTAAAATCAGTCAACAAGGCATGCAAGATAGGGCCTCTTTGGAAGGCCAAAAAGGCCATCAAACAAAACAAGGTGAGAGGGGGGGACCCCCCTCTGATTTTGAGGCTCAAAAATGCATCAAAGCCACTGAAAATCCACTGGATTTCAGTGGCTAAGAGGCCAAAACAAGGCCAATGCAAATGCTCACATGTATGGCCCTAATCATGGAAGAATGAAGCATGCATAGGGGAAGATGACCCCAAACAGAGAATAGGCCTTAATCAAACATGAAGATGATGTCAAAACAAGATTTTTTTTTAGTTTAGGCCGAGGTCCAAAAAGGCTCACAAATAGGGCTAATGTATCATGCAAAAACAGCCCCAAAAGAGAGAATGAGCAAACATAGCAGTAAATGATCTCAAACAGAGGAGAGCCCTTCAGCAAAGTTGAAAAGGGGCTCAAAACAAGATACTTTCCAGTTTATGGAAAGTCTCAAATATGCTCACAAGTAGGGCTATAATATGATGTAAAAATGGCCCTAGAAGAGAGATAGAAAGCAAGAGGCAGTAGCCGGCCTCAAACAGGGATGAGCCCTTCAACAAAGTTGAAGAGGGGCTCAAAATAAAGCACTTTACAGTTTGTCTCGAAGCCCAGAAATGCTTACAAATAGGACTAACATATCATGCAAGAAAAAGCCCTAAAAGAGAGATAAATGTAAAGGGGTAGCAGGTGGCCTCAAACAGAGAAAAACCCTTGATCAAACATGAAGATAAGATCAAAATAAGACTATTTCTTGTTCGGTTCGGAGCCCAAAAATGCTTGCAAGTATGGCTTATAAATGAAGTAAAAAGATGCAAGTTTAAGGGAAATGTGTGCTTACCCTTAAAGAGCAATGAACCAGCAGCTTTTGGACCAAACTTATGAGTTTTCAACCTCTGGAAATCAGCTTCAAGGGGCTAGAATGGAGTGTGGAGGTGTTGTGCTATGGGTTGATGTGTAAATGGTGAAGAATCTTAGGGTTTTGGAGCTTTGAATAGTGAAAATGGAGGGAGAAGGGAGAGGGAAGCCTTGGCTGATTTTGTAACCCCGAGAAATGAAGGGGAGGGGCTGGTTATATAGAGGAGAGGCCAAGGGAAAAGGGAGGGGGGAAATTTGAAAGGGAAGACCTTTGGACAGTGGGTCAAATGCAGAATAACTGGCACAGCTGAAACACACTCAGGAGGGCAAACATGGCCGGCCAGGTGCAAAAGGTTCAGGTGGCCGGCCGGCCACCTTCCCTGGCCGGCCGGCCAGTTCAAAAGGGTCAGGTGGCCGGCCTGCCATCTTTTCTGGCCGGCCTGCTACTTTTCAGGACAAAAATGGATCTGCCGGAAAGAAAGGTGGCCGGCCAGTGATTGGGAAGTCCAATGGTGGCCGTCCAGGTGTCCAAATTGAAGCCCCGGAAGTTATCTTTCCAATGGCGCAAACCTTGCATTAAAATTCCTCCTATGCAAAAAGTTATGCCTGTTTTGGTGAAGCCGCGCAGATTCGGTCCAACTGGAGTGATGCCCTACTTCAATCAACCATATCTCCCTCGTCCGGAATTGGCTTTAGGAGATTATTGAGTGCAAAATGAAGCCCCGGAAGTTTTCTTTCCAACGGTGGTGCCTCATAGCTTGATTCCAAGTATGCAAATGAATAGGCCCGATTCGGCGAGGGTTGCTCGACTCTTTCTTAACAGTTCATGCCCATTTTCTCCCCCAACTGGGTTTCTTCCCTCTTCTTTTCTTTTCTTCAACTTCAAACCCCTAAGTAAGGTGTTTTGAAATATTTTTCAAAGATTTCATCTCTCTTTCATTCATTTCTACTTTGTCCTTGCTCGGTTTACCGAAAAGCGCAACATTTAACAAAATGCGAGCGTTGGAACATCGTAGAAACTTTATTTCAAAAACGTTTTGAAAGAAGAGGGTTTTAAGGTCTAAAATCTTTTGATCAAGATTGTTTTGGTCCAAAAAGGGGTATGAAGTTGAGCTTTGACTCTCTCCTTGCCGAAGAAACTGAACCTTTCCCCTGCACACCTTTCTCCATCATGCAAACCATCAGTCGCGTCCAAGTCTTAAGGGCAGTCAAAAATGGGGTGTCTACAGTTGCCCCTCTTTGACAGAACTCGGAAGTCAAGAAGTGACGGGAGTGAATGTCAAAGCCCAGAGACGACCCATTTTTGACAAGGCCGAAGACTTGGACAAACAAACAAAGTACATACAAATAAATGGTTGCGCCCGCAGGCTGCCTACGTATCCCTTTGCAAGGAATCAAACCAGCGTAGTTCAGGAGCAGGATAAAATGATATGTGGGAAGATTTTGATGATTGGACTTATACGCTACGCGAAGCCGGTTTGAAAATTAGACTTATACGCTACGCGAAGCCGGTTCTGAAAATTCAGGATTTATGTAATGCACTGTAATGACTAAAATGCAATGTGATAGCTAGGAAAAGGGAGGTACCTTACAGGGGCAATTGACAATGACTTACCTCGACAATGTCCTACCTCATGCTGATGTGGGAATCTTCCTTTCTTCTCAGTTGAACCACAGGTACTACTTTTCTCCCTGACTATGGTCGCAACTTTCCCTACTCTCCAACAAGGTGACAGACTAGGTTGATTCGGTATCCAGAATTGAGGCGCATACATATGCTATCTCAATCTATGGGCTGCCATACAGATTTCAAGCCGAGGATATACTCCTGGGTATTTAAACCAGACTTTAGTCTCGGAAATCCTGAACCTTTGCGTTCTAGGCATAAGTCATTCGAACTCTAGTTTCCACCGTCTCAGTTGGTCTCCTAGGAACTCACCGCAAACACAGGCAGGTGGCAATACCAGACCACTGGAAGTCGTTCGGGCACGACAAACACCAAAGGAATTGCACCTTTAGAGGATTTAAGGTCCCCTAAACCAGAAAATGCACGAGACGGTGCGAATAAATGCAAGTGCGATGCGCGAAACAGCGCAAATGATGAGGCAGGATTTAAGGTCTCCTTAGACCGGAGGATTTAAGGTCTCCTGGACCAGGTGAGTGCACAAGATAGTGCGAACTAGAGATGCACAAAACAATGCGAGTAGGGTGAATGCATAAAGTAGTGTGATACGGGTAAGGTGCGCAAGATAGCGCGATGCAATGCACACATAATGCAAGTAAGGTGCACAAAATAGTGCAATGCGCAAAATAGCGCGAGTGAAATGTAATGCACTAACAAGTGCAGGTGGGATGCGCAAGATAGCGCGAATGATACAATGCACAAAATAGTGCGATACGCTAAACAGCGCGATTGATTTGAAATGCACAAGATAGTGCGATGTGATATGCAAAGCACAGGACAGTGCGATTGAGGTGCGCAAAATAGCGCGATGAATGCAATGCACAAGACAGTGCGATTGAGGTGCGCAAAATAGTGCGAATGATAAACTACACAAAACAGTGCGATTTATTTGAAATGCACAAGATAGTGCGATGTGATATGCAAAGCACAGGACAGTGCGATTGAGGTGCGCAAAATAGCGCGATGAATGCAATGCACAAGACAGTGCGATTGAGGTGCGCAAAATAGCGCGAATGATAAACTGCACAAAACAATGCGATTGTGGTGCGCAAAATAGCGCGAGTAATAAACTGCACAGAACAGTGTGATGCACAAAATAGCGCGAATGTAAACTGCACAAAACAGTGCGATTGTAGTGCGCAAAATAGCGTGAGTGTAAACTGCACAAAACAGTGCGATTCTGGTGCGCAAAATAGCGCGAGTGTAAACTGCACAGAACAGTGTGATGCGCAAAATAGTGCGAATGTAAACTGCACAAAACAGTGCGATTGATTTGAAATGCACAAGATAGTGCGATGTGATAGACAACCACAAGATGCACAAGACAGTGCTAGTGAGATACAAAGTATAAGTACACAAGACAGTGCGAGCGAGATAAAATGCACAAGAAAGTGTGATAAAATGCATCTTCTATGCAAGTGTGGGGGCATTTTCCATGCAAAAGATACGAGCATTTTCTATGCAAGTATGGAAGCACATTCTATGCAATATTGAAAGCAAGCATATTCTATGCATGAAACAAGCAAAGCATATTCTATGCGGAATCGAAAGCAAGCATATTCTATGCATGAACCATAACAATGTGCGGCACGCATGCAACAATAGTGTATATGAAAGTTCACATTCTATGCAATAGAGGAGCATCAAATATGTACTCTGGTGCCTCTGATTTGCCTCTTAGAGGACTTCACAACTCACTCAGCTCAAAAAGGGCACACCATGTTCATATTGGCGAGAGATAACATCTGCATGTGAAACCCTCGGGTGCTGCTTGGACTGCCATTCTGACTTGAAGCAGGCTTACACTTGGGGTCGAGATACACTCATACTCCAGAGAAATAGCGAGGCCAGAGAAGGTGCACCTGGAATGCAGTCTCGGATTTTGCCAAAGTTTAAACATGCTAAGATGCTCCAAATTTTCCCTCTTTTCTTTTGCTTTGCAGTCTGGAACCTAAATAGCTTCAGATAGGTCCTTGTTTTACTATTCTGACATGACCTGGGTTGAACCCTGCGGCTTTACGAAAGAACTTATCCTTTTTTGCACAAATGTGGAGAACGACACGGCACTCTGAGCACAAAACGACTTTTGAAATTGAAATGAGAAAAGGGTTCTCAACCGAGTATTGAGCCTACAACTGACCACAGCCAAAACGACTCAACAATGGAAAACAAAGGTAGAACGACCTAAGCACAACTCAACAAAGGAAAAACAAGGTAAAATGACCTAAACACATTTGTTGACACTCAAACGACTTAAAACAAGAAACGAGACAAACAAAACGCACAAACACAACACTCAGCTGTGTTACAAAGGCGAAAGACCTCTCGGTGCATGAGGAGCCAGTTTCTCCGGGTATTGTTTCCCACCCTTTCTCATTTGTGATTCTCACATCACTCGGCCCTCAAGCTCTGTTTTTCTGAAGAAAAAAAAACCCTTTCCACACTTTTTCTCTCAGCGCACACCTCTCTATTTTTCAATCTCTCATTTTAAATCCCTCCCCTGGGTGGTTGATGGATAAACAGAAAGTTGTGGGCTCTTGGCCCTAGCATTCCGCTAGATTCTTCTTCTTCTGCACGCAGCTAGTGAGTTTCTCCCATAGAGGGGCTGTGCTACAACTGGGTGTGTAGCAAATCTGCAGCTGACATCGGTTGACGATGCTCTGCTGGGGAGTTTGGACGTGATCAGATCTGTCCAGATGAGGGAGTGGAATATCTTGATCAATTCCAGTTCGTGCTTCGCACTTGGCTTGATACCTCGTTGCTCGGAGGGTGAGAGAGCTTTCAGCCCTTTTGCTATTAACTTCAGTTGTGCCCTTTTCTGGCAGGTAGAGTGCCCTTCTTGGCAAGTATTGTGGCAATGGGGAAAAGGCAGAACACCTGACTCAACTGTGCCCTTAGTTCATCATTTCGACCATTTTTTTGTTTTTGGCTTTCTACTAAGACGATTTTGACCAAAATGAGAGTTAGATTAACATGCTTGTTCAATTTTCTGATTTAAAATCATGCAAGTTAGGCTGTGAGCACTGAAAATTTTCCCTTTTTGGGGTCCAAGAAATGGTCCAGTTTTGAAAAAATGGAATAATTTTTGAGAGAAAATTAGTCAACCTCATTAAAAATTCTCAAAAACTATTTTTGCAAACGGCCACTGCTCAACGAGCACGAAACCCGCTCTTGAGATGCACAACTTCAGATCCGAAGGAAAATTGCCCCCTCCTTGAAGAGAGCTTCCTGGCAACGGAAAGTCGCCCCTTGTTTGAATGGCACCGCAGCGTATTGAATGGCAACGGAAAGTTACCCCTTGTTTGGATAGCACCGCGGCGCATTGAATGGCAACGGAAAGTTGCCCCTTGTTTGAATGGCACTGCAGCGCATTTGTAGTCAGTCCTCAGAGTGACGAACACAACCAGACTCTCGGATACAGAGAAGGCAAAGATGATCAAAACCATTACATGGACACAATCGATTTGGAAGTGTTTATGGCTGGACTTCAAAATGAAGTTGCCTACGTATCCCAAAGATGGGAATCAAGCCTTACGTAGTTCGGGGTAAGGTACACTCGGGTATTAACCTCTCCTTTTGCGCTCTAACTTTTGCCAAGGCCGCCCTTTGCGGGTTTTCAACCTTGCGAGCTATATTCTTCAATTCTTTTTCATTTCTTTTCTTCTTTTTTCCATTTTTTTCTTCTTTTCTCTTTTTTTTTTCTTTTCTTTTTTTTGCATTTTCTTCATTTTTTTTTTTTTTGCATTTTTCTCTTTTGTTCTTTTCTTCTCTTTTTTCTCGCTCTAACTTTTGCCTGGGTCGCCCTTTCGGGTTTTCGGCCCAGCGAGCCTCTCAAGGGTAAAAGTGTAGCTTGGTCCATGTCAAATGGTTCTGAGATCTCGAATCCGTCTAAATCCAGGAGAGTGACTGCTGTTCGCTGACGATGCAGGAGTCCATCCCATGGGGGCTAAATTTGCCCCTAGTGTTGTGGATAGGAACTCAGTTGTTCTTCAGCAATACTTTCTTCTTCTTCTCTTCTGGGATTTAGCATTCTTGCCGATCTTTGTTAGCTTGAGAAACATCCCAATTTTTTGAATCTTCGAACACCTTTGACATTTTTGCCCCTAGTTCGAGGGGTGCTTCTGATCTAGCTTCGCAAGCTTCTTTTGATGACATCTGATCTTCTTGATCTGATTTTCTTGCCTCTTGTTCGAGGGCTGCTTTGAATCTGGCCACACAGGCCTCACGTTGTAGTTGACCATTGAACATTTTGAATTTAAGTCCAAGGTTTGACAATGAGGGGTCGAGTCTTGAGGCTGAGAGCGATCCTAGGCTGCACAATCTCAAGAGTGATTCCACACAGGTCTTCGCAAGATCGTGCAAAATAGTTTTTTGAAATCTTTTAAGAAAGCGACAAATCGCTCGCACTGAAGACAATGTAGAACCAATCTGGATCAAGCCAGGATCCTTCTCAGTACTCACATTAACAAGCATGATCTCGATCATTAAGGGCTTAGCATGCCTCTCTTTCTCTCAATTGATCAAAGTTTGCAAAACCCGAGGAATTCCTTCCTCTTCGTTTTTTTATCACAATGTTTCGAAAAAAAGTTTTGGAAAACTTAGGTCGATGCAATGAATTCAAGGCACAGAAAAGACACAGCATCTAGTCAAATACTGCCATCTCATTTAGAATTTCTAGCTCAACTGGCACACGGCAGAAGCAAACACAAAAGCATGAAAAACCACTGCTATTCATTCAAATCTATTGGCATTATTGGCTCCAAGGCAGAAACAGACTCAAAAGAAAACGAAAA